>LQNK01000922.1:10230-31838 GCA_001586405.1 Phoebis sennae
AAGCGAAGTTTCAATTCGGTCTGTACTCTTGAAAACATCTGATATAGTTACTGAAAAGTCAAAGTATAATTGGACGTTATTAAGCAGAAAAGTTCCAACCCATACCAACACCAAAAATTGAGCTACACATATTAAAAAGGTTTTTAAAGTAGATACTTTTAATCACCAACAAGATCCCACAGATAAAAAGCATTAATATAAATACTATATATGAACCCATATATCGAGAGGGTATATAAATTATGATGATGTAAATCAATTTCAAAGTAAAAATATCTCAAAACTAGTTCGATGTGTAAGTAAAAAAGGTAGTTTTAAAATTATGATTTAAATTACACACGTCAAAGCAAATTTCAATATCTAGCGTTAACTTACTGCTGATATCATTTTCAACAATATAGTCTTTGATCTGGTGCATAACTTGAAGGCCTTTAATGATGGACTTCACGTCGAAGTCTAGATCTGTACCCTGGATGAGCGGCTGGGTTTCTGCGAGGATGCCTTCGATGCTGGAATGAAAAAAAATAGTAAAGAAACTGTTGATATTAAAAATAAAATAAAAAATATAGTCATTGGAATTTAGGGTACTGACATGCAGTGATACAGTTATAGCGTAGAGAGGAGAACATAATAACAAGTGTCTCTTTAAAAAATATGAATGTTTTAAATGGAATATATGCATATTGTAACTACATTATAGTACTAGTAATAGTATTATAAGTTAAAAAAAGAACTAAGGGTACTGGCATATTTTAATTGAATTTTAAGTAAATGAAATGCAAAATATGAAATACATAAGCATGATTCGGACGAAGATTTTTTTCTTAGTCTTAAGTATTTTAACTGTATTTTTCTAGGGTTTCAAGTAAAGTCCGTAACTCGGTATTTTGTAAGTGAGACTTAACTTTTATAATCAATCTTTATATTATGTCCTCAGTATTTTATCAAATGTATACTACCTATGATTTTGCACGCCCCTTTTCGGGCAGAATATGTATGTTACTCTTAATATTGTTTGCCACCTTTGTTCCCTTAGTTCAAGCAAATAAATGTCGTCCGCATACAATTTGAAAACATACCTATAAGTTATTCCGTTAAGCGTATCATCCATCAACACCTGCATCATAACATCAATCAAAGAGGCCAGTTTTCCCTCCAGCACTCCTTGCACGTCCATCTTACTGAGGAACCCTAGAACCCTGGCTATATGCTCTAGTATTACTTCCTCTGGGTTCAGCATATTTGACATAAAGTGGAAACGCCAGAATGTATCGCTTTGAAGTTTTGGGAGCTGAAAAAAACGTTTATTTTTTATTGACTGCATCATCTATACTTTGAGATTTTTTTCTTGTTATTGTTCGATAACTGACCATGTCATCTACTAAAGTTAGGTTTAAATTGTTGTCCAATATTGATATAAGTTTGCTGCAATTATACGAATTACACACGTAAGTCCAGTTGTATTTCTTGAGTTTTATTGGCTCATCCAAAGATTGCAAATCCCTGACCTGAATAAAACAAACACATTTTTATTTTGCTTCAAACCCTAATGTATTATGAACTTAACAAAATCTAGATTACACTCGAGAACAAATGAAGGTATAATTTGAAAGGTAAAATTTTTTTAAGACAGAACGGGCAAGGTCAATACCTGTTACAATTAACATTAATTTATCCCATTAATTTATTAATTGATACTCACCCTCCTCAAATTAACATCAGCATCCTTCAAATCCTCTACAACATCATTGTCATCTATAAAATTGTCCAAATCTTTCATCAACGTATTACCACTGTTCAGGTAGTCAGTCAAAGGTTCCTCCACATCCAGGTTGTGGGCTACATCATCATGCAGCTCCTTGAGGTAGGTCAGGTCTGTGAAGCCGGGGACCTCTTGCAAGTGCGGGAGGTCAGCTCGGAGGAGTTTTATGACACGAGATATTACTGTTACTACTCTGGAAATTTATATTAAGTCTTTTTTATAAGTTTTTAATTTAACGTAAAAGTAAACCAAATCTGTTTTCTAAAATTCATTTTATAACGTAAAAAGATGGTGAAGATAAACCTGATAAGTGGGCTTAGACAAGTGGCAGAAACGCTAATAGAATAGCTTAATAAATGTATGGAACTGACATATCGTTAGCGTAACGATATGTCAGTTCCATATATTTATTAAGCTATTCTATTAGCGTTTCTGCCACTTGTCTAAGCCCCAAGGTTAGAAAATACAGTTAAAGATAAAAGGAATATTTTTTCGATCAATACGGGAACTTTCAATTTGTCAAAATTATGTTTCCGTAGAACTGGAGGCAGTAAAAATGAAACCCTTATAAATGATTATTTAATAAGGATTTAGTACTTTATGTGAAATTAAATGAAGTGTGATATATTGCAAGAAAAAAAAACAGTTATTGACTTACAAGGTAGCATTTCCCAGCGGATTCCTGGTGACATTATGTGTGAGACACTCGGCTAGTTTGGTAGTATTTGCTGATATATCTTCCAATAGATTTAGCTTTATCTGTTCCAGCAGCCCGTTAAGTGACTTATTTAGCTCATAATTTGTGTAGTTGCGGGTTGCAATAATCTTTGAAAGAAAAAATACTATATATGCAAGTATATTACGTATGCTATCGAGAGGATTATAATTGATGGAAGTTTAAGAAAATGGAATAAAAACCGTATTAATTTTAGGTGGAAAAGGATTTGGTTTATTTGGATATTTTTAGAATATCAGGTACTAGTAGCTCAGCCAACCCCCTACTTTTTATTATCATAGTCAAAGGCGTCCCTTGGCTAAATAAAAAATAAAAATATAGTAGATAGATGTCTAGATATTATTGTTTACCTCTCCAATGGCCATATCCCAATGGAAGTCGTTCTTTAGCGACAGGTAGATCTCGTCCAGGTCAAGATTTTGTAGGTTGCACAGAAGATTGTCATACTCCTGTTTCTTGAAGAGCTGGAGGGTGATCTGTTTGAACCAGCTCGTGGGCTGCGAGCACATGGGACATCTGAATGGTAAAAGGGAAAAAAATGAGGGATATATATACATTTTTTAATGGGTAAGAACTACCAAACTACTTTCGGAAGAAAGAAAATCTGCTTTAAGTTCGCATGCATCTCTTACCTTATGATAAAGCATACTGTAAAATTAAATACCAAAAGCATTAATTTTAGGTAGACCAATAAAATTGTTCAAACAACTAAATATTAATATGTTTTATGTTCCTAGAATACAATTTATGCTTACGTCGTATTCAAATACAAAGTGCCCGCATCCACCACATTGCTCATAACGCCAAACGCCATCTTTGTCAAGGATTCCTTTGACAACAAGTCGAGCACCAAACTCCTGAACCTTGACAAGTCCTCATCAGTGATCCATTGCGGTCTTTGTGGTGGTTGTGGTCCATCAATTATTGAAGATAGTTTAAGCTCTAATTCGGATATATCTGAATTTATTTCTGGGTAGTCTACTGTAGTCGATAGTTTTAAGGAGTCTTCGTAACCCTGTAAACAAATTTAGGAAAGCTTATTATATTTTTTTCTAAATGACGTCCTGACATTCCTTAACAGTCAATTGTTATCTCTGTTAGCTTTTTTATTAAACTTAGTCCGTAGCACAAAGTAAATATTGGTCATATGTTTTTCATTTTACTTTGCAGTGCGAAAAATCTGACAATTGTCACTAACTGCATTGCCTAGCACCTGCATTTAAATCTCAGCTCTAAAATTTGTTAATTCATAAAACAAACCTGTGAAGCAAACACCAATGGCGGTATTTCCTTAATCACCCCATCTACGTCACACAATTGTGTTTGCAGCTGTGCCAGTCTCCCCGTACCATCCGGGATGTAGTCGGATATTGTGACGTTGGGCTGACATAACGACTCCGTGTCGTTAACGTTGGTGTCTCGGAGGAGTTTTACTATCTGAAATTTGAGTAGCCTTGAAATTGGAAATTACCTTTGGGGTAACGAAAAAAAACATTTGTTCATTACCACATACCATTCATATAAAAGACATCAAAAATAAAACAACAGCACAAGGTGTAGGTACATAATATAATAATGTAGTTATTTCATTCATGTGATTTTTTTACAGAAAAATTAGCTATAGGGATTGAATGAAATCTACAAAAATTCACCGTTTATATGAGGGGCATTAAATCGCCTTTTGTTCAGATACGGCCACATATGAAAATAATATACTCGACCATACTACTACACGACCTAAGATATTATACAACGTTATGCTCTCATTGATATTTTTATGTGTAAAATGTATTAAACGTTCATACTTTTGTACTTACGTGTATCTTATCCAAATTAGTTAACACATTATCCGCAATGTCAAAGCTCTTTTCCACGGAATCAAAGAAGCTCTTAGAATACTCTCCGTTATACAAGCTCCTCAGTCCCCCCCACCAGTCTCCCCCAGCGAGGAAGTCTATCGCTATTGAATAATGTTGTAGGTTACTATGAAGAAACTGGAGGTATATGGGGATAGATAAGTCAGATGCATACGCGATGGACTGTTTTAAAGCAATGACTATGGATGGACTGAAAAAGAATAGATTATGGTTTAATTCTTGTTAAAGTTACTTTAATCACTCATAATACGCTTAGCTATAAAACTATATTGTGCATATTTGAATGGGCGCCATACACAGGCCTAGCTACAGGCTTAAAGTTAAGGCCTGGGCGCCCATTCATTAAGCAAATTTTAATATAGAGTTGTTGTTTTTTTTTAATAAATTATATAATAGAAACCCTTAACACTGAAAAGTATATCTAAATCTGCCCAGTATTTTTAATCTAACATTTCTTAGCCAATATCAGGACTTGACAGCTTGACCTAGTTGTTGGATTTTATCAAGTTCAAATTGAAGTAAATTAATCAAATCTGTCAAAATTAAATTCCTTATTATAGTTAGCTGGATAAAAGTGTAAAATAGATATGACAATTAATTTGATGATGAATATATCCTTTTCTTCGTCTACATTGAAGACATTGTTATTGTAAACATTTAAATGTACAAAGTCGGGGATAAGCGAAAATCTGTACTTACTTATCATTAATAAAATTGGAGATATTTGAAACATCTTCGCTGCTATCATTCTGCAACACTTTGATCATATTCAGCAAACTATCTCTGCCTCCTTTAGCATCATCATCCATCACATGTTGAACAGCATTGTAAATTATTTTGTACTGTTTTGAACAAATTATACCCCGAATTCTAGCACTATCGCCTAAAATCACTTTACTAGTGTCATTCATTTTTAAATTATTACACATAACTTCCAATGCATTTGTAATTTTGTAATCCTTTCTGTTCGCCCATAATACATCAGTAATAACATCGAAATGTATTCCAACGACTTCTGCTGATCTTCTTCTATACACCAGTTTTAATGAACTAAGGTCACTTTCTATAGCTTTTTTGTCGTCATCTGATATGTTACTGATAACTTCATCTACGTTAAAACCGTTTAAAAGTTCAACTATTTTATTAGTAATAGCTAAAGTTCTTGTTAAATAAATTGTAGAAACTGTTTGTTTTTTCATCATTTCGTTGAATGCTATGTAGGATGGGTTATTTTCTTTGATTTTGTATGATAGCACAAGATCGATAAGTTCTTTCAACTTAGATCTAAGTGTGTCTAGTGAGAAATCAATTTTGCTTGTTTGATTCTTCTTAGAAGCCTCTCCCAGTAAATTGTTTAGCCGTGTAGTCATTTCGTATGCTTTATCATACGAACTATCAAAGTTTGATACATTTAGTGTGAATAATAGATATTGCTGAAAATGAAAATATTTACAATTAAATATAGAACGCAATGAAATAATTAAGATTTGCATTGATCTGCTAAAGCCAATTGAATAATTGTGTTGTTATGTTTAGTAAGCACAAATATAATTTAAAATAATTAAAGCTTGAAATATCATACAAATTTATGGTATTAGTATTGGAAGAAATTACTAACAAATATACAACAATAATAAACACTATAACCAATGGAATATTGAAAAAGTTGGTTTAGTATAATAGTGGTTAATTTTTATACATACGGGCTTGGAAATCACATCCATGAGAGTATTCGCTCCCCGGGGCATGGAGAGCCAGAACAATACGGAGGGGCAGGCGAACGGATGCAGCTCCTGGATCCAGGTCTTGGAGATGAGGCTGCCTGGACCTGGATTGAGGGACGAGAGAACGGCATCGCAGTCCCAGAAGTTGGTTTGGGATGCGCGACGGACCTGAAAAAATAGATTTTTAAGAATTTAACTAAGGGTTGAAGAATTATCGAGTTTTAAAATAACGCAAAATAGTTTACTTCCATTGGTTTAGCGCTAGGTGAATGTATGTATAATCATCATCCTGATTCCATTTTATCCCTTTTTTCGGATATAGAATCTCACTATTGAATTACTAACATGTTATGCAAATAAAATATGCAGTACCTGATTCATAAAACCCAAATCCCAGTAAGAGTTGATGAGTACACCAATAAGCTCTGGCATTTTGTCGTACATCATGTAGAGAATTGTATTACGGGTAAAACCCAATTGTTGCAGAATTGTAGAGTTTGCTTCTGGAAAGAAAAAATAGAACTTTTTTTATTTCCTAATTCAAAAACATTTCGGAATAGTTTAAAAATATTATGTCCAAAAGGGGTTCATAGAATCAGAGATAATATCGAAAGCATATCACTTCTTTTCTGACTAACTTCACCCATCTAATTGGTACAAATCCAATATTTTAAATTATTAGTTATTAAAATCTCACCATTAACTTCACTCAGATAAGTAGATACATCCTCGGAGAAGTTCCCTGCGACTAACGACAAGAACATAAACGTATGTTTCCACGCGGCTCTGCCCACATCCCTACACCCATCATCCAGGTACACGCGGTCAGAACAATTCACATAGTTCAACCAAAGTGTATGGAGTGGCATGTTCTCTTGGACACTTGAGGTGTTTATCGAGTTGAGGACAGAGTCGAGTTTTGTGAAGAACTTCCTAAAATAGAATGTATATTGGATGAGTATTGGGGTAAAAGTTTTGCTGATAATCGAAAAAAATTAACACAATCTTTGAAAAGGTAACTGAACCAAAGATAATAGTTAAACTAAGAAACGATGACGCATGTTTTTTGGTCAATAAGTCCATAAATTCTCATTAAACAATCTAATGGAACAACACGTCAAGGCCTACCTTAAATTTTCAATATCAAAGTTCTGCTATAATATAACAAGCGAAAAGACACAAAAAGCTTACCTTAGTATCACGTCTCGATCAGAAGTATTAAAAGTATCCACTGTATATTTCCAAGCATTCATTAAATTTGGAGGTTCAGCATTTTTCTCCGTAAAAACATCCTGTATAATATCCCTAATTGCGTCAAAGTTATTCACAGTTTTGTCAAATGCAGACGAGAACTTCAGGAACACGTGTGGAGAGAAATTTGTTTCGTTCCATTTTGCCGTTTTCTGAAAATAAAATGATGAAAAATGTTGAAATATAAAGAACTCTCTGAAACATTAAAGAACACCATGACATTTTACAAAAGGAGTAACAAATAAAGCTTTCTCAAAGGCCCCATAAGAATGATAAAAAATATGCTAAAATTTTCTCTGAATGAATACAATTACAGGAAATGTTAAAGGAATTAATATACAATCTAAAATAAACCTTAAGAAAAACAGCACTTACAAACAGTGTAACATTCTTAGAATCCAAATACCCCCTCCACTCATTCTGCAAGGCTGTATCAAAGCACAGCATTGTCTCCAAAGATATGAGAGTCTGTTTAGATGTAAAAGGTATCAGCTCTGTTAGGCTGGGACCACACGGCCAGCGTGGGTTTGTGTTCATGAGAGATATTATTGGTTCCACCTGAAATAAGGACCCAATTAAATCATTTAAATAAGGTAACACATAATTAAAATAATGAATAGAAAA
Organism: Phoebis sennae; assembly: GCA_001586405.1. Lineage (NCBI taxonomy): Eukaryota > Metazoa > Arthropoda > Insecta > Lepidoptera > Pieridae > Phoebis > Phoebis sennae. The sequence goes on from LQNK01000922.1 coordinate 18,205, forward strand.
ATTTCTCGCAGTTTTTAAAGTAAAACAAATGAAATTCTACTACTAAATCACGCAAAAATGCTTAACAGTTTCGAATAAAATTTTGTTCAATGATAAAATTTGTAATCTTCTTTCTTCTTCTTCTTTCTAATCTTCGTTTGTAAGTAATGATCTTACCTCTACAGTATCCTTGACTATAATATCAACAGATTCCATGACGAGTGTTGGTAAATTCGGTAGAACTTTCTCTAAAATAACCGCAGTTTGCGGTGGAATCTCTGTCGGTTGCGTTGTATTCGTTATAATGCCTGAAGAATAACAAAAGATTTTGAATGATAAAAACATAGAAATCTTCTCCGTTTTCGATTATGAATTCCAAAAAATCCGAAATCTATCGATCGAGACTGGAAATGGACTTAAAATAATATCAATTAACATCGACAGATAATTTAAATTTAATATTCAACGTAAAGAATAACCAATCACGTACATATGTAACTAATTCGCCCGTTGTCACAACGCACACGCACTCCCCAGCGTATTCAGAAAAGATACTTGAGTGGCGGTTTCTCACTTGATCTTTAATTTAGTTTTATTGTTTTTGAAATAGAGACTTGTCATTTGCAACGCATTTAAAAATAGTCTTATTTCGCATAATATTACTACTTTACTTACACAAGTGTTGCTGATAAATACGATTGATAGCTTCGTAGGAATTATTGGATATATTTTTAAAGACAATTTAATAATTTCGGAAAGCACGACATAAAAAGGACTTACCATGCACAAATATAATGAAGTCGTTGATAGCATCCATAGGTCCAGTGATGATGGCGAGGTAGTATTTTATCTGGAGCCAAAAGTCCTGGCTCAGCCCGAACGCGGCCTGGTCCATGAGGTCCAACACGCGGAGACCCACGTTGATACTAAAGTGAAGTAATAATAGTACTAAAATGTATTTTAAATCTTCATATTTTGATCTTGAATTTAAAACGTAAATCACTTCGTTAATTTTAATTTAAGAGAAGTAAGTTTTAGAATGTACTTTTCTTTGTCCTTAGCCGGGTCTCATACTATATTTGGACAAAACTTCATCCAAATCAGCTTAATTAGGCAAAATGAGACAGACAGACAGACAGAGAGAAAGAAACTTTCGCATTTATAATATTGAGTAAGAACTTGAAATATTTTTAAAAACCAAAGGATTTGTATTTTGTAAACTATGAATTATCTCATACCTTAACAATAACACCCTCTTCAAGCTCCTGAAACTAAACCAAAAGTTCTTCGCCTCCGTGAACATCTCTTCAATCTGTTGTTTTGTTTGTTTGTCCATCCCGTAGTTCCTGAACTCGATCACATAAGGGTAATCTTGTTCCAGACTTATGAAAAGTTGCTTGAGATTTGTTATTAATTTTGTCCAGTTCACTTCTTCTAGGACACTGTGATTTGCGTTTTTTATTGCTAATATCTGTCAATAGATTTATTTATTATTTAATAACTAATTTTTTACAAACTTACAATTGATAACTTAAAAAAATTGACCATTCATAAAAACTTTGTATAAAGTTTACATGATTAAATATATTTTCTAATTCTATTTCGATGCCTGTTATAACTGTTCTGTTGAAATCGGTCCAGTAGTTTCAGAGCCTATATAATAATTCAAACAAATAAAAATCTAATCTTTCCTTTAATATTGTAGAAAACTAGTGTTACTACATGCTTCATCATTTCAAAGGTACAATATACTTACTGCTTTCGATAAAACAGAATCAGCCCTCAATGCTGCATCTATTTCAGTGGACACAGCACATAGAGTATCTACAAGGTTTTGGCCATCAACATTTGGAGGAAAATTGAGGTAATCTGAGGCATTTTGGAAGCCATTACAAAAAATATCCTCACTCGATGTCGACAGACATTTGTACACCTGAAAACATTAATTACATGAAAGCTTTTTTTTCCTTAAAGTTAATTTTAGGTATAGTTTACTGTTAGTATATTGTTAGCAGTTTAATGTTGTTTAGTGACAATATCGTTAACATTGCGTTATTAATTATAAAGGCTTATTCTACATTAATTATTGACTTTTCAACAGCTTAACACTTCAAATAAAACAAATATGGCTACCTTATTTTCATCTAGAGCAGTCAGTGCAATGGTTTTGAGGACGTCTGGATAAATTTTCTTAGCTCTTTCAGCTGTATCTTTGGAAGCCAGGTCTAATTGTTTATTGATTGCTTCTACCATAGTCGTGATGTCCTTTAGTAAGGGACTTATTTTGTATTCTAGCAGAGGATTCTGTTTCACAACTTCTTTTGCTAAGGCACCGTGGACTGCTAAGCTGAAAATTTTAATTTGTTTACCTTTTGTTAATTTTTCATTTAATGCTGAGCAGAAATTAAAATTAATTCCATTATTTCATTTCATTCTGAGCTGATCGAAAATGTTTAAAATTGTCATCTGCTTTTACAAACGTATCACCAATTTCACAATTATTAAAAATATCCGAAAATTTAATAAGGGTCTAACAACATGCTAGCTGCTCTTAAAGTATTTCATTTAAGAGCAGAACCAAATATAAGCAGCAGTTTTCACACAATTTAATTATAACTAGTATATTACAGTATCAGTTTCCCCAGGCTCCTTTTCTCCTTAAATACCCTCAAGAAGTCAGCATCTTTCTTGGGATCGAATATTTCGTCCCAGTCCAAGTCGGGCCTGGTGACGTTGTCCATGTTAGCGACGAGCTGGGTGAAGTTGTTGAGGATCTGGAAGTCTTTGTCGATGGTGTAGAGCTGGTCGGAGATGTCGCCACCGAGGGCTTCCATGACGAAGAGTGAGGCCATGGCATTGATCTGTAGAAGATGAATCTTTGATAGTAATTTCTAAAGTAATGACAATAATTAGTCAAAGATTAGTCAAACAGTTTTACGGATTAAAGTACATACATGCATACAGTAACATTAATGTAGTACATCCAAATTGGTTGATGTCGGATTAAATTATAATGTAAGATGAAATTTTTATTCATAATTAATTACAACTTTTTGTAACTTTACTAACCAAAAATGGATGTAGAATTTAGATCTAAAGAAATATATACTAAAATATTAAAAACAATATTGTTATGAATTTAAAAAAAAAATCGGAATTTTAAGTGAAACTTTTTCATTTCCCGGTTTGATTTTTTTACGTAATCTTTTGCAGGTACGATAGAATAAGAGTCTATTTAATTTTTTAAAGACTATTCGTTTGCTTCTAATACTAGATACCATGATATTTAATTATAAAACTTACATTATCCTTAGCATCGTAGGTGCCGAAAGCGGTGATCATATCCTTCACATAGTTCTTCCAAGCCTCAGAACAGAGTTTGGTTTTCAAATCTGTAGCCTCTTGCTTGGAGACCAGAAAGAATTGACTGATGCGGTTTAAGTCACACAGGGGCTGTCCTGGGTTTTCTAGATTTGACGTCATTATCTGAAAAAAGAAGTATTTTCTGTTTTATATTTTTGACTTTTAAAATTGAACACTTAGTTAACAAATCGGCTTTTGCAAAAAAAATTAAAAAAAAATTGCAAAAGATTGCAACATAAAAAATGTATAATTACATTTAATTTCCTTCCTTAATCAAAAAACATCTAATAATGGCAAATAATTAGAACACTGCCTATTTATATGATTCATTTACTGAAGTTAATATTGTAAGTAATTATATTAATCTCAAAGTTGATCAGAAAGGTTCTTTGTATTATTAAACTGAATAATACAATAATTACCCACTTGCGCTCTTTCCGGATCGGCTAAACCTTCTAATCCCTTAGCTACAATAGGAAGGGGAAGGCTCAGAAGCACTCTAACACCATTGGGGTTTCTCAGGGACACGTCATGGACCAACTGTTCTATATTAATGTTGACGGTGATCATTCTATCCGCTACTTCTATTAACTTTGATAGAAGCGTAGAATAGAATAAAACGTCGTGCTTTTGTGGGTTTTTAAGGAATTTTAGGATCATGTTTGTTATTCGGGTTAATCTGAAAAGCAAAGGAAAATTAATGATGCTACTTTTAAGTTTAATACTGCAGTTATTACTTTGGATATGTTTTGGTTATAATTTTATACATATAGATTATATTTTCAAGATAATAATTCAATACTTACACATTAAAAACATCTACAGGTGTATCATTAACACTTGCATCTTGTGCGGCATCTAGCGCATTATTGAAAACATTTGCCATCATGCTTAATTGTTCCTTATTTCTATTTGCATTAGGTTCGTTTTGTTTGTTAAAGATTTTGTTTAAGTATTTAAGTCCAACAATGAAAGTATCAGCGACGTCTCTTAATGATTTGAAGGACTGTGTATCGCCAAATGTCGGTTGAAATAGATTCATAAATTTATCTATCCTAAAAATAAAGGATATGAATACAAACACACATACATATTGAATTATTTACAACAAAACTGGAACAGATGCAAAACTAGCTATACAATACTACACATCAATATAAAACCTGGAGAAATCATCTTCAAGCCATAGTTTTCATTAAACTTTATCATCACCATTTCGATTCTACTCACATAGTCAGAGGCATATAACTGAAATCTCCCTGGTCTCCAAACACGATCCCATTCACCTCAGGAGGCAGGAAGCTTTGTATCGAGAGCATCCTGAGACCTGCTGTGAGCATGGCGCCGAGGTCTGATAGACGAGGGTCTCCGGATAGTTTGTGGTACATGTTACCAGCCTGGGAAAAAGGTATCAGGTTTGTTACGTAAAGATTTCCAAAGAAAAATAATTCAGATTGACTCCACTCTACGTTGTATCAAAATTAAGGAAGACTTGAAATTGCTTTATGGAGGAATCCCTGCTATTTTTATCGATTAAATTAATATTTATTTTATTTAGATAACGAAGATTCAATACATGGTAAAATTGAATTATTGAATTGTCAGCTATAAACATAAACTATTAATACATTTACATAAATTAAAGGGACTTTTAGGCGCTTTTTCACGTTTTTGATATTCCATATTATACCACTTCTGGTCTTTAATACCCATTCACAACCTCGCCCTCTAAGTACAATAAATTATATGCACAATAGTAATAAAAATCTACTCACCATTGTTACATATTTTCCAATATTAATCTCAGGCAATAAGTCAGTCAAGGCTTTTTGTAAATCACTTTTAGACAGAGAGCATAATTCCTTCACAAATATGTCTAGGTGATCTTGGTTATCCACTTTGAGTAACTTCTTCATAGAATTGATATCACATCTGTCCAAGTCACCACTCATTATCTAACAGAAGTTATGGTAAGTAATTAAAAAGTTTTAGTACATTTTGTTTTCCGGGGATTCTAGTAACATGTAGAGAACTTGTATTCAAATAGACATAGACATACATATAACATTTATTCACAAACAAACACAGCAACATTATGACAGAAGACACGAGACAAATACAAAATTAGAAAATGAAATAAAAAGAAGAACTAAAAAGAAATATTAAAACTTGTTGTCATATATGCTGCGATTGTGAAATAGCCCTGGCTTAGCTCAAATAAATCTAATAATTCAAATGCGTAAGAGACAATACTGAATTTCATTCTCTTGATAGAAAAAAAAACAAGAAGTAGAAACGTTAAATAGAGTTATTAACTAAGAAAAATTGTCTTATATGGAATTGGATATTTACAAAGGGTAGATACTCACCGAACCCAAGCCAAGCTTAGCAGCGAGCACACTATCCGCTATATCTTCTGGGAAATCCAAATTATTTGAGAGGTATCTCTTAACACGACTAGGGCTTCTAAATAAATCTCTGACGTATATACCGTTTTCTGGAAAAAAATATCTGCGTTTTTAGGAGTCGGTTATAAAATGTAAAAATTACAGGAATCTTTTACCTACTTAGCTTTACTTAACATTGGTTAAGAAAAATGTTTTTCAGAATTCCGATTTGGGTTGCAAACATCAAAAGGACATCCCTTATAGGATCACTTCGTCGTCCGTCTGTTTATCTGTCTTTCAAGACCCTTTTTTATTCTGTACCTCTATTTTTATAAATAGTAAGTGTCGGATCAGAATAGAGGTGTTACGAATATTTTCACAATTCAATTATGACTTCATTACGGTATTTGGAATTACCAAAACTTCGACCATTATACATGCATAGTTAGTTCCTAGTTTTAATAATACGTAGTATTTAAAAAAAAAGAGTAATTTTTTGTACACTGATTAAAAAAAAATGTTGTTCGCTCCTTCTTTCTTTCGTCCAAAGCTTTAATGAGGTTACTTACTAGTGATATCGAGGAAAGCTGGTTCATCAGCCACGTCAGCCAGCGTGGAGATGAGCTTGAGCGCGTCCGGGATCGACCCGGCGACCTCCACCACGCTTTCGTTGGATATCAGTGGAGCTAGCTGACGCTGTAACTGAGTTAACCTGAGGGACAACAGTTGAAGTTTATTAGGAGTTTTTAAAACCTTGGAGAGAGAGTGAGAGAGAGAGAGAGACGAGTTTTCGTCTGTTTGAAGCCGAATTTTAGTTATCTATTTTGAGGAACATGTTCTTGTTTTTATAGTTTTTTTAATTCTGTCTACTTTTTAGTTGAATTTATTACTTTAAATAACACGAAAAAATTAAAGAATGTGGACTACGGAAATTCAGTGCCGTAGCTGTCTTTGACATTTTGAACTGTTTAAGCTCATTTCACATAATATGAGTACCCTTTTACGAGATACTCCCACATATAATCGCAATGTAGAGATATAATAAAGATATTTTTAAAGTGTATGTGTCCAAATTCTGAAATGATATTCAACTTTAACGAGCTCTTAAGTGTCTTCTGAAATGAAGAGATTGAGATAGAATAGCATAATAGTAAAACTCTCATAATTAAGTGTGACTTAAGGTTACCATTGTCTTTAATCGTGTTTTGATTGACGTAACTTACTTGGAATTTTCGTAAGTGGGTATCTCCTGGTACTGGTCCATGGGCGAGCATTCATTGTTCACGTTACAGATAAACGACTGTAAGAAGGAAAGCACTCCAGCGCTTGGCAAGCTACGTGCTGCAAACTGACCTGTAGAGCAATAGAAATAGAGGTTATTATTCTTTGAAAAGAAAAAAGAAACGACAATTTATTTTTAAAACACCACCAACAAACGAATAAAAACAGTACAAGATCTGACAAAGAATTGGCATCAATCACACATGAGGTGAAAACCCCAAGACTGATTTTCAGTGGCTGCTATTTTACATGTGCTGAATTAAGGCCATGAGAACCAAAGTGACCTATCTTATGTTTTACAATATTGAGTTTATTTTTTCTACACAGAAAGATAGGACAGGACTTTTAGGGTAGCCTGGTTCTGTCGAGATTTTTTAGAACTTTAACTGAATAAAATGATACGACTCAATATTTTACAAAAATAAGTAACGCCATTTTATTCATCTGGGCTCATAAGCTAGTGCGCAGCCTGCTGCAAAATCGTGAGGCACTTGTTTTGCTAAAAATTTGTAACAGGTTCGTAGCTAGGACTAATATGTAGCCTTCTAAAATCTGTGTAGGCGATTTAATAATAATAATTTAAATTAATTGGTTGATAAACAAAAATGTTATTTGCTAAATTACCCACCTTTAGGCAAATAATGGGAAAAAATAGCTTAAATAATGTTTACGGTAGTGCATACATATCATTTTTCACATCGTTACGTCTTTTAATTTAAGATTAACCTTCAAGTTGTTAATGTATTCGAAGCTGTAAAGCTTGAAAAAGTGGGGAAATCATATAAATGGTTTATAACAAAAAACTTTTGGTAAATGCATTATGAACTAATGTATTTAATAAAATAACGATTAAGGTTTTTAAACGTGTTATTTCTCATTCATACATCGGACATTTTTATTATTATGTGAAAATTGTCCTGCAGGTCGATTCTGTTAACATCACATATTCGAATTCACTCGCGAATCCGCGTTGAAATGTCAAATTCGTATTCTGTAACATTGTGAAAATTGACCATAGCGCCAACGAGGGACAGCGTAGAGTAGCTGAACTATTTATAAGTGAAAAATGAAATATTTGACAAATAACGGTATTCTGTAATAAGTTTTTGATTAATATTCGGAATCATACTTCGATTCCATACGTCAAATAATACGATAGGTATTTTGTGAGTGAAAATACAATTGAAAACTCAGAAATGTTGGTTTATTTAATTTTTATGCCATTTCTAGAGCAAGGATTGTTACAAAGTTTGGAAATGTACGTTCCTGAGTACAATAATGTTTCAAAATAGCTGTTTGCAGCAGCCGAAGAAAATGTTGCGTGTAGAAGAGACCACTATGAATTAAACACAAGACCACAAGACTTACACATTGGAAATTATGGAAATTAATTAGCATTCTACATGATTTTTTTAAGGATTTCGATCATAATAACGTATGAATTTCTGTACAATAAAGATTACAATTATTAAAATAAGATCTATTAATATATAAACAAAGTCTCTCATTGAATGTGTCATTTCTTATTTAAGAAAATATAATTGTATAGGTATTTAAGTTTTAAGAAACCTACACAAATGTATAAACCATCAACATTTAATGTCGTTTTAAACAAAAATTCGCTACTATTGTATAAAGAAATAATAAAACAAACCCACATAGTAATTGATTCAAGTTTATTTATCTGTGTTTTTTAAGATGTACACATTTTTATAAGAAAAACATATTATAACATAAACAACTTGATCACTATATAATATATCTGACAAAAGCAATAGGCGTTTGGCCATATCGTAGGTCGCACGTAGGTCTCCTTCTTATAGTTGCTATAGTTTTCCACAAACGTTTTCATCCTTGCTTCTATTCGATACATTTTCAGCAATTCGAAACGAGAAAATATTGTCAGAGTAGAGATATAAATCCTCCATTTTGTGGTGGTCTAAATACTGCTTAAAATGCTTAATTATTGATAATATTTGTAACAATTTCGCTTAGAATAATGACAAATAGATTTTTTGACTTTTCAAAGTCTGAAAATGTCAGCGACTTCATAGTTTATTTTTTATTTGAAAAAAGTATTTAAGGTGAATTAGATGTTTTTTTCAAATAAATCGAGTTTAAAAATTATTTTTTGTGAATAAACGTCTCAATAATAACAATAATGTGTAACCGTGAACGAAATACATTCAAATAATGGTTTATTATTTTTTTTAATATAATCGTAAATGACCATCTAAAACTGTAACCTAAAAAGGTCATCACTAATTTATGACGTATTTTTCACTCGACATATCGAAACTCATTTCACTTCACTTGAGCGACATTGACGTTACAGAATACTAAAAATATGAGAATCGAAGTGATTTTCGAAGTGAGGGTGAGAGTCGAGAAGAGATTCGAAATCGAAAATCGTGTTTTACAGAATCGACCAGCTGAAGTATAGATACTGCCGTCCACGACGACGCGCCGCACCAATTTTTGAATTTAGAAATTTGGAATATGATCGCAATACTTTGTCCTGATTGGTCTATTTATTTTAGTGTGCGTGTTCACACATGGGTAATGAATGTGTACGTATAGAACCTCACACAAGCGGAAGCTTGCATACATATACTGTCAACTATTGAGAAGAAAAGTGGGGCGCGTCTTCGTGGATGAATTTATCTATATAATATTAACTTACATGTGGGAAAATCCTGGTTGTCTATATTGTATCGGACTATACATATACTGGAGATGACGCACACGGCCCACACTAAACCGAGCACGGTGATCTGAAAAAATATACATTAAATACACAAAAACTCATAGCAATTATGTATTTTACTTTTACAACTTTTAAATTAGAGGTATTTGTAATTATTTAACTTATTTATGTAGTATTTTAACGAATAAAATATGTCGTTGGAATAAGAAGATAAATCGATTAATCGACATCCCATTTAACAATTGAAAATTATATACGTAAATATTTAAAAGATGTTTATCACCATTGGACCAAACGTTTTAATTTTTAACACAAATCATATAGCTACCCACATAATGATTGTGCAGACTAAATAACAGTCATAATTTGGCTAAGTCAGTTCCGTTTTGCTTAAAAAAATTAAAAAAGTATTTGTTCAAATTTATCTCTACTTCATTCAAGCGGCTCCGCGTGGCTTCGCTCCCGTAACATAATGTTATAATATAGCCTATGGTCATTCCAATGGTAAAAGAATTTTTCAAATCGGTCCATTAGTTTCGAAGCCTATTCAATTCAAACAAACAAAAAATGCAATAATATAATATTAGTGAAGAAGATATAATTGATAGATTGTATTATGACTTCTTGATGGAAATGCATTTTAAGTATTGAATTAAAGGCGTTTTTAATTTGATTGATTTTTACACTATTTATTAATCAAAAAAAGTAGTATTAGTTATATAAGTATTTAATTATTAAATAAGTTTACTAATTTATTAATTACTATTTAGTGTGAAAAGTCTTTAATTTAATACTGTAGAAGCTCTGCTCTCACCGGTTTCCTCTTCCGCACGAGGTAGTCCTTCCACAGGAGCAGCCGCAGCTCCCTGGCCGCCATCTTGCTGCCTCACCGCCACACCATTACTGCAAACAATTTATATTTATTAATAAATAAATTAATATTCCTGGACATTTTTCATAAAGACATCTAGTCCCAAACTAAGCAAAGCTTGTACTATGGAAACTAGGTCACTGATAGACATACTTTTTTTGTAAATACATACATACTATAGGTAAATTAACACCCAGACAGTAGAAAATTACAATGTTCATCACATCATAATTTTCTACTCGTGGGGATCGAACCCACAACAGACCATAGCTGTATCCACTGCACCAATCGGGTCGTCGTTACATTAATTAATAGAAATAGAAAAATAAATATATAAATAAACAAAAGAAAGACTTAATTATGAGTTTTCTTTAATATTTATGGCATACAATCAGGTATTTTTTATGATTGATGCTTCTGATTGGACTAATGATATAAATTTAAAATGTCATTCATTTTTAATTAATCTTTTTAATTACTTATTATATTAATAATTTATTCATTAACATTATACTAGACAATACACTTTGGCTTTTATATAATCACTACAATTATATAGGAAGTAAACAAAATGAAATAATGCATTTTTTTAAAAACAAACAAAACTAATTGTTTATCCAAAAACAATGAGAAGAGATTCAAATTACTTCCTACAGCTAGTTTTGTTTCACTCTGTCAAAATTCTACGTTAAACCTTTTCCCGCGCTTTTTGTTGCTGTCATAGATAACTCAATATTATTTTATCTGTGATGCAAGCATTAACATTTTTTATAAACTATGAGAATTCATATTAGAATTATATTCAATATGAGAATAAAAAAAGAAAGTACCTATATAATTCTTAAATTTTTTTTGTTAGTTTTAAATAAATCTAAAGAATTATATACTTCTTTTTAGTTGTTTTTTCGCTTTTATGTTAGTACAATGAGCACAAGAGGTGTTAATTTATTTTAACATTCAATATCAAATAAAATACGCATTTGCAAGGCTTTTGAGATTTAGATGGTTTTATAGGGGTTATAAATTTAGTGATTTACTACTGTTTATGTATCACATCACACACTAACTTACAGAAATATAATTAATTGTTAAAAATACAAGCTGTAATGACAAAGACATTCAGACTTCTCCCATAAGAAGTACATTTTTAGTGCTCAATAAAAAATATGAATTATTTTTAGGTTATAAGGAGATTCCTCCTAAGATTAGATTATTTTTTCTAAAATTTGTGTAAAAAGAAATATTTTTTAGTGTTGGGCGTTTCATTTGTCTGAAATGAAAGAAATTTCAATTTTTTATTGTATATTTTGAAAGTATTTTTCGACATTTATAAATTTAGCCGACATTGCAACTTATTCTTCGCTTTATATCGTAATAAAATTAACACTAGAGTATCTTAACTATCTAGTAAATCATTCGAAACAATGGTGTGGATTTCCCAAAAGCCTATTATTTTATACATAATAGTCGCTATAGATGCTTGTTTGCCCAGGTGTAACTCTCAAACACTATTCATTGAAATTATTTATGTATACAATTAATTTTATTGAGTTCCATATTTACATAAAAGCGTACATACCTAGTTAAGATTTATTGATACCCAAACTTTTCAGGAGAAAATTAAGGATAAAATTTTTCTTTAAGAGAAATTTTAACCTATAAAATGATAATTTACAATGTCAAATTAACTTTTATCCTTAACAAATACCATAATACAAAAGTGACGGGTAATTATTTTCATGCTATGGATAACCTTGTGTTAAATAAAGCTATTTTTATTTGTATCTTGTGATAGAAGTGCCCTTTTATCGTAACTTCGAGCGTTGCAACCAGTCTGTTGACTGTTAAGAAAATAATTTTCCAATGACTACAATGTTTTGTGTTATAAACCCTATAAACGACGGAACGTCATAGTATAACAGATAGTAATCGTTCTCATTAACGTGCGGTTATAATCAACCAATCGAAACCAAGTTGTCGTAGTTATGTTAACGCAATGTTTATAATAGATAGATTTCGGCCTCTTTCGAGGCGCTTTTAGAAAGTCGTTTACATTTACCTTATTCATATATTTTTTTTATTTACCACCAGGCAGGCTGTCTCTATTAGGTACAGAACCCCTTAAAAATGGATCCGCCCTTGAGTTCTAATTTTCATTCTTAAGATAACTCAATACATAATTCATGATCACTAAACTAATAACCGATTATTGGATTACCTCGACACAAATGAACATAATGACTCGTCACACGCGCTCAGTGGTAAATGACAGGCCACGGTCGCGCGTTCGACCCCCGGATGTGACAATACAAGATGAGCCGGCCATTATCTGCGAAGGACTTATCGACCATTACAATGCATTTTGGAAAATTATGCTAATACATAGTTTGAGGACGGTAACTTTGAGTTAATAGCATGGGACAGGGATGGTGAACCTTTGGCACTCGTGCTGTTGATAGATACTGATGTAACAATTTGTAAAGAAATCTCTCGGGCTCATAGCAGTTACGAGAGAGAAGGTAATTTTTTTTTTGAGAAGGTAATTGTTATCATGGTACGAGGGTACCCAATTTGTTCCGAACAAAGTATAGAAAATAAATATTAAAAATACAATGCAATATTTTAGGCAGCACATCTAAAAAACATCATTATGCTCTAAGGAAAGTGTTAAGTAGGTATTTTATGACGAACAAATGACTGATCCTACGCCAACATTTCCAGGTCCGGATCTAGGGGGGAAGACTAAGACACAAGTTTGCGCGTTTTCCGCTAAGAAAACTCCCTTTGTCGTGACCCCACAATTCCAGAACATCTCCCTCACCACACAGCCTTGTATCGGAATACTCGGCATCGACATTACGAGCGACGTTCAGTTCCGTGGTCATTTGGAAGGCAAGGCTGAATTAGCCTCCAAAAAATTGGGTGTACTTGCTAGAGCGAGACAGTACTTCACGCCAGCTCAGCGCCTCCAGCTTTATAAGGCCTAAGTTCGGCCTCACATGGAGTACTGTTCTCACCTCTGGGCAGGGGCACCCAAATATCAGCT
>LQNK01000927.1:0-18050 GCA_001586405.1 Phoebis sennae
TGGAGCTCTCCAACGCGTGCAGCATGTTGCCGCCCTCCAGGTACTGCAGCCACCACACCTCCGTCTGAGGCGGCTTCACGTCCGCCGCTATGTCTTCTTGAGCCAAGTCGTCCTCGATTTTCTCAGCTGTGGATTTTGCATTGTTATAAAATTATATTTTGTGTAAAATTAATGATATGAATATTATCCTGGAGTTGTTCAGTCTTACCAAGTTGTATATTTTGTTAAAACAAGAAAATTGAGAGATATCAAAAAACGTATAAAACATATTAATAGATTTATACCATCTATTATCGCAGAAATCTATAAAATCGTATTGTATTATGGGCTTTAATGAACTACTAATGATCTAAGTTTACCTTTAATCTTTTTATTTTCCTCTTCACGCGCTCTAGTTTGAAAATTGTGCAAAACTTGCGGATGGGTCCAAATCTTTTGCAACGTGTGGAAATCCTTTAAAACCATTTGTTTGCCCTTACTCGCGTAGCAGTGCAAATAATGTTTGTACATATCTCTTTGGCATTTGGTGAGAGGGATGAAGACCGTGTATTCGTATTTCTTTGGCAAGTAGGGGTAGAGGACAGAAGCTTCTTGCCGTTGCAGGCATCCTTCTAGAACTTTGTGTAAAATGTGTGTGCGCGTTTTCATTAGAATTATATCGTCTTCTCTTGAGTCTCTATGCTGTCCATTCATAATGGGGTTTTCAAATCTGTGAATTGAGAATACTTTTTAAGGATACGAGAAAAAACAATTTTTCTAATTACTAGCTGATCCGCGCGGCTTCACTCCCGTAGCATAATCATAATGTATATATAGCCTATGACCTATGTTACTCGTGGATAATGTAGCTTTCGAATAGTGAAATAATTTTTAAAATCGTTCCAATAGTTTTTGAGCCTATTGTGAGCCAAACAAACAAAGTTTTCCTCTTTATAATATTAGCCTAGATAAATAAAAATACTACTCATCTCACCTGTTCGAATATTCCGAGTATGTGCCCAACAAGCTAGGCTTCACAAAGTTCACCATACAGTAATATTCCCTTAGGTTATTTTGCATAGGAGTCCCTGTCAGAACTATCCTCCTCTTTGTGGTGACTCTACTCATAGCCACAGCTAGCACGGAGCAATCATTTTTAAGCAAGTGTCCTTCATCGCACACTATTATATCAGGACCAGGGTCCAGCAAAGCAGTCCTTATTTTCTTTATATAAGTCGGTCTCACATTATCTATTTCTGAGTCAAGGGTTGTGAGGCTCCGAAACAATTCGTAACCGATGATGAAAATTCCACCGTTGTTGTACCAGTCTTCTAGTTGATACGCCCGTTCGTACGTTCGCTTTAGTTTCGATAGCTCGAATGTCTGTTAGAATGTAAATGAATAAAATAAAAATAAAATGCGATTTTAATTTTCTCATATAATGAATATTAAATCTGTGTAATTTGTGTATGGAACAAATAAAACTCCATTTTCTTCCATTCAAAATAAAGGATTCAACTCAGTCTAAAGTCTAAACTACAAAATATATAAACAAGCTTTATTTGAAACACATGGCAGCCAACAAAAAGAAGGTAAATTATAAATTATATCTGTTTACCTGTAGTTTTCGTCTTAGTTTTTTAGGCTTGAAAATTAAAAAAAAATCAATTATCGTGAATAATTTATTATCACTGGAATACCTGATGATGAATGTTCGAAACTAGTTATAACTAAATATAGTTCACTAATAAATAGTGGAAACAATGTAGAAACGTCTTTAGTTCAATAATTTAATGACCAAAAATTATTCAAATTTTAGAATCAATTTATTGTTAAATTCTTTAAATAAACTGCATCATCTCAAATTTTTATTGAAGTTATGGTACTACGAATTTCAAGTCAATGTAGGTAAGCTAACCTTAATTTTATCAGTCACCGGATCGATCCATTTGTGAATCTCGTCGACCCAGTTAAGCACCGTGGAAAGAGGACAACACACGAGTACACGTCGCATGTTCAGCATTGGGTGTGTCAGAGCCTGCCAATTCATTTATTTATTTATTTATTTCAACAAGGCTTACCAACTAGATACATAGTTTATCTTACTACTTTGAGTATATAAAAAAGTACTATTTATGTAACTATCTTAAAGGTAGGCACAACATTACCAATACAGAGTGTACGTGAAAATGGGGTAATTAGTAATTTATATATATAGTTTTATTTTAATCCTTTAATATGAAGCCACTGAGCTACTTCAATTAATATTTGCTATGAGTAGGATAATTTATATTTCTACATCAGATATCTTGCAAGTCAAAAAAAAATAATAAAAAAGGGGCATATTAATGCACCATAAATAGCTTAATAGCTCCATTTGTATTCCTTATTAATATATCTTTTTAAAATAACTACTACTTAAAAGTATTAGCATGTCGCAAAATTACTATTATTTCGTAATAGTCACTATAGAGGAATAAAATATTTTTGTATATTTTTTTCCTTTATTAAACAGGTTATCCGCGCGGCTATAAAATATATCCTATGTTAAAATGTATCCTCGTGTATAACGTAGCTTTCGAAAGATGAAAATCGGAAATTTTAAAAATTGTTCCAGTAGTTTCTGAGCCTATTCATTTCAACCAAACAAACAAACAAAAAATCTCCTCTGTATAATTAGTGTATAAGACGCATACGGTATGTAGCAGCGCAAGCACTTGCAGCGTCTTGCCCAGCCCCATGCAGTGCGCGAGGATGCAGCCGCCGCCGGGGTCGCCGCCCGCCACGCGCGACACGCTCTCGAAGCACGCGTCCCACATGAACTTCACGCCCTCGTACTGAACAATTCAAATTAATATATTAAAAAAATAGGGTCGAATTGATAACCTCCTCCTCTTTTATGAAAGTTGGTTAAAAAAGGCATAGGATACTTTTAATGCTAAATTATGATAAATTTTGAAGGAAATCATATAAGCGGATTACCACGAGAACGGATCATATACGCGAGTGAAACCGCGGAGTACAGTTAGTTTAAAAAAAAGGCATCATTTTAATAATTTTCAATCTTTACTGAAACCTGGAAGCAGGCTTTTAATAAATGTAGAGGAAAAAATAACATTATTTGACAATGTGGGTAGAAGAATATTTGTCACATTATATTATATTTCACTTATGTTAGGAACAAGAAAAAGGAGGCTTTTGCCCAGCAGTAGTTCACAACAGGCTCAAAATTAAATAAATAAAATACTTATAAAAAATATGCATATATTTATTACCTGATGAGCTTTCATGACTTTGGTGAAGAATTTATGTACAACAACAACGGGCATGTTTCTCTCAAAATCATACTCCAGGCATAATTCATCATTGATCACCACAACATTAACTCCCTCTTCACATCCAAGATGCTCCCTCTACAAATCATTATAAGAGATATATTAATCAAGTATACATGAACACACACATTTTATCTATACACATCTATACACATAATAAAATCGTAGACTAGCCGTGTCTGTACATTTAATATTTTCAAGAAAAAAATAGTGTTTCATGTTTCATTTATGATTCTGAACTCAAAACAATGATTTTTAGAATTTTTGTCTGTTTGTCCGTTTGTCGGTTTGTCTGTTTGTCTGTTTGTCTGTTTGTCGGGCGTTTGTACGCAGTGAACTTCGAAACGGCTTAACCGATTTTAATACGGTTTTCGATTATGTATTACGGCTAGCCCCCCGGAGGTTTTAGTGTTTGTTTCATTCAAATCGGTTAACAAATAAAAAAGATATGAGGGTTCAAAGTGATCCATCAAAACACATCATCAATGCGCGTAGGTACATTAAATTTAATCTTTTAAGTGTTATTTAAAGCACTTTTTATTGATAAATGTAGCCTTATCTTGATCTCGAAAGTAGATTACGATAATGGCGGATAATCACAACAAAGAGTAACCAACATGCAGAAGATATTGTTTGCGTCCATAAGCAAATATGTGTTAAATCCATGGAAACATCAACTCTTTTATTCTGAGAGTACACGACAGATTTCCAAAATTTCAATATTTTGGAAAAAAAAAATAAAATAGAATTATTAGAATTATATAAAACTGAACAGTGACACTTTTGTAATATTGAATATAGGATATACTTTGAACTTAAACCATTTACTAGATATATTTTTACAAACGTACGATTCTAAATCTTAAAAATTCTCATACCGCCTCTACTTCAAAAATTCACAAAGTAAAGAAATTTGTAGTCCACGCGGGCGAAGCCGCGGGCGGAAAGCTAGTATTCAATGAGATGAATTAGATAGGTCAAAAATAAAGAACGAAAAACGTGTAAACAGCCTAGCTAGTAATGGCACGCAAACCTGTTTACATGTTTTTTAATGTTCACTACTTTTATAGGACATTCTAAATGTACACGTTTTAAATGTATCCCAACACGTATCTATACATATAATAAAACAGTAACCGAACCATTTCTGTACATCGAATATTTTTCAAAAAGAGTAATTGATATGCAACATGTATGTTCTACAGATACCAAAACCATGGTTAGAATTTTTTTTTTCTGTTTGTCTGTTTATCTGTTTGTCTGTTTGTCTGTTTATCTGTTTGTATGTGCGTCAATCACGTAATAACCACTGGGCAGTTTTAGATAAAATTTCACATGCTGATAGATCAATATTAGGTGGAAATTATACTTTTTGATATATATGCTTCTAAAGCCGTGAAAATGTCATACCACGTAACAATGTGAGATTTTGGTTGACTTGTCATGTCTTTTTATACTCCTTATGTATAGATACGGTAAAAACACTCAATAAATTCTCAAAAACCTTCAAAAAATATATAACTCATCGCCCGCGGCTTCGCTCGCGTGTGCTATAAATTTCTGTACCTGGAAGAGGTGCGCGCACTGTGACATTTTGGTGAAACCTATTTCCATAGATAATTATAAAAAGAACACTATAGACATGCGCATATATTATTGTCCTGCGCCCGTAATTTTTCTAAACTTTTGTCGTGCGCCTCTAAAAAATACAGAAATTAGTATCCCACGCGTGCGAAGCCGCGGGCGGAAAGCTAGTATAATAATAAGACTACTGGCCCTATTTCACTACACTGTGGAAGTGGTGTGAATGTGCGCTAGCGCATAGGTTTATAAGAGAGTACCGGCCACTTTCAATAATGTATCAAAGATTATGGATAGATTGTTATCTCAGATTATATGGCAACAGAAAGACAAAATACATAGCAAAGGCAATCCGTCGGTAGGATATTCAAATCAAAACAAGTGCAAATGAATAGAATTGTCTAAGGTATAGATAGAATATTAAAAACGGCCGTAAGAACCCTCTAATCCCTATAGATTACTCCTTAGAAAGGGAAGTGTTATATGCCCATTTGCAAAATTGACCCTAGTGCTAACTACAGGCATATAGTCCCTTGTTAAGTTCTTTTACTAAATAGACGTTATGTTAATTTATAGACTTAGCACCATGTTATATAAATTCTACCACACGGCTTCGCACCCGTAGCATAACGTTATAAAGCCTATTTTCATCAGGTACTCCAATGTTAAAAGAATTTTTCAAATAAACCCAGTAGTTTCTAAGACTATTCAATTCAAACAAACAAAAAATCAAATGTCTTCTCGTTACAATATTAGTATAGAAAATTAGTGACCATTATATTTACCAATTGAGCTTGCCTATTATTCAGTCTTCGTTTTCTCTCAAATTCCTCCTTATTCGCTATCACCGTGGCGTGGTTAAGGTTTTGTTTGTTCAGGACCTATGCGAAGAAAATAAATGCTTAAATATCACTTAATAGCTTAATTTAGTAAACTTTTAATGAGAATATTCAATGTTCTCATCTCACCTTTCTGATATTACGGCGTCCTTTGCCGTAAGACTGGGAATATTTTCTCGACGAGAGTTGTTCTCCGAAGAGTTCTTTGGCTAGTACACTGAAAAAAATAATACAATCAATAATATTTTCATAGCTTCCCTAGCTTATACCCAATACGTATGTGCTAAAGCTTTTCAGGGTCACAATAAAAAAAGGTTCTTAATTTTGTTATGAAATATGTTTTTTTTATTTATTTATATTTATTTTGAAATTAAAAATATTGAGTGCAGCCCCCGACGGATTTTTCCCTAGACACAAAATGTATATAAGTCGAGGGTTAAGATTGAATAAGGGTTGCGTTGGACAATTTTCTTATATCAGAAGGTTCTTCTTAAATGATAGGTAACCTATGATATAAATAACCGACTTTCTAAAAAAGGAGGATTTTATTAATTCGGAACATATCTATTAAGTTTTACTTCATTTGTTTCCGCCGTTCAAGCATTTTCTTGTTGGATCTCTTCCTGCCTCGCGTCGCTCTGGACTTAGGGTCTGACGCCTCACCGCGCTTTTCAATAAATTCACTCACTCGCTTCGCACCCTTTGCTTCATCAACACTAGAAAGGGTTAAAAGAAAAATATTATGGTTATAAAAACATAGAACGAAGATTGGTTAGCAGCTTTATTGATTTGAAACATTTTATTTAATAATAATAGCTTCCACTCGCAGTTTGATTACGGTAATCTTTAAAAAATGAGTCATACACCGAAACCTTCCTCAACAGTTACAATATCTATTAGAATATTCTTTTGTTAATATTGTAAGTCTTTACATTCATATAGACGGGAACTGTTTTAGCTGCGTATATCTTTCCATGTTCCCATGGGATTTTATTATAGTATTTTCTTTACGGAACATCTACCTCTATGCCAAATTTCAGCCCGATCCATAGAGCGGTTTGGGTTGTGCGTTGATAGATCACTAGACATACTAACAAGTCAATCACCTTTGAGCTCAATATATACATAATATATAGAAAAATATATTTATTTATTTACAAAGCTTTTGTGAAAAACTGAAGTTTTTATGTTAAGAACAAACAACATATACATACATAGCAGTTTCATGTTTCTTCTCTATTCGCTTCAGCATTTTTTCTTTAGTGAATACCCATTGCTTCTCTTCTTCAGATGAAGACTCACTTTCTTCTTTCAGATTTATCTTGATTTTTGATTTTTCTCTTTTAGCACTAAGTCTCTGAAAAAATACATTTTTTTTAAATACTTAAACATCACAAAAACTTGTATCATTTTTGTTTAATTAACATATTAGTATAAATATAATGGAATTCATTATTGTATTTATAAGATATCTTTTTTCGCACAATAAAAAAAATAGATACAAACTCACAGCAGAGTTCTTAACCGCTGGTTTCTGCACATCCTTAACATCGGTTGAAGATTCTTGTTTCATAATAACTGGTGTGTTGAGCAGTGTCAGTTCTGAGTTCATCATTTTATCAGCAGTAAGCATTACAGAGTCTGCACTATTTAAAGCCTTACCCATCATTTTAATTTTAGATTTTGGACCTATTCTTGGTTTGATTTTCGGTTCATCTTCAGTACCAGGCTCCTTCTTAATTTTAATACTTGCATTCGAATTGTCAACTTGTTCTGAGTCACTATCATTATCATTCATGAGAAGATCCTTTGCTAAGGAATTTTCAGCATTTTCAGGGGCAACCTAAAAATGAAATAAATTTTATTCACATTTGTATTTACATTTCTATCCCAGTTTTAAGATTACTGATTTCCTTTATGTTCCGTATTGCTCTTAAAAATATTATGTCCACAAAATATACGAGGTGAATTTTTGAAATGAGAAAAAATGAAATAAATAAAAACTGCATCATTGGATTTAAAAAGATTTTTTGGAGCTAGGGATCGACGCGTTGATCTACAAAAAATTAAACATGCTGTTTAAGATTCGTCCCTGAAAGCTCACTTCAAAAATGCACCCTGTAGTCCTATTCCTGTTGCCAATATTAACAATTACTAACTTTAGGCATTTGCATATCTCCAGGGTTGTCATCGTCATCTTCAGATGGTGAAAATTCAGCACAGTAGTCATCATCCATATCGTCCTGATTTTGGTTTTCCGATTTTGGTTTCTTGTGAATTACGTTCTTGATTCTTTGCTTAACATGAACTTTATCTTTTGATATACTCTTGGTCAAAGACGCTAAATTTGTTAACCTGAAAATTAATTATATTATCATCATTCATATTTAACACATGAACAATTTTAAAACACAAATCCTTT
The DNA here is from genome assembly GCA_001586405.1 of Phoebis sennae. Taxonomy (NCBI): domain Eukaryota; kingdom Metazoa; phylum Arthropoda; class Insecta; order Lepidoptera; family Pieridae; genus Phoebis; species Phoebis sennae. Next base: position 8,157 of record LQNK01000927.1, read on the forward strand.
ACCTATTCACTTCTGTATCATCATCGCTGCTTCTATTAATTTCTTGAAATCTGAAATAAGTTTCAACAAAGGATTCAGGAAGCTTGTCTAAAACGACTGATGCATTTTCATAAATTTTAGAATCATTGGGGTCAATACTGTAGCATTTCCAACCATTTCTTTCAATGAATTCTTTTTCTTTGCTTTTATTAATATTAATATCTGATATATTTGAATCATTGATTAAACTATTTGTGGACTTATTTTTATCGATTTTCGTTTTACTTGGCTCTTCGTCGATAGATATTTCTGGTTCACATTCCAGTAGTTCAGGGGGAACTGTAAACTCCATGTCTGGGGAGACCTTTTCTTCGCATACATTTTGCGTACCTTCTTGAATGGAAGATATTCTTTGTTTCCTTAATCTCGATCTTCTTGTGCTGACAACACTGGTGTCTGACTTTTTCCCGTCAGTTTTAATATCAGTAGAAATTTGCTCAGTCGAGTCTACTTCACTGCATTGCACTGGAGTGGTAATATTGCTTTCTTGAGGTTTTTCATTGGTTTTTGGCTTTTCAGTTATTTGATGCCTTAGCCTTCTTTTTTGTAATGGGATATCTTCCTTTTCCGAATCAGAAGATTCGTGCTTTTTCTCTTCTTGTCGTATTCTTTCTTTCATTCTTCGTGTGAGTATAGCGACATCATTCCCAACTGTTGGAGTTTTATCCTTTACAGCAGGTTCTTTAACAATTTTTTTGGATTTCAAAGGTTTCGTAACCTTTTTCTTCCCAATTTTTTTATTATTTTCTTCATCTGAACTATTTTCCATTAGCTGATCCTTTGCAATTTCGATACTTTGTGGTACAAGTAAACCCATATCATCAACAGTGTTGATTTCATCATCAGAATCAGGATCATATTGTCGTCTAACACGTTGTGAGCTTTGACTATATATTTCATAATTGTTTAATAGATATGATGTGTTTATATCTTTTATTATCTTATTGGAGCTAACAAAAGACTCAAACATATCTTCATTGTATGTTTTACTTCTCCGCCTGGAAAGATGTGTTGTAGGTTCAGCAGGATTATCTATGACATCCTCGATATGCTCTTGTTTAGTGATAACATGCTCTGGTGCGACAGGTACCTCTTCCTCTTCTGAAGGTTCCGTTTTCACCATGATCATGTTAGCATCAGGCTTAGGCTCTTCAGGCTCAATTTTTATTTGGGCAATTGAACATTGTGCTGCAGAGACTATGTCATTATTTTTATCTAATTCATTCCTATTCTCTACTGGTTGCGACATACAGGAGCGTAATTCTTGCATTTGAACTTTACAAACCCAATTTGAGTCTTCTGCATCTGGCTGGCCTAACAAATCTGCACCTGAGTCAAAATTGTCATTATCAAAACTCTCATTGCTTTCATCATTTTCATCCATATAATGTGATGAATCAAAGTCTGGTTGTTGAAAACTTGTAAAATCTTCCTCAGTGACAGTGCTAACACAATTTATCGTTAAAGCCATTGGAACTACTGATTCGTCTCTTTGGATAGTATCTTCAATTTGATTGCCTTCAAAACCACTATGATTTTTTTGTAAAGTCATCTCTTTATTAATTACCTGCACTGCAAGATATCCTAAAGAGTTCACCGAATGTGAAAGATTATGTTTTTCTAAAGGTAAAAAATATTTTTGTATAATATTAAAACACAACTTTGAGAGAGATGTAACATCATATATGTTCATTTTATCTGAGCCCAATTCTTCATGGAAAGGTCTAAGTATTGCATTGCCTTCATGAATCTTTATTGTTGATGATTTTGGCTGCGATAGCAATCTATTTATTCTAGAAGTACATATAGTTTTTAAAGATTTGACATTATTTTCAAAAACATCACTCACTTCAATTGTCTTGTATGCAGTATCAGAATCACCATTTTCATGCAACATATGACAGCCAAATCCATTTTGTTGTAAAAGAAAAATATCTTCTTCTTCACAAACAATTTTAGAGTTATTATTTTGTTTAACTATGTGCAAATGCTTTTGTATTGACTCTGTACATAGCGTTAACAAACGTTTTGGGTTTATAAAACCATTACTGGTTGAAGCTTTAATTTTTACTGCAAATGTGCTAACTGCCGAATCTATATCTGTTTCAGACTGGGTAAACAGGTCATTATTTATACTGCTATCAAAATCTGAATCCTTTACAAAGTAATTGCATACATAATTATGTTGAACCGATAACCAATCCATAGATATGTATGGTCGGCATATAGACAATGCTTTCTCTTTTTTATAATAGTTGTCGAAAAATGTCTTTACCATTTCCAGTGTAACACAATCAGGAGGTTTTTTATTTCGGCTGTCCTGGGCTAAAAAAGACTGAGTAGGTTGAACTTTTTTAACCATTACAGATTCATTTATCCAAACCGTATGCCTACCCTTAATATTTTTCTTCTCTGTTGGCTGGGTAGATGTTTTAGGCGCTTTTGCAATCTTTATAGATAGTTCTTTATTCAGAAATACAGTTTTAGGATTGAATTTTGGTTTTTCTTTGGGCTTCATTGGTGTGACCTCTTCCACAATTTCACAATCGCTGTCATCTTTAACAGGTGTTTGAGGTGTTATAATTTTTTTGCTTTCTCTATATTGGTTAAGATTATTTTCTTCTAAAAATTCTTCATATTTGCTTTCTAAGTCTTGTTCCATTTGCATTAAATTATGCTTAGCAAGTTTGAATAATAAAAATGATTTCTTAACACAATAATCCATTTTGAATGTATCTGTGACATTAGTGGTATTAATTTTCTTTTCAATAAAATCTCGTGATTTTTGTGTCATTAGTTCACCAAGTTCAGCTGTTGTTTCCACAATGTTATTTAAAAATTCACATGCTTTTTCCGTTTGCTCCGAGGTCAGTTTTACTTGTACTTTCATAGAGAGACCCTGCTGTGATTCTGTCTGTGTAGTTTCAGACACCTTTGTAATTTTGTTGGTTTGTGTAGCCATTTCAATCGTTTTTTTAGGTTCATTAGGATCTAAAACTGGTATTTCAAATTTTGTTTCAGGTTTTTCTGATGGTTTTGCTTTTACAATCTTTATATCTGTACCTTGAATTTTTTTTGCAAGGTAGTCTGTTATGTTTGCAGTGGTGTCCCAATGATTGGGTGAATTTTTCATTAATACAGAGCTTGTTAAAGAATCTTCAATGTCAATATCCATTATGTTATCTTCTGTTTGGCAATTATTTGTCACATCTGTTTTACTATTGTTTCCAAAAGATGAAGACATTGTATGTCTTCCTTTTTTGGGGCTCTTCATTTTATTACCCTTATCAATTCTCTTCAACTTTCTTTTCCTATAGTTTCTATCATCACTTAATTCTAATGTCTCTGTATCAGAAATGTCAGAATCTAAAGATGATTCTGGAGATTGGTATTTTTTTCCTGGTTTATATTCATCATCAGAATTATATTTTCCTTTTCTTGTTCTATGTGGTTCGTCATCAGATAACTCCACATTGGCAAAAGGATCTTCATCAGATTCTTCATCATATTTGAACACCTGCTTTGTTCTCCGTCGCACGGGTCTTTTTGAATTAGATTCCAATGTTTCAGATTCATTTTTGTCTTCTAATTCATTTTGCTTTGTATCACTTTCAGTTTGGCTAGCGCCACTAACAACATTATCTATGTTATATTCAAAATCAGACATAACAGGCTTATCCGATGTTCTTTTTGAAATTGTTGATTCTTCTTCAATAGAATTTTGCTTACCTTGTTCAATATTATTTAGTTTAAGTTCTGTATCTTCTTTCTTTTCTGCATTATCAGAATTTCTTTCAATATTAGATTTTAGTTGGCTTAAGCATATATCATCTATTTCATCATCCAGACTATTATCCTTTTCTATTTCCACTAATAAAGAACTAGAATCTATTGCACTGTTTTGTAGATTAGTATCAGTTATATTACTTTCAGCTCCATTAATATTACTTTCATTGTTAACAGCAGGTTCAGTTGTTTTTGTTACAGCTTCACAATTTGCTGGTTTTGATTTAACACACTTTTTACGCTTACATTTTTCTTGAGATGTATTAAAGGTAACTTCACTACTTTGCTCATGTGACGTATCCATAGATTCTAAAACACTAGAATTTTTTTTAGGTCTTCCCCTTCTTCGTTTTATTGGAGTTAGTTGTAGATCACTGCTAGTAGAAGACACAATTTGAATATTTTCTGTGCTTTCAACAGTATTTGAATTCACTGCACATTCATAGGAAGATTGTTTGCTTTTCCGTGTTGACATTAAGGGTCTCTCATTGGTGCTCTTTGAAGTTAAATTATCCAAGGAATTATTTTTATCAGTTGCATTAGGTATGTGGTTATCATTTGTTGGTTCCTGCGTTTTTTTTCGTCTTCCTCGTTTTGGTTTTTGTGGTGATTCCATATTTTGTTGTTCTACAATATTTTGTGGTTCTACAGTATTTCGTGCTTCTACAATACTTTGTGATGCTGCATTATTTTTTGGTGCCAATTTCTTCTTTCGTCCCCTTCTTTTTGGTTCGTGTCGAGTTTCAACAATACCATTATTGTGGTCAGTGTTTTTACTGGTACTCTTATTATTATCAGTTGTAGTTAGCTGTGCTTCTTTTTTTTGATTATTTAATGTTCCCTCAATATTTCCATTTGCATTTTCTTTTGTTATTTCTATAATATCGAGATTATCTGGTTCGGAAGGCAGATTTTGGTCTATCGATTCCAGTGTTAATTTCGGTAATTTAGCATGTGTATTATCTGTTGCTGACACCAGATCGGATAATGTAATGAACTCTTCTTCCTCATAGGCAACGTTTGCTTGAAAACTTTCGAATGCATCTTCTGTTATACATAAACTATCGGACAGTTCAATTTCTTCGGACATTTTGGATTTAAAAACGTTTATTTGACATACATAAACATGATTTTAAATATTTATCCAGACTCAACAGGTACATTGACTGCTTTAGTATTTGGTCACACAATAAATGTGTTTATTACCGAGTTTTTAAGTAATAAAATGTATATTAATCACACTTTTGCGATGTTGACATATGAACCAAAGCATTGCAGAATGTTTTTATTTCCATAGACCATTTAGTACAAAAGATTTCAACCACAGATTACGAAAACCATGCCCCGGTACACAAGTCATTGGCCTTTATTTTATAATTTTATTTATTTTTAATATGTGTAATATTTCTAATTCATTGATTCCAGTTGAGAATAAAAGTAATTGCAATGAAAATAAAAATAATTCAGTCTCTCATAGGATAAGCGTAATTAAACAGATCACAGAATATTTTTATTCACGCGTCACAAAAAATTGAAGTTTACTGTCAGCTCACAAGTGTCATCTGCACTGATACAGTTGTCACAATTTGTCAAATAAACATTGGTTAAAATTATCTTGAAATAAATATAATTAATTCCTGAAGATAGAAAGAATGAAAAGGAAATTAAGTAGGAATATGTGAAATGATTCACATATAAAAGCAATGGGGTATTGCAAGATATGAAATACCGTATCTTTTGGTATAAATAAATTTGTTACAAGTGTCGAGATCCTAAGTAAATAGTTGTGATGTCAATATGTATTTTCCAATAGGATGGCCCAAAGTTTTGAGAAATCTGGGTTCAGATTCTCAGGCTTTTAAACAAATTGTCTCGAATAGGGATAAAATCCTTTTTGCATCATTAAGTGATGAATCCTTTGTTGTGTGGTTCTGTAAGGTATGTAATTGTAGTATAGTGGAATTCAATATGAGCTAGTGTAGTCTTTCATACAGTTTGTCATTAATTTAATTCATGTCTATAATTTTAGCCTAGTGTGTCTATTGTGTACCACAAACGCAGTGCAGATTCTTTACAAAGGCTTGGTATAAATGTAGGAGTAGAATGGAAACCAGATTCATCAATGATATGTATTTCGGTAAGTAAAAAGTATTATTACAAAGTCAACCATAAACTGTTTTTGTTAATATTTTAGTTGCAACATTTATTTTCAATGTAAAACATGAATAATACTAATAAGATTTTGTGTTTAACATGCATATTCTGATAATTAACTTTTTTATCAGTTATATTTTTTCCATTATTTGTTGTTTATGTTGGGTTGTTTGTTGTTTAGGTTTTTCTCAACCATAAAAATAATTATAATAAACTATTTCAGACATCTGAAGGGCATTTAATTCTTTATAATGTGGAAGTGCAAAGTGATCAGCCAGCGTACCAACAATTTGATCCTCCTACTGCTAGCTTACGGAGGGATTCTGCAGAATTATTTGTTAAAGAAGTCATACCATCCTTAAAAATAACATTGGTAAGGAAATTTTTTTCATAAAAAGAACAGCATTATTGTTAGTAAGAGATCTCTTTCAGGAAAAAAAAGTAGGAAAATGTCAAAAATCAAAATAAAAAGTGTAGTCTATGCTTACATATTTTTTTTATGTTTCAGTTTAAAGAGATTCTAGTGTGGGATGGACAGATAACACGTATGTGCTGTATATCAGGAACGGAAATACTGGTGTGCACGACGCGCGCGCATCTACTGAGGTACCGATGGGATGGGTCCCAGAATAGAGATTATTGCCTCGATTTGGGACGGATACCCTTTTCTATAAATCAACAAGTCTCGAAAGGTAAAAAGTCTTATTAGAAAAGCAATATCAGTTATTAGACTAAGTTTAAAGAATATGTTGGTATCCTCAAGGGTAAAACCCCTGGAAAAAATCTAAGAAATATTTTTATTAATGTTATGTATACTTTTTTTTTATTGCCATTTTTCTGTAATGTCAAATATGGTTTTTATTACAGCTGAACCAATATTAGAAGATAATACACATGTAAATGACATTGAATATTCACCTTTAGTTTGTGGATTTGGTATTACATTAAATGATGGGCGGGCTGCTTATCTTACAGCACCAAATCTTAAGTTTGATCCTAATGTAAGTAAATAATGCTACATTTAAAAATTTTAAATCGCTGAATATTGCAATAATTGTATAATACGCATCAAAAATGAAAAAAAACATTATTTTAAAAGGCCTTCCTAAAAAGGCCTTCCTAATTCATTACAAAAATATACTTATATTATAACTGTCATATGTACATTATAATTGTTTTTATTATATCCCAGATTAATTTGGAAACAGATTTAAGGGTAAGGGTATACATATACCTGTAAATCCACAAATGTCATTTGAGAGTATTTTGCTAAATGGTAGAATTCGCAGCTAGATAAAATTTTAAGTTTGTAATGCTATTCCTAGTGTCTATGAAATTTGGTGAACTGCTATTTTATTGGAAATTTTAATTAAAATTAATAATTTAGTGTTTCAACACCTTTAGGTTACTTAAATAAATTTGTGTAACTTTAGGCTACTAGCTAAACTAAATAATTTATAAAAAATATAAACTAATCATATTTGGGTAAGGCCGCAAAAATTGTTAAATATTGTATTACCATTAACCAAAAATAAGACATTGATGGGGTATAGAAACGTCAAATAGTAACACAAAAAATTAACAATTTTGTTGATCTTATCCATTTTCAATTTGTAGGTACTTTCTGATAAAAAATCACATTTTAATAAATCGTAAAAGATAATATTTCATTAAATATTGTATATTTCAGGCAGTACAAGGAATTTGGGCACAAGGCATAGATGACGCTACGTGCGCACGAGTGAATCATAAATTTAGACTCATAGCCATTGGAAGAAAGAAGTAAATATTCTATTTTATTTTATTTTATTTTAAAGATCCACTCCACTTTTATATTGTCTTTTCAGTGTTATAGGATTTCCATTATTATGACGTTGGTTATCACATTATTATCGAAATCGATTCAAAGTATTTTTTTTAAGTATGTTTTTTTATAATTTACTTTTTTCTTTTCAGTTCTCAAGTGGATGTGTTCACGATAGATGAAGTGACTGGAGGGCTCGAATTATCGCACACTATGGTGCTTAGTTCTAAGGACTTTCCTGGTGATCCTGGGCCTGTGAAATGTATGAGGTAATGTTTACTCTAAGGAAATAGTTATTGAATGATGTTGTCAATAGACGCATGTTATACTAAGACCTAATTAGATCATTCTTGTTTGTAAATCAATTCCGTAGATCGGGACAGGGTATGTGTACTAGTTCTTTTTAGGGTAGATGGTTAAGTACTTGAAACCCGCGAAAGGATATAGCATGGCTTTTGCCCCGAAAACACAACAGGGTTATGAGATATACGCGGGTGAAACCGGGGACTCAGCAAGTTATATAAAAATAAACATATATATATTATATTTAAGTACACTAGCAGCTAAAAAGCTGATGCGTTTGTATTCTGTGATTTGAAGAAAAAGTTCAGTTTATTTTTAAACTATTCAATGTGGGTGCCGTTATTACACTTTCAGGTCGACAATTCCACTCAGAAACAACACAATATATCTCAACTAATAAACTAAAACTAAAAATTACCATCAGCATTCTTTGTTTCGTTTAAGGTGGACAGGCGACGGTCGTGCAGTGGCAGTGAGCTGGGAGCGGGGAGGTCTGTCTGTGTGGAGTACGTTTGGGGCTCTGCTCATGTGTTCGCTGGCTTGGGACTATGGCCTGAACCAGGATTTAGCTAGTCATAACCCACTGGTTGTTGGGAGTATGGTGAGGATGCTATTAAAAAAATGTTTGCTGAAAACATGACTCATGTTATTTTGAATGTTAAATAACTACATTTATGATTTAATTCTTTTGATATAAAAACTGCCTTTGTTAAATTAAAGTATGGCAGACCTTACTGACACTCAGCCAAAATTTAATTATGGCAGAGTGTCAGTAAGATTCAGATTAAAATTTTAAGCTTTTATACAAAAAAAAAATCACTGATTTTTAAAATGTTTTAAAAACTTCCATTTATGCAGGAATGGGCGACAGAGGGTTATCAATTATGGATGGTGAAAATGGAAGAGGACTCAAAATCAAATCTAATTCAAATGGATTTTGTAAAGAGCCCGCTTAGTGTTAATCCTTGTATGGTGAGTTTGAAGAAATTCAATATTTGGTAGTTGGTTGAATACATAGATATTTTTTGACATTTGACAAAGCGCCATCTAGTTGCAAAGCAAGCGAAGCTTGTACTTTAGTACTTGTAAAATTGAACAACATACTTTTATTCAGGTGCTTACAGATTTTAGATAAAATAAAACACTCATGCAGTAAAAATCTTAATGAAAAATATTTTATTTAACACCAAATATCAGTTGAAACGGAATGAAATTACAATAGTCGTCGCATCTTATTTTTTTAGTCATATTAAATGAATGAATAGGTGTGCATAAATTCATAGTAATTTTATCTTCTCCACAGAGCAACCAAAGACACCTCTATTTACAAGGCGATGACAAACTATACATAAATCTAGAGGACAATTTAACGCGAAGAACAAAAATATCCATAATAGATTCATCATCAGACGCATACCAGGAACAAGAGCAAGAGGAACCGGTGAACCCTCGGCAGGAGTTTGTGAACAGTGCCAAGTATAAGGAGTTTGTGGATGACAATGAGTGTAGGAAACAGTGGATTGTTATTCAATTGCCGGCTACGTATATTGCTAGCAATTGGCCGTTGAGGGTAAGTGTCAAATGCAGATTATACAGTAAACTGAACTTTGGATACATTAAATGTATTGAAACTTTAAATTTCCACATTTTTGTTTTTATCAAAACTTGTGTATTTTATTGATTTTCGGATTATCTATTCCTTAGAGTAAATGGTAGGGTATATATGCTGCCAATGCCAAGCCAAAAGTTAGAATTGAAATTTCATTTTTAATTTTTTTAAATTTTATTTATAAAAGGTACAATAATGA
>LQNK01000927.1:21624-41971 GCA_001586405.1 Phoebis sennae
GCAACACTAGTATGTCATCGCTTCATTGAACGGGCTCTTATTGCGTTATTGGTTAAGTATTTGGCTTTTGTTTTGCAAAATCAATGCAAGGATGTCTATGTTTATTAGGGAGTTAGGTAAATATCTGTGCCATACCCTCAACTATCTTCAATAGGCAAATCATGATATTGGTGGTATTTGGAAACAATAACAGAAAATAATAAATTTTATTCAAAATGTCTTCATTGGAACAGTATATTTACAGACACAATCAGAAAATAAATTAGATACACTTCATTGCTCTGGATACACAACAAAATCATATAAACTTCCAAGACCTATGTGTATTTTTGCACGCATCATATCATATGCAAGAACACACTAGGACCGCGGGTAACATACAGGTTACTTACACACGGAGAAGTTACAGCATAGCTTATCAGCTAACGACAGCTTATCGTCCGTTTAATGCCTCGTTCTTATGGTAAGGCTGTGTCTGTCTAATGGAATGGGGCCGGCAGACCACCTGTGCAGTACTTGGCCACCGTGGCCATATGACGATCCCGAAACTGAAACCCATGGAGCGTGACCCGAATTTAACAGAGGCAGTGGGGCAAGGTCCAAATTATGTGATGGCGCAATCAAATTCGCGCTGTCGAGGTACGAGTTGTAGAGATGTGGGTTTGGTAAAGCTGGGAGCGGGGCAATTGGAGCGACGTGGTCAACTGCAGAGATTGCCGCCGGAGCGGACAATATCGGGGCGGGATGTGACACTATTGGAGCGTTCTCTATGACCGAAGTCTGTTGAAGGGCGGGTACCTGTTCAACGATTTGGGCCTGATCAACAACTGCGGCTTGTTGGATAACCGGAGCGTGTTCTATTACTGGTGCAGGGGCATACTGTCCGTAATCAATGACGGGAGCTGCTTGCGCAACCGGCGTTTCAATAATTGCTGGAGCTGCTACCGCGACCGAGTTGATGTTAGGTCCGGATTTTCTGACTACGGCATTGAAGCCCCTGTGTGGATCAGCGGTGTAGTCAACAGTGCGAATGTTGCCGTCCGGCTCCACCAGAGAATACGATCCTTGGACCGAGTCACCGTCACGTGCTTCCCATTGTGACTTCTGATCTCCAGTCGATGGGTCGTTCACGGAGTAATCGAATCTGTAGCTGGGGTTTGGCTAGAGTGAAAAGTAGTACACATTAATATCCTCCTTGGGGTCTGAATAAATCAAACAGCGTAACACAAAAACTAAATTAAAAAAAAAAAATAATGAACCCACGACGGTAAAAACTAAAAATGTAATTGAAAAAATAAAATAAAATAATTTAAAAATTTAGTAATTTCCCCGTCGCGGGTTATAAGGTTGGTACTTACGATACTTTCAATAGTGTTTACGGCGAGTAAACCAATTCCATGCGGATTGGCGAACGCCACTGCTACGATCGCCAACAAGCTGGGCACCTAGTAATAAAAGTTATTATATTTAAATATTTTGATGCGATACTTCTAATACCCAAATTAAAAACTAAAAAATAAATCAAAGTTTATGATTTGCACATGGTGACATTTACCACCAAATACATTTTCATGTCGCCAGCACTATATTCCAATGAGCAAACAAAGTCTACTGTGCCTTTGTCAACACCTGCTAGCATATTTATACCGCACTCATTAAACGCTCCGGTTTTGTCAAACCTTTCCGGATGGATTGTCTTCGTCAATTTTCAACCAGTCCAACGACTCTTCAGTACTCCCGAATATACATAACTTGTTGTTTTGGCCTGGAAAAATACAATGTAGGGTTACGTTGCATAAGCTTCTTACATACAACGTGCATTGTGCATTTAAAGTTAGCATTAGGCAAGTAGAAATTTACATATATATTTTTTATTATACTCGACTTAAAATTTGTGAAATCGAGAAAATATTATGACAGAACACATATTGTGTTCTAAATTTCACAAGGCTTATATATGTGCAACTTACGGGTATACATATTTGTGCAAATTTCCATAACACTACGCATGCAGTTCATAAGAATTGCGAGAGCAATTCTTTGCAGCGCATAGACCAGTGTTGCCAGTGCATTGCCGGCTTGAGGGAAAAGAAGGGTATAGACATAGAGGATTAGTGTGAAGTAAAGAAGACGAGGATTATGAATGGAACGGCATGCCTCCCACTCTTTCATATAGATTTTTCGCCCTCAGCTTTCAAGATATGCTGATTATATTCACTCTATTTTTATGAATGGTGTGCCGACCTGCTGATTTCCGCAACCATCAGAATAGCACCACTCCATTACCATTGTTGGTGGGATACTATGGAATTCAGACTTAATATTGTCCTTAATATTAGTTTGTCAATAGCATTTCATGCACAATAATATATTTTTTTTCTTTACTAAATTATGTAATTAAAATTTTCTATGTTCGTCAAAAAAACAACGTTTGCAAATATGAAAAAAAAAATGTTACTAAAGGTTTAAAAGATGATAGCGAAGATATAACTGGAGTTCTCTGTGATGAATGAGATTTTTCGTATCACAGAAAGTAGTGTGTAAATATAATTATTTATATCAAAATAAGAAAGGAGTAAGAGAATAAAAATAAGTCATTTAAAATTATGATTAGAAATTCATTAATTAAATTAGAATATTTTAACAATCTTGGTGATGAAGTGAAGCAGGATCAGGGTCGTCAATAAAATTGATAACATAATCTGCAATGCTTTCTTTTTATTGTTTTTCATATAGGGATATAAAAAGCCGTGTCTTATAGGATTCCTAGGCCTAGTGGAATAACAGAATATATGATATTTATTCAACATATGAATATGGTATACGTTATTTTTCTTGAAATAAAACATTTTATTTTTTTTATATATGACTTTATTTTTATTACTATTTTTTGTTTAAATAGTAACAAAATGTTGACCCGCTTGAAACATTATTTTGGCATTATAACTATTTTATTTATTACAAACTATCGACCGTGAATTACAGTAGCCCATAATAATTGAGAATATTTGCTAAGTAGGAATAAGTCTCTTTATGTCGCTGGTATATTTTTATATTGTACATATTATAAACTCTTAATGATGTGTTTTCCTTATATATAATGTTTTACCAACCAAAGAAATAGGTCCCGTCACAATGTTATGTAGATGCCCGTTGACATATTTGCGACTGTATATGGTTGCATACGGTATTTTAGAGGTAGAACCATGGAGGGGTCGCCATCCTCCAAACGATCCTGTGACTGGATCCCACGGTAGGCTACCTTTTTCGAAAACTACCCTTGGAATCTCGACGGGCAGAGAGACGCCGCCCAATCCATATGATAAGGGTTCTTCAATTTTGTGATTATGTTCTATTGGCACTTCAGCAATCTCAACTTTAGCTGGTTCTGGGTGTACGTTTTGTAAGACTATAGGAACCGGCTCGGGTATTGGATGATGAGCAGGTTCGGTTAAAACGGTCGGCGCTGGCAACGGTACGGGATTAAGTATAAGAGGTACGGTTCTGACTACTGCAGTCGGATGGACGTTTTCTCCTAGTTTTTTCACGACGGCGGTGAACCCTTTGACATCATTCGCATTATATTCGACGACTCTAACGCTTCCATCAGGTTCCACCAATGAATAGGCACCGTTGACTTCATCGCCCTCTCTAGTTTCCCAATGAGCTTTCTTGTCATTTGTATGCGGGTCAATAACTGCGTAGCTGAAGGCGTATCGGGGATAGTTCTGTAATTAAAATTATATTAAATTATATAACAGTAAGGCTATAATTTGAAATGTTTCTTTCCAATAACATTCTTATAATAAATATGTGTTGTAGACCATACTTACGATAGTGTTGACTATGGCACTAACTGGGACATGTTCGACTGCGGTTGCGGCTATGGGACTGCTCTCGATTGATGCTATGAACTTTAAAAGTATAAGGCTTTGAATCTGAAAAATTATGTCAGTTTAATGAATTGTATAAATTATGTTTAATATAAACTTTCAAGAGAAATCTTATCCATTAATAAAATTTCTAGATAAATCCAATCCGTTAACGGATTATTGGTTTGAATGAATTTACAATAATCGAGTGAGTATACGATCGATATGATTGACATGATAGCATATCATGTTTAATAACATTTTACGCGCGATAGGTTTAAAAATGATGAATTTACCCAAAGCGGTCGACACATATTGCTCGCTAGTTGCCGCATGAATGTTAAATGTTTCATTGTTGGTATGTAGGGTTTTTATAAACACTAAGTATACCACCGCCAAATGTTATGTGTGAACCAGCGCTGGTACTGGTTCTGAACATATATGGTTACGCGGGTCTTTCATATTCATCCCCAACGTAATACATCGGTAAAAAACTTTATTTACAAGCTAATTGCATGCATTTATTTTATAATTAAATATTTTTGTATACAATGATGAAATAAAACAACACGTACATACCACACAGTGGTTATTGCTTTAATCGATATCGACTCATAATGCTCCAAACATAAAATATTAAACTTTTAAAATAAATAATAGATCACAATACATAATATGAACTATCATATTGCGAAGATGTGGTAGTAGTTTATAAGCGTTTGTTTCGACGTGGGGCTTACTCTGCGTTCGTTTCACCCCTAATGGTAGTAACCGTGGCGTCCGTATCCATGACCATAGCCGTATCCATAACCAAGTCCATGTCCGTAACCTAGGCCGTGTCCGTAGCCAAGACCATGTCCGTAGCCAAGACCATATCCGTAGCCAAGACCATATCCGTAGCCAAGACCGTGTCCGTAACCATGACCATGTCCGTAGCCGAGGCCGTGTCCGTAGCCGAGGTCGTGTCCGTAGCCGAGGCCGTGTCCGTATCCGTGACCGTGGCCGATAGGGGATGCTGGTTTAGATATTATAGTCGTGGAGACGGCACCGCCGGGGTGCACCTTTGGTCCGATACGCGTCAGGAGCGTGTTGACAAAACCATGTCCGTCATCTCGGTATCTTACAACACGAATGCTACCGCCTGGCTCTACCAAAGAGTAGCCGCCTGAAAGCATAAATACAATAATTAATATTCTAATAACTTATATTCTGTCAATGGCTAGTAAGAATAAAGGATATATTACCAACGACGACATCTCCATCACGTTTTTCGTAATAGGCTTTGTTGTCGCCGGTGTGGGGATCCCTCACGGTGTTCTCGAAGGCATAGCTCGGATAGTCCTATAACATTTAAGTTGGTTACTTTTCAAACTTCCAAAATAATTTAATTTAAGACGATACTTCATTTTCATTGCTTACATAGTAGTCATGAGCTGGGGCATAACCATGTCCAGTGGCTCCTGATGGGATGGCATGCAATAGCGCCAGGAGGCACGTAACCTGTAATTGTTAATCAAAAAATAAGTACCTCAAACAATTTTGCACTTTAATATACTTGATATTACAAAATTCGTAACAAACCGGAATGATGTACTTCATGTTTACCGAGTTGCAGAGATCACAACAGTACTGATTTCATTCATACAAAGATGCCAATATATAGGTACAAAGAACCTTAATTACCTCGATGCTAAAGGATGTAGAATCTTTTTAGCGTGTTCATCGGCTCAACGCAAAACCAATCGCTACGGGTTTCATCAAGCATCCTGATTTTCACAGAAACTAATAGGTGAAAACACGTAATAGCATTAATAATCCGGCTTAATTTGGCAAACAGAAGGTGGACCGGTGCTGATTACGTTAATTGTTTCTATATATATAAAGGTAACTAATAATTTCACAAGTATTTTAATATGAGCAGTCTTTCCAAATAATCGACTCCTGGCGTTATGGAGCATGTCCGCTTCGACGCGATGTTCGCAAAGTAATATGACGACTTGCTCTAATTGTTATTATTGTTCAGTATTCTTTTGAAGGAAGCAGTATCATTTAAGGCGTGAAGGCCGTCCAATTAGTGCTAAAGCAGTGCTAGTTGTACTCAACTTTACGGTTACTTTTATATCCTGCCTTAACTCCACAATGATATTGTCATCGTGGAATTCTTCAGAGGATTTCTTGGCATGCAAAGGATGTGTTAAACGGACATTATAATTGGTAACTGCTGTATGTAATCGGTGTTAATGTTATTAGTTTTTCATAGTCATGATTATTAGTTGTCTGAAATAATTTAAATATAAATGTTCTTACGATCTATAATAATAAATAATAATATGTATAGTAAAAATTAAATATTGTTTCTAAAACAAAATTAAAATACCTAGGGAAATAGAAAATGATAAGATGCTTTTTGTTTAGCATAAATCTTATTTAAAAGTTTTTTTTATTTTATGCTTAAGAAACATAAAAGTTTTCTTGTTGTACCGTGTCTTTCAAGTTAATGTACCTTAAATATTTCTAGATGAGAAGGAGGAAAGTGGAAATCCATAGTACAAACAAATTTTTATGAAAAATAAACAGCTTTTAGTAAAAACTTACTTAAAGTTATCTAAAGCTCGATCGTGGTATAAGTCTTGGATATTTAATAATATTTATTTTTTCATAGGACGTTAAGTATTTCGAAAGTAGTCATAAAATTGCTCTCGTTACTCCTACCTCTACGACGTTAGTAGCAGGATATTATTTTAATACTTCATGAAAATTTATATTATAGAAATCACTCAACACCATACATTGTGGATATTGTGCACTCTTGCACATTTTGTTTAATTGTGTTTCAAATAATGTTAATAAATGAATAATTCAATCTTTTGATTGTTCAAGTTTAGTTACAAATTATGACATTTTCATAATTATATTTTGTCAATCGGCTAGATTTTATGTTATTCAAAATCGTAAATTTTGTGCGAGGTATTTTTAAAAGTGTTACTTTTTAAGATTCGTATGTATTTGCATAAATTAATTTGATATTATTAATCTAAAACCTGTTTGTTATGAAGTACAAGCGTGCATTAGACCAATATAGTTGGTAATTATAAATAAAACATATTGTAATTACCACACAGTGGTGATTGCTTTAATCATGCTTAAATCGATTTTATAATATCATCAAACATAGATATCTTACATTAAAATTTGTAAAAAATACAATACATAGTAATGAAGACTACCATATCACGAAGGTACGGAGGTAAAATTGGCAAGCGGCATTTATTTCAACGACAGGTTTTCGTATAAATCTTTAGTGATAACCGAGGTGACCGTGTCCCAAGCCATTTGAGTAGGGCAATGGCAGAGGTACATATGGGATGTAATTGTGTGGGATGTAGGGCGCTGGCTGAGCGGGCAGCGGTGTGTAGTGTCTAGGGATGGGGGCTGCCGGCATCTGGATCTCTGTTGTTGAGGTAGCGCCACCAGGGTGCACTTTTGGCCCGATACGGGTGAGCAGGGTATTGTAGAAACCATTTTCGTCTGCGCGATATCTGACTACGCGAATACTGCCGCCGGGCTCAACGAAGGAATAGCCACCTGAAAAATATAATTAATTCTGATCTATTAACGCTATATGAGATAAAATAGTGATTGAATAAGGCATTTTACCTATAACGAGGTCCCCGTCGCGCCTCTCCCAATAGTCCTTGTTGTCTCCGGTGTGGGGATCCCTCACCGTGTTCTCATAATTGTAGCTTGGGTAAGACTGTAAAATAGCCGATGGTTAAATGAGTAATAAATGTACAACATTGTACAAATTACAAAATATTCTATGGCGGGACAGTTTTCACCAAAAATATTAAAGGAAAGAGAACGAGTAATGTTTCTCTTAGCTTTAGGATTTGGAGAGAGGAAGAAAACATTTAAGTTACATAATTTTAAAAAAAATGTTCAGTTAGGCTAAAAAAACACTACTATTAAAAAAAACAAAACTTACATAATAGTCATTTGAACCATGAACTGGTGCTACGAGACCGTCTCCATAAGCTCTTGTAGAAACCAAAAGAGCGAGGAGGCAAGTTATCTGTAATTCGTTAGAAAATATGATTCGTATGGTAAAAGTTGGCATATCTAAATGATACCTAATGAAAATAAGAGAACGGTATTTCATGGGGGACGTTTCATAAAAAGAATGTAAGTCCAAGAGAGGCTGTCCCTGATCACTTATATTTTAGAACGATTCAACAACGCTCTTTGAATGCTATTCTATGGGACACAAATGGCACTCCATTAGTTTCACAACAAAAATGTCATAAAATCAGCGAAATGCTTTGCCTAATTAATGCAACTTAGTTTCATGTCTCATTGTCCATATTAAATAATAGTCATTCATTTTTGTATTTTATTTTATAATCTAGTATATCCTAAAGAATTTAGCACCAACCGCGACGAAGCACTTCATGTTCACTAAGTTCCAATGAGCAACACCGTACTGGTGGCGTGAAGTATAACGTTGACAGCATTTATAGGTGTAACGGACTTCCACCTTACGTATAAAAGGTGATTAAGCCTACATCATTCAGCTGAGCCTCACTCAAACATCAAACGCCACTTGCGTCAAATATCCTCATTTTCGCAGGACCTTCAATGGGTGAAAACGGCTATTCCAATTAATAATACGCCTTAATAAGGTGATATTTAGAACGCGGCAATCCGACCTGACTAACATTTGTTTTTGTGTGCGTAAATATTTCATTTAATTAACAAGTAATTGTACTAGTTATGATTTTTTCATCCAAATCATAGGTAATTGGCTCGAGAATAAGTAATTGAGCGTGTCCGCTTTAATGCAACGTCTGTAATATTAGGACAATTTAGTTGTTGTATTAAACATTATTTGCTTTTAATAGCCATTTGGAATTTATATTATGTGGTAATTCCAGATTGTCTTCAAATTATTCTATTAAAACCTTCACATTTCTATACTTTTTATTGTGTAAGTATGTTTAACTGTCTTAAAACAAGGATTGCCTACTGCATAATCCTCCTATGTCCAGTCAAACCACTGTATTGTATGTTTATTTTAGCAACACCACCTCTCATTAATATAGTAATGCTGAGTAATAAAAAAATAAACTTCAAAAATCACTTGTGAATGGGTCTGAATATGTTTCCCGGGTGGCTCTTAAATGTTGAAACAAAATATGCTTATGATTGATCAGCAGCAAAAAGCTGAAAGAGTTTAAGCAGTACCTTGTACAACAGTATGCCTAGTAGATACAAAAATAAAGATTCCATTCAATGTAAAATCTCAGTACAAATTCCGTATTTTTACATACGATGTTTCAGTTTATTTGTATGGGTGGTAATTCCGTGCAGCATTCATCCAGGGTCAACTATAGTTGCACCGTGCACGCGACGGATGCGCGGGCCGGTAACTTTGTAACGGATTGACTTTATGTAACACACGTAATGTTATTCATTCTTCCTTTAACATCGATTGTGTGTTAGTGAACTTGGTGCGTTTAATGTAATACGTGAAGTTGTAGAATTTTAATTATTGTGAACGATGAATGGGTTTATTTATAATCGAGTGTGTCTTTGGTCATTTGCATTGCATTCTAGTTTAATAGTTATTTGATTGTAAAAGTTAATGTATAAATTGACTATTTTTTGCAAGTACAAATTAACTATCGAGTTCCTTGTTGGTATCTTCTCGATAGAATCGACTTTCCGAACGGGTGGTAAATTAAAAAACAAATATTCATAAGTACTTTGTAAAAAGTTTACATGATTAAAAATATTTTCTATTCTATTCTATACCAACCCATATTATAATGATCTACTTTCGTTTTTCACTCAGAAGCAAAATTTTACGTAGGTAAGTTATAGTTAAAGTACAGTGAATAATGAATGAATAAGTTAATAAAGACTTTAAGAATATAGAGACCTTCAATATTACTAAAGGGTAATGAATTATTAAGATAATAGTGTATGTTTTGCATTAAAGATATTCTAAAATTACGTGAGGTTTTGCTCAAATCACAATCCTGGTAATACAGTCCCCCTTTCTTGAAAAAGAACTTGATTTTTTTCTTTCCTTTCAAAATAAATTGTAATATGATAAATGTATATTTCGTTATGTGCAAAGTTGTACTTGTTTCTTCTATTCCGAGGTTGTAACCACTTAATTTTGATATTACATCAAGTCGAATATAAAACATATTAATCAGGCATGCCCTATATTTTCTCTCATTGAAATATATGTAAGTTATAATGATGAAAAACTATATACTAACGAAACAGGGAATTAATTTAATCAATGAGGCGTATGAATATTGCTACAAATTCATTAACTTTACATAAAAAAATTTGGAAAATATCTGCATATGTTGAAACTGGTTTTACAAGTCGATTAGTTCTTTTAAGAATTTTCATTAATTCTGACTTGTGATTTGAAAAGACAAGGTTGGAAACGAATTTGACAGTTTGTAGTCATAGCAAAGTATTATATTACCTGTGATGATCTTTACATTGTGAAGTACAAAATTTTACTTTGCATGTAGGTATAGCGTATGTTAAATAGGTACTAAGTTCACATAAATCATAATATGCTCTACAGTATAAATCAGTGGTAATTATAGGGATGGGATCCTTAAATATCAGACGATATTTAACAATTGAAGGTTTCTGCATTTAGGCAATACATAACCAAGTGTTAATCTGTTTTGCGTTTGGCGATTAACATTCAACTACTATTGAACTTAGAATCTTTCTATTACTTTTCAATTTATATTTAATTTATAGTTGTTTTTTTTTATATTTTTCTTACATTGCAGGCCTACAGCTGTCTCCCCGCTACAGTGCTCGCCTCATGCGTGGAGAGCGTGTGGTCGTCGGGCAACAACAACGGTGCGCAGACGCAGCTCTCCCGCGCGTTGTGGCTGTGGTGCGGGTCGCTGGGCGCGCGCGTGTGGCTGCCGCTGCTGCCGCGCGAGGCGACCAGGCGACCCGACCCGTCTAGGCACACCTTTATGGCCAAGCGGATCATGCTGCCGTTCCACTTGAATATCTATCCGCTGAGTGAGTTCGATATGATTTAAGATGTTTTTATTGCGTCAACTTTTTCGGATTACGTATCTTAGTATCTAAATGAGGTGTTAGGAATTTAAAGAAATTACTAATAAACTAAATTTGACTTCTTGAATTTAATTTTACATTTAGTGAATGGTGAGAGGAACGAGTGTTCTGAGCTTAAATCATTTTTTATTGAGGATAATAATTCAGGTTTTTCCAATTTCAGCGATTCTTTTCGATGACGCCATTTTGTTGGGCGCGGAAAATGATACAACACTCTACACTTCCGACTCAAACTCTGTTTTCTCACTGCCCTTCTGTGTCATCAATAGAACCGTAAGTAGGATTATATGTTAGTAATGTATAAATTGGGTTTTAAGGATATCTACATATAGATTAGTTTGTTATTAAA
This sequence comes from Phoebis sennae, assembly GCA_001586405.1. Lineage (NCBI taxonomy): Eukaryota > Metazoa > Arthropoda > Insecta > Lepidoptera > Pieridae > Phoebis > Phoebis sennae. The sequence continues at coordinate 32,974 of LQNK01000927.1, forward strand.
TATACATTTTGTTCATTCTTGAAGGCTAACGTGATAATTTTAAGCTTTCAGGATTTATTTTCTCTTTCATCGCATAGGAAATCAGAAACTGCAGTTTTAAGTTTTAATATAATTTTTTTACAAAGAAATAGCTATGAGATGATTCTTATATTTAAGAGGTGTTAAATGAATCATTGTAGATTATCATGTATGTCAAAATTATTGCCTGTATTCCTATCCCTTTCCTCTTCCGTCCTCTTCTACTCCTCTCCCAACTTACTATCATTAATCATCTCCCTATCCACTTTTTCAAGCCGGCATGGTACCTGCGACACTTTGATGTTGCAGATGTTCATGGGCTGCGGTCAGTCACTTAGCATCAAGTGAACCGCATGCCCCGCTTGCCTGCTATAGCATAAAAAACCGGGATGACCCGGCGACCGTTGGCGCAGTGGTTCAGCAATGGTCTATTGCGCCGGAGGGTGTGGATTCGATCCCCACGAGCAGAAAATTATGATGTGATGAACATTGTAGTTTTCTACTGTCTGGGTGTTAATTTATCTATAGTATGTATGTATTTACAAAAAAAAAGTATGTTTAAGTATGTCTATCAGTTATCTAGTATCCATAGTACGATGGCGCCAGTATAGATGGCATTGTGTTAAATGTTCAGGAATATTTAATATTTATTTATTATTAAATGAATGTTTCAGAGTCAAGTATACCTACACCAGATACTACGACAACTGCTGCGTCGCAACCTCGGGTACCACGCGTGGGAGATCGCGCGATCTTGTTCCGCGCTACCGTACTTTCCGCACTCACTTGAACTGCTGCTGCATGAGGTAAATACACGTATATGTGAAAAAAATTATAGAACTGATTGTTCCATATGATTTCTTCATCTACCAATTCAGTGTGATCGTAATCACACTCGTAGTACAAATACACTATTTTTGGTTTTATTTTGATTAAACGATAAGTGAGTCATTATATAATTAGTTGCATTAAGACAGTTTATGTGTTTTAACTCGGTGTAGATCTTCAGAAGTTCTTCCTTCCCTTGATGAAGGACCTCCGAAACGGTCTGAAACTGTCGGTCTACACCGAGTCAAAATAAAGTGAGTATAAACCGTCTTAATACAACTAATTATTTTTGATTTTATTAGCAAAAGAATAAAAAACGTCCCGAATTAGTAAATCCTCATTTTTTGGGAAGTTAGTTAAAATAGGAAGTTTATGGTAAAGTTATTGATTGTTATTTGTAGAAGTATCTTACTCTAAAGTTAAAAGAAATTAAAATGTCCACAGGTTTTAGAAGAAGAGGCGACTAGTAAAGAGCCAATCCCCGATGCGCAGCTGCCCAGCGTTATCGAATTTGTCCACGAATTCCCGGTTTATTTACAGGTAAGATACATATTCTACGACAAAAATTAAAAAGCCTTTAATTTTACAGAGAAATAAAATAAAATTAAAATGAAAAAAATATCGCGAGCAACATAGTTTTAATTGGATAATGGAATCGTGCCTTTAAATTTTATTTAAAAAAAAAGTGTTGAAAACTTTATTTTATTTAAAAAAACGTCTAACTGTCTCAAGTCTAGTTGAAATATTAAATGCTTCATAACGTTTTGATATTTAAAGTCAAAAGAATAAAATAATTTTCAGACGGTCGTGCAATGCGCTAGAAAGACGGAGATAGCGTTGTGGGCGTACCTCTTCTCAGCGGCCGGCAAGCCGAAGGAATTGTTCCAGGAATGTTTGCAGAGGAAGATGTTGGACACGGCGGCTTCTTACCTTATTATATTACAGGTTTTTTAATTTTTTTTATATAACTAGCTGAGCTCCGCGGTTTCACGCGCGTATATATCCCGTTTGAGTAGGATTTTCGGGATTAAACATCTATGTTGAAATCCTGGGGTTTCAAAGAATCTCTGTACAAAATTTCATCGGTCCTGTAGTTTCGGAACCTATTCAATACAAACAAATCTTTCCTCGTTATAATATAAAAAAGTGACTCAAAATGCTCAGGTATTAAGAAAAATTAATGACAATTGATGGCATTAAAATTATTTTCAGCGATTTGTGGTATGTTAATCCTCAAGTTCTTCGTTCTTCTTTACCTTTGTTTTGTTGTATGCAAATATTGCAGTCTTAGTTTAGACATACTTACAGTACTGTTGATTAATGTTATATATATTTTTTTCTTATTTCTCGATTTTTCTTTTTATTTAGAAATTATTTTTAGTGAAAACATATGGTAGTACTACAAGACTTTTATTTCTTTTAACTATTTTACTAACGGGTCTTATTATTAGAACTTTACTTCGAATTTTTTATCACATTTCAACGAGATATTTTTTATTTATTTTAACGGGTCTTATAAGTAAGTAAGTAAGTAAGTAAGTAAAATCTTTATTCACATAAAAGTAAAATCTTTATTCACATATAAGTTGACTATACTTCGATATTTTTATCACAGTTTAACAAAATGATGTAAACAAAAATATATTTTTAACGGTTTCAGAATCTAGAAAGTTCGACAGTAAGTAGACAGCTGGCGACTCAACTTTTAGATACGGCGCTGCAAGAGGAACGATGGGACCTTGCTAGAGATTTAGTACGCTTCCTCAGAGCTATAGGTAAATATTGATTTTTTCTATGGAATTAAATTATGTAGTTGTGAAAGATGTAAGAACAAAAGCAAACAAAACGTATAAAATTGTTGTTTATAGGAGTTAGATAATGAAGACTGAATTTTCATATGCGCAATTTGTTAATATTCAACAAATTATAAAATACACTTTTACCTATTTACAAAATGTGTTTACTCTTTCACCGAGCCTGGTTATTCTTTGCTAACCTTTACCTTTACCCAGTGGTTGCCGGGCAGAAATCACTGTTTAGTGATAAGGCCGCCTATTATACTGTTAATTCTGTAATTAAAACTTTGTGTTTTCCTATCTTTATGGTGTAATAAAGAGTTAAATAAATAATAAATAATGTGATTAATGAAATTGTGCAATTATTGTGGGCCTATTCAGATAAAAAAATTATTTGACCTATTTCACTCATAACCTCAAAATCCATACTAGAGTCATTAGATTATGTTAAAATTCGTACATTTTACTTTTGCTTTGCAGATCCGAATGACGTGGATTCGCCGAGGAACTCAGTGAACGTTCAGACGAAGTACGGGCAAGTGGTGCAATCGCAGACCGTCAGCCCCAACGCTGAGGATTTGTCCGTCATATTGGGGACTATGCAGGTGCGCTTTGTTATTTTTTTATAATTATTTTTAAAGGGATTTTTAACCTAATAATACTATTCTATTCTATTCGGTGCGCTTTATAACATTTTGTTATTTATTTTTAAAAGGGTTTTTAATTTTTATCTTAAAAATACTACTCTTTTCTATTTTAACTGACTATGTATTGTGTTTTATTGTACTTATTAATTTATTTTGATGATGATTGGTAATTTGCATAAACGTTTATATAATACGAGTTCTAATACTTAGAGCTGTGAAATTTTAAGTAGAAACTTCTATATAAATTAATGGGTAATGTATAGGGAATGTATCATTAATTATATAACTTTTTTTAAATTGGTAAACGGTTCAATTTTTTATAATAATTGAATAAATTGTTAATATTTCAAAATATTTATTCAAACATTATAATTCGCTATTTAAATTTAAGCTATGTACAAATTGTAGAGTTTTCAATTCATTTCTATTTCAATTTCTTTATCAAGTTCACTTATTTACATAAATGAATGTATAGCAAAATTGGACATAAAGGCACGTTTCCATTGTCCACAGCTGAGCGGCGCGCGCGGTCGCAGCTTCAGCACGACGGCGGCGCCGCGCGAGCCGTCCCCGCCGGGGCTGGCGCCCGCCGCGCCGCCCGCCGCGCGCCGCGCCGCCGCCGCCGCCGTCAAGCGCAAGAAGTCCGTGCCCGCGCGCGCTGACAGGTGCGTGCGTATACGTAACTAGAATATATATTAGCTTTATCTTCTAAGGCCCAATTCCTAAAAACAATGCAACGTCATATTGATAATATTTATTTGTAGAAGTGGGTTTATAACAGATTTTTCATTGACGAACGAAACCAAGTTTTACTAGTTATATTAAAGCCACGTTTATGGATACGCTTTACACTTAGGTCTAGTAGGATATAGTATCTTAAGTTATTTGTCTAGGGGTCCAAGATACAGTGATTACGTATATTAGCTTTAAAGTAAATTTTGTAATGATTTAAATAAATATGATTAGTATAGATTATATATATTTGAATCAGTTTTGTAGTTGCTTTTTTTTTCGTTATCGTAAGGTATTATTTCAAAAAAATTTTAACTTTCAATACGGATAGGTTTTTTACACTTTTCAAATTATTTATTGGACAAATAAAAAAGACTGGGTATTTTGGCTATGTTTTTTTAATATTAATGTGAGTACCGTAAAACATTTTTAATTCCTTAAAAATGTTAATTGCTCTTTTCACCTATCGCATATAACCATTTTTGTAAATAATAGAGAAGAAAATAAATATAGAAAACGAAATCTCAAACCAATGAGACACCGAATGGTACCAAGTGTCAACAGTAAGAACTAAGATATTATGTCTGCACCAAATGTAGTTACAAAATAAATACATAACTAGATGGCGTTATCCTTAAATACACAAATGATAACCAAAGTACCCGATAAAACACATAGATGTCGCCACGTGTATTTACCCCATTTCTACATCGCGCTTACAAAGTTTTTTCCCGTTCCATGACGTTCTAGGATTCGCCTAACCAAATCATACTTACCTGGCGTAGGGGACACCGTGATCAGGAAGGCGGTTCCCCCAGAGCGAGGCTCCTCCATTGCACTGCGGCGGGGTTGACCTCTGCGATTACCCCTAATGTGGGTAACTCGGACGCGTTATTTTTGGTAGTGGGGACTGCGTTCGCGCCGTCCCCCTCATAAATCCTACAGTAATTTAATATAAAGATGGAAGTATTATAATACTTGCAATAACTAGCTCTACGCTTATTACCATAAGCATAATATGTAAAATAAGATTATATTGTTTATCGTTTTACAAAACCTAATCTTCTGTTGTGTGATGAGTTGTACATACAAAATGCACACATGAATACATGATATACTGTATAAAATAATGGGACGGCTATGAATTTTTTGTGTAACACAATGCAATAACAACTTCACAGTCTATTTATTTATATGAAGAATGTCAATTTATCTATTTAGGTTACTATTCAAAATTAATGAATGGGTGTAACAAGTGCATAATATTTGAAGATATAGAGATTATTTAAATTTTCCAAGATTTATAAGAAAGCAGTTTATAAAAATTCTAAGTATGTACGTGTTCGATTTTATTTATGGAATACAATACTGAAAATTATGTTTACATTGAAAATGTGGCAAATTTAATTGAAAAAGGCAATATAAGCCGTTATATTTTTTAAGCAAATATACAGTGGTAGTATCATGGTTACCTAATTTGTACCAAATATGTTGGTAATAAGTAGTTTGTTATATATTTCGATAGATGGCGTTATGCCACGCTAAATCGCACTATTGTTTTTTTTCGTCCATTATACACATGTGAAGATGCAATGTTTGTTTTCGTGGTAATTTCCCGGTTACGGGATCTTTTTTGGAATAGCTAACTCATATTCTTGTATGAGCTCGGCTTATAAAATATGAATAAAAAGCAAATATATTAAAAAATAAATAAATAAAAATTAATAATTCAATTATTTATGAACGCTCTACGTCCCTAATAAAGCTTCAAGTGGCATATTAAGTTATTAACTCATGGGGACTGTTTTTATTTGAAAGTTTAAACCTGCACTATGCAACAAAAGCATTCGAAAAACTTTTATGCATATTGCATACATCTCCTTATACAAAAGATTACCCAATTTCTCGCTAATTAAGGTATCTTATCCATTTGAACTGTGCAATGTGAGAAAATGAGTTAGATTATTTAAGTTTAAAAATTATATTATTTTATAAAAAAAAACTATGGTAATATTTCACCGGATTTTAATGCACCCCTTATTTTTAAACCAAAAGGGTTTTACCCTTAACAGATATTCGAAGAAATTCAATAGAGGGCGCTATGCGGCATTGAATCACACTATCTAATAATTTTCACCAGTAACAAACATCATAATATGACGCTGTTGAACTTTGAAGGTGTGGTAACTTCCCAGTTATAGGGAATATTTTTGAGTAGCTGACTTATAAGTTTTATTATGAGTACAGCTTATTTGAGAAGATGATCACTATAGACTAACCGAATCAAAAAATAGTCAATCTGATTTTTTTAGGCTTAAAATTTAATAAGTTTTAAGGAATGTGATATTCAATTATAAAGGAAATTTGTATCTGAGTAGGTACTGATAAAAAACTATGTATTTAGATTGTACCTAATATAAGGGTAGCCGCTGTTATATATTCCTGAGATATATATTACCACCTAGTTCAGGGGACAGGGCACTATTGAATGAGATATTTGACTTTAAAATAAACTTTATATTTTTATTATTAATTAGAATAATTACTTATTGAGTAGATAACTCTAACACTTCATGATCATACTTTTTAATGTAGTAGGTACTAGCGACCCGCCCCGGCTTCGCACGGGTTTAATGGATGATATTATACATAAAAACCTTCCTCATGAGTTACTCTATCTATTAAAAAAAACCGCATCAAAATCCGTTGCGTAGTTTTAAAGATTTGAGCGTTCATAGGGACATACAACATGACACATGACAGAAAAAGCGACTTTGTTTTATACTATGTAGTGATAAATAACACTATTTTCTTAAATATCATCGGTTGTCTTAAATAATTTTATCTGTTGAATACATTTTCTTTAATGAGTTTTTTTTATTTAATACAAGAGAATCTGTGTCGTTCAACCAATATTAATTATTTTTTTATTTATTTATTTTTTATTTACATGATTGTTATTACTTCTTTGATGCCATTAAACATAAATGTTTGTGATGACATGCATGCATTCTTTAATTTAAAATAGTTTAATTTAATCAATGATATAAATTACTTGTTACGTTCAACCAGAGAGTCCTACAACGGTACTGCGGAAGAATTCTTCATCGACATGATGATCCAGCGACACGCTCGCCAGCTCCTATCTAGTGCAAGGCTGGTATCCCTCGGGAGACTAGCTGCAGCATTGGACCTACACCTGGTTGGGTGGCTTGCCGGTGAGAGAGAGCGGGCAGCGAGAGTGGATAGTGCGGTCGTGTGCTTGAAGAGAGTGCATGAAGATTTCAACTGGCCCTACCCTACTGTGACGGATGAAGCCTACGTGCAAAGGAAGAGCAGCGTCGTGCAAAGTGAGTATTGAATACTATTGGAACGGTTTACTGCAGCCAAGTAATTTAGTGGGGTCGCTCGTAGGGAAAGGGAGCAAGCTGCAAAAGTGGATAGTAATTTAATTATTCAGTGGGGTTAGTTTTAGTAAATTTTTGATTTGCACGATTATATTTTTACTATCTGAGGTCTGCGGTTTCACCCGCATATATATCCCATAGGATTTTCGGGATAAAACTATCCTATTTCATTCCTGAGGTTTCAAAAAATCTCTGTACCAAATTTCACCCAAATCGGTCCTGTACTTTCGGAGCCTACTCAATATATACAAACAAACAATTTTTTCCTCTTTATAATATTAGTCTAGATTATTAGATGATTTTTGATATTTCTAAAGCAAAATGAATAAAATTTTTCATTTTTAATCAAATATGTACATGCAAGAATTATGTGAAAAATTATGTTGTTCGCGTTCGCTGCATGAAATTGAAGTATTTTTTATTGTATGTAAATGTTGTGGTACAGGTACGTACAGCACATCAGCGGAGGACGGCAGCCAGTGCGGCGACAGCGGCTACATGAGCTTGTCGCTGCGCGCCGCGCTGCCGCTCGCCGGCGCGCCGTGCTCGCCCGGACCGGTCAGGTGAGCGAGTGCCTTTATTTACGTTTTTATTTGAGGCAAATAGTTTGCTTACATATTTGTAAGCAAACTATTTAAACCTTACTATATTTTTAAAGATATTATCAGTTAGATTGAATTTTCTTTATTTACAAAACGTAACATACGATTAACTTTACAATTGGTAATATAGTTCACTAAATGCCGTGACGGCGTACTTTTACTTTTGTAAGTTTCCATGTAATAAGTGTAATTTCATAATAATGGCAATTTAATAAGCTAATATTAGTATAATCTTGTGTTTGTTTTAACGCGAGTACTTTCCATTTTAAATAAAATACTTTTTAAAGGATTTTAAACGCGGTATTTAAAAAAAAAAAGCTAATATTAAATATGTGTTTAGTTCGCTTGGTGAAGGCAGTGTGGCGGAGGGCGGGGGCGTGGCGTGGGGCGAAGCGGAGGGCGAGGAGAGGAGATACGCCGCGCTCATGGAGCGCTTGCACCTGCACCAGGCCGAGCGCGGGGACCACAGTGCGCATGTGCAACTAAGGTGAAACATTACTCCGGTTTTAACTTAATTGTAGTGTTATAAATTGAATGCTGTACGGCGAATATGGCACTCATGACGTTTGAACTTATACCTGGCGAAATGATGAGATCATTGCGGGCTGGTTAAGTTTAGGTTCACCTTCATTTTTAGCTATATTTAACAATGAGGGGAATATATTGCCGCTTAGACAATATGCTTTTCGAGAACTTACTTAATTGGTTTACTAAATAGATAGATCTTTATGGTAAGAAAAATAATTTAACGCTTTAATCGCATTTTCTACCAGTTAAAAATAGTAAACGATAATTGCGTATTGTAAATCTCAGTTATATATTCGCAAGCTTTTTTAACTCTTCTTTGATGTTAAAAAGAATGTTGAAAAAATCGCCCTGTACATTTCAATGCTCAGCAACTAATCCCAATTCCAGATATTTCCTGCAGCTGATGACAGAGGCGTGTTGCGTGGAGTGGGCCCTGGTAG
>LQNK01000927.1:41983-52845 GCA_001586405.1 Phoebis sennae
GCTGCGCGACGCGCTGGCCGTGCTGCGGTGCGCCAACGCGGCGCGCGCGCCCGACGTGGGGCTGCCGGCCGCGAGGCGACTGCGCGCCGCGTTGCAGGACTTGGTGCGGTGGGCGGATGACGAGTGGTGAGTGAACACCCTTATGTGTCTGCTACATTTGGTCATACATTTTTTAAAGGCTGGCCGACTTACCTTTTTAAAGGATTACCCGAGGAATCATAATTATGTGGTTTTTCGTTACATTCAAATCATCGTAACCATTTGTTCATTGTATTTAAATGTTTTTAAAAGAGCAACTACTCAAATTTCTTGCCGGTGCTTCTCTGTAGAGACAGCCTTACGAATCGGTGGTAAATAAAAAAAATATATTTATTATGTAAATGGCGTTCTAAAAGCGCCTAGACAGGGGCCGATTTGGAAAATAAACATTTTGACTTTGACTTTGACTTTGACTATTTAAAAGTTTTAGGGCCTTATATCATGGTTATATTAAATTAAAAAAGAAAAATGAATAAATTAGGCCTAATTATTTTCAAAAAATAAAGTCTTGAGTTACAAAAACATGAAATGAGTATTTTTTGCAACTTGGAAACTTTATTTATATATAATTATTACGTACTCTGTTATATGACTAACAATTATCTAATATATTTTACAAAAATTATGCGATACATATATTATTTTTAATTACAGCATCGGTTACAAACCCTTTATGTTAGCGGTCAGTAACCAAATACCGTTCCTAACTTCGATAATCAACGCGCGGGAACGCCGCATGTCCATGGTGAAGACCCGAGTACGGACTCCGAGCACTGGCTCCCTCAACGCGGAACCGAAGCAAATACAAGAACCCAAACTACCCCCACCACAAAAGGCGCAAGAAGTGAAGTCCGTCAGAAAAGACTCGCCGGTCACTATGCCTGAACCGATATCTCCAGTACCGATGCAGAGTCAGACAGCGCAAGAGGACAACGCGTCTAACTGTGCCATAGTGTAAAAAAATCAAAGACTATGTAATGTCAATTTGTATGAAATTTCTAACTTCCCCTTACAGTAGGCCCAAAAAGTGAAGCCGGTTTTTTGACATCTTTCACAGACAGCACACGAAGACAATGTGTCTTACTGTGCCATAGAGTAAACCATCCCATCAAATGAATGCCATAGTCATACCACCCCTAAACGCAGTAAATGTCAATTTGTACGAAATACAAGATTGTAAGAGCAATAATTTTAACAAACTTGCATTCACATACCTTCAGAAATTTACAATTCATATTATCATAATTAGGCAAATTATAACATCCCTAATATTATGTAGTGTTTTTTAATAATGACACAGTAAAGAATCGTTCTTGCGCTGAACTGTACATATATTCAGTCCACGATTTGGTATGTACGGAATAATAATTAAAATCATGAAAGCAATTATTGATTGTGAATTTTTTTATAAAATTACGTGTAAATCTGTAAAGAGTGTAGTTACTTTCCCATTTTAATATGGTGCGGTGCATAAATGCGTTAACTTTTGTATATCTCTTACATAAATACTATTTCTAGTCTGTGAATAGCTAATCTTGTTTCAGTAAATTTTAATAATTTTAGTAACAACTCGACCGATCGTGTTAGTAACATTAATATAGCGAAAAAATCTTTGATCAATGCTGCTTTAGATTTTTTTCAATTAATTATATTGTAATGTTTGGCTCATTTTTAATTCATGTATATAGGCTTTTCATATTTCCATAAAAATCAAAACAAGTACTTAAACAAATTTTAAAAAAAACTACTATTAACAATATTATAAGTATAAAAAAAATGATGTAAGTCTTCCTGGAAAAATAATTTTATCAATTCATAATCATAATTTAAGAATTTTATTTATTTGATAATTATAGAGTGATTAGTGTTTATTCGAAATTTTCATATTGGAACTTTGAGCAATAAAAATATCATAAAATAGTTTTTTTCGTAACACATTTTTATAGAAATATTCTTTTAAGACTAAGACTTTTGAGAGGGAATATAATATTAATGAACTTTGCATGTTTTGCATGTTTTTATATTGTTTAGTATTCTAATAAATAATTGGTCACTAACGAATGCCTTTGATATTATTTTTTGCTCAATTTAGTAATCTCATTTCATTGTATTTATGAATTTTAGTATTCCATTTTCAATAACGTATACTCACCGATATGTTTGTTTTAAAATATATATTTTCCCGCCATAGTGGTGCCAATGAAGATATACAGATAATTTGAAACGTTTTTAAAGACGCAGTACAAATGTTTATGCACTAATGATTTTTTGTTTATTAACTTATTAATAATTTATATTTCATTTACAAATTAGAAATTATTAGGAAAGGCTCTAGGAAGTTGCTCACTTTACATGTTGTATTGTTATAACGGATCTTGACACACATTTCATAAAATAGGCTTATCCTTACATATTACATTTATTTATAATATTATTATTTTATGATTCATTACATATCTATAAATTTATGAATAAATATTAAATTCATACATTCCATGCGTTCATACTTTATTAATAGTAAAATTTAATTATTTTAGAAAATTTTAAAATATAAATTAGTTAAATTAGTATGAGAGTTATTTTTTCAATGATTAATTATTATTGTCAATTAAAGTTGTGAAGTTTTTCAAATCCTATCCTACTAACCGTCACTAAATACTTACTAGCAGGTGCTAATATAATAGTTAGGATTGCGTTAAGGTATTTTGGCTTAAGGAAAAGGTCGTGTAAAATTAATGTAATTAAATATTTTATATGTATAATATGAAGAAATGGTTTAATTTCATAAACTTTAGGTAATTTCAATGTTATGGTATAAAACAATTTTTAATCTTAAAAAAACGAAACAATGCCTAACTCTTCAATAAATTCTGTATTTCTTGAACCTGTTTTTCGTGATTCTGTATTATTAGTTTGTGTAAATGTTGCGGGTTGTAATACAAATTTGTTAGATGTAAAAAATAATTCTTTTCTCTAGGATCGACATATCTCTATCCACATTGTATTGTTTAAAGTGATTTATGATTAGAAAATAAATACTAAGAAATGAATATTAACGCAACATTATTTACAACTATGAAGCAAAAGCCAGTCCATTTAAATTTACGAAACGATACTTACTTTATCTGTATCTAATTCATTTTGTACTTTTCCAAATAAATTATGGAAAAAGGAAATAATTTTTTAACTGAAATTTCTTTCGTTCCATAATAACATTAGCACCTAATGCTATATTGTTAGGTAAATAAAATTAATGTGAATAAAATGTAATGAGATAATTCGTAATATTTAATAGATTTGTATGTATTTGATATTTTTATCATATTGAGGTTTACATGTAAACAATTTGATGTTAATCTAAAAATAAAATTAAAAAATATTGCATTTAGCTGTTTTATTTACTTTACTTTTTACACGCTTTTGTCAACCATATCTGATTACTTGAATCGTACGTATGTAATGGTAGGGGAGCCCACGATGCTAAATCGGGATTTACTCGAGTGTATAGAGATATAGAGACCTATTGGATTGAGAAGCTTAGATAATTGGAAGAAATTAATAATTATCCGAATTCAGGAGATTTATGTGTGCCAAATTTGAATCAATTTCTTCTGTATATAGTTTTCATATTCACTCCATTGTTCAGATTAGATACCAAATGCCAAACTAACAATCTGTCTGATTACGAGTAGTTCAGTATATAGTTCTAATAAATAGCAAAATCCATTTTTCTATTTTTTCATGTTTGTAGGTTAAAACTTAAAATAAACGACTTCGTAGTTCTTATTCATAAAAATAGATGTTTTAAAAACACTCATAATAAGCAAACTAAAATACACAGTAACATGTCGATAACATTAATTAATAACCTGTGTTGTGTCAACAGTCAAAGTCATGGAGTATCTGTTATGTATTTATAATCTATGGTACCTGTCGAAGTCGAATTTAGTGAACTCAGAACTGTCAAGACGTTATACTGTAATACTTTTGTTAGGAGAATGTAGAAAGAAACATTGATTTTACACGTTTTAACGTTGTTTTTTATGAAATTATTTACTTTGTTTATGAAGATTTAAGTAGAAAACCGTTTTACTGTCAAAATGGCAGACACGGCTCAAAGCGGTATATCTATCGCTGAGCTAAAGGCGGAGATCGAAAGGTTGAGTAGAGAACTTGACCAAGCAAGTAGCGAGAAGATCCAGTCGGCACAGCTGGGGTTAGTTTTGCTTGAGGAGAAAAGTGGATTGCAACAAAGATGCGACGAGTTGGAGAGCCTCTACGAGAACACAAAACACGAGCTGGAGATCACACAGGAGGTTAGATGGCCTACATACCGTAATATTTTCACTTTTCATGCCTTAATGAGTACATTAACGTGCAAACGGTAATAGTGAATTTCATCTTAAAATGTTATAAGCTTAATTTGAAAAGTTTTACTGAATTCCAATAGGACCAAATTATTTCATATTCTATTAACTCATAAAATCAAATCACCTGTTAATGCATTAATTATTTTAGGCACTAATGAAACTTGACACAACACAAAAAGTAACAACTCAGAGTGGTATAGAACAAGAAAATGCACTCCTCAATGAATCAGCTGCTATGGAAAGTTCCCTCACGCTGCAAATTATTGAACTCGAGGGTGAATCTAAACAGGTAATTTCTTACTTTAAACTTAGCTTTCTTTTTTATTTAAATTTAGCAGGTAATTAACTCTGGTGTTGAGTGATAATGTGTTGTATTGAAACATAATTTTAAAAGTTTTATTCACATATGCTTTAAAAATTACCAGATTATATTTAGATGAAAACAGAGATGCCGGGAGACTGTCCACTTTTTACAGATATAAAAATAACAAACCAAATTTTACCCATAGTTGTGCTTAGAATCATATAAAAGTGTAGCCTAAGTTAATCTGATGATTTGTGTCTAAGTGTAGAAGAAGCGTATGCGGAAGATATCACAGACATTTGCAATTATACAATAAGAAAGAATAAAGATTAGAAATACTACAAACGAATTTCTTAAATATATTTGATGTTTTAACTGTTCTTTATTTTAGTTTTATAAACTTTTGTTACATTGATTAGATATTTATTAATTTCTCGACTATCTTAATGTTTGAAAAAATATTCTCATTGGAAATTGCATCTCTCCTAATTCATAATTCTTAGAATCTTATTTGTATACAAAAGTTATTCTTTAGTATGGTTTTGATTCTATAATTAATAATTCTCATTTTAAGCAAGGCAATCAAGTATCATATAATTGATTTTTATATGAAAATAATATTTTAGTTAAAATAATATATCTAGTATGTGTTTAAATACATTATAAACTCATTTTGTATCTTTAGATTTCTTTTTTCTGGCAGTTAAGGAGGAAGTTATAAACACTATATAAGAACATTATTTATTAATGATTAATAACAAAATAAATATCATGTTCATGGGCGTACCGAGGGGGGGGCAGGGGAGTGCAGCTGCCCCCCCTGGATATCGTATACCTCTCTACTCTCTATTGTTATGGATTAAAATTTTAGAATTTCCAGGATAACTTGTGGGTGTTTTCCTTATATATATTGTAGGTGTCTTTGCCTTACACACCACATGTGTAAGGCAAAACAACTGCGCGCGGGAACTGGCTTAAAAAAATTGATCTGCCCTCCCCTAGCCCAGAACCTGGGTACACCCATGATCATGTTTCTATCAGATAAACACTGATTGCCACATTGAATTTATTTGTATATATTTAAATCATAAAAAAGTAGAAATATAACATTGTTTATACAGAAAATATACTTTGTCTACTATCAAAATAAAAATAAAAATCTAAGAATCAAATGAAAAAAATACTCCAACCAAATATTCATACACATTATACCCACATATTCATGACGAAAGGGAAATTATTTAGATCTCTGTCATTATGTTAATTAAAATTTGACTACTTTCACTGCAAACATAATATATGGCATGCATACATTAATTAATAGTAATAGTGTACATTACAACACCTTATACACATAATTGTATATTAAACTTAATAAAGTCAGTGTTATAAGTAACTATTATATTATGGGTCCTAAGTGAGCACATTCTTTATGGCATTTGATTATACTCTTTTTAGTCTTTAGCATCATAAACAATATACATTAGATATTGATATTGCCGCCTGTATCAGTTACATTCAATGAATTCTTTTGTGCTCATCTCTAGATCTCCTGGGAAGTTCAAAGAAAATAATATACTTAATAACAATGTTTTGTAAGACTTTATTACAGAAATCATCAGGTGACCCACTTGCTCCTTTGCTTGCTCTGCCATAAAAAAAATAATTATTTCTTAAAGTGATAATAAAACATAAATAGATAATGGCTGATTCCAATGGTAAAATTATTTTTCAAATCGGTCCAGTAGGCCAGAGCTTATTCAATTCAACAAAAATCAAATCTTTCCTTTAACACCCGCAAAAACTGTCACATATGCAACATTGTATTGAGTAGCACACTCAGCCCCTAATTTTTTGCTATTAAAAATAATGGTCCAATGCATATCTACAAGAGTTATTTCCTAAAAATTAATTACCATGGATGATAAGTAATATATTTATAATTCAAGTCTGTTTTACTGATAGTGAGGACTTGTGCACTCTATGGGGCATATTGTGGTTATAAAACCTGTTTAATTTGATGAATTGTCATTTAGGAGTAACAAGGTGTTCAGCTTTCTGTTTCCTGCCAGACCAATACTTGAATGGCATCAAACCTAGGACTTCTCGGTTGTAACTCTTGACGTGTTAATACAACAAAGGGATGTTTACTGATTTTATTAATTTTCGTACCTTCACCTTCACTTTTTTATTTCTTTGATCTTTGAATCGAAAATTGTATGATTGTACAGCTAAATTAGTGTAAAGCCATGAAAATGAGTGTGTTGGTAGTGTTTCTTTTAAGTGTTAGTTAGTTATACCTTTTACTTAGTGGTCTCTCTTATAAATCTGCGAAAAAAATTATTCGACATTATAGTATTTAATTTTTTTCTCAGTATGAATTTTCCCATCTTTACTAAAAATTAAGAGCAAACATTTATGTTTTTGTATACATATATGTTTGAAATCTTGTCACACAAAAACTGCTAGACCAATTTCAAAAATTTTTCCACCATTAGAAAGCTGAAAGTCGTATAATTGAAAAACTTTTACAAATCATGTCTTTACTTTTATGTTTAGTGTTAATAATAATTAAACTAAATATTCGAAATTTCAAAATATATTTAAAATCTGTATCTATTTGTTTTTTTACTGCAGAAGTTATATTCACTAATTTTAAAATATTTTTTTATATGTCACCAGTCCGACTTAAAATTTGTCGAGAACATAGTCATTGCTATTATCTCGTTGGTATTCAGTTTGCCCAGACACTTTTGACGTCCGTCTAATGAAATGAGAGCAATTGATGTGAATCATCCCGAGACCCCGAAGCAGTATGCGCGGGACCTTGTTTTAGAACGCACCGTAACATCTTATAAAAAGATCGTCATATCAGTAGAGTTCGTAACCTATATCGCCGCGTCTAACGCAGAATCAATCATCTCATAATCACACCACAAACTAAAAGGACCTCTATACGCCGTGATGTAACGCCCCGCATGGCGTAAGCGCAGCGTTTTGTCCATAGTACTCGTCCAGAAATAAATTTTTATTCACCCGGCCTTGATTCACATGTTCCCGCGCTACTCAATGGTGCGAAGTTTTTGAATTTTGCTCCGATTGTGCTGTAAAAGTGTCGCGTTCGCTCGAATCAAACGTAAATACTTGTGTGGGTTTGGAATAGTGCGTCAATGTTGTCATCGTTCATCGCAAAATGAGCGAAGGTGGTGAGGTACTGTGTTCTATAGGTTGCTGTACATGTAATTCTGCACGTCCTGCCACAGGCACTTGTCAAACTTGCGCTTGCAATGTTGACATGGTTAATGGAACTCTGTTGACGTTTGCCCGTTGGAGAACGGCCAAAACAATTATTTTCAAGCTCCATTTATAGTCTAAACATCAAGATTTCTCGTAGTATAGAAATTATTCACTTCTCAAATTATGTAAATGTGTGTAATCAAACCCCTATGATTTTAAGTATTGCTATACTGTACATATTGTCTAAAATGGACTGTTTAATTACTAATTAAGTTCCCGCTCAAAGTTTTGATTACATGTCCTATTAAACAGAGCCGTAACTGTAATAATCTGTTAATTTTAAATTTTAATGCATTAAATATTTCATTCACGCAATAAGTACATAAACATAATTAAATTTTAAATCAGAAACGATTCAGCATTAAAGAAATGAAGAAGGAATCTCGTATGATGCGCTGCCATTAACTACTTTCAAACAACGAAACTGATAAAAAATTCGCATTCTTCAAGTAAATTGATTCCAATTAAGGATTGTTAAAAATTGCACGAATTTCTTTGAGCGTTTCGAACATCCAGGTCAATTCTGTTATCACCAGGCTGGTTTATTGCTGAGTCTGTGCAATTGCACAAATATGTCTTCCATTGAATTAGGAGATGTATGCTGGTGCACTCAAAATAACGCAACGGGAGGAGACTGACGTTGACTCGGTACAGGGAAAGGGCGGGCCGTGCGATACAATGTTCCTATGACTGTACAGTAATATGTGACTCAATTGTACAGTCTACAATGAGATCTTAGAGTCGAATTCCTGTAAGTTTTAGAAATGTTTTGAGACTTAAGTTTATAGATATTATGATATATTCAGTTGTTAGAAACTGTCTCATAATATCATTTTAAAAGTATTTTTATTCAATATTTACATTATTTACTTTCAAAATCGAATATAAAAAATATTATATTGCAAAAATTTTATCATATTTTTGGAATCTGACTGTGTACTGCACACACATGGCAAGGTAATTGTGACGTGATTTGCCTTATCGAAGCACGCGTACTGAGTCAGCGAGATAACGAATTTAGACGGGACTTTATTAACTCAACTCCGATGCAGACTAGATCGGGCGGAATCTAATTGTGCAGAATTCAATTGCATGCGGATTTTATGTTTCGATCTGTATTGACAGTTTTTATTTAGTATGGGCGTGTTTTGTACTCTTTTTCGTATTTAATTAAATTCTTTAGACGCAATTGTAACTCAAATGCAGTTATATTATGGTTCTGTACTTTGAAATTTAAATTAAAACAGTAAAATATGAACTATAATTCTCAAAGATAAAAAATAATAAAAATATTATATTTTAATGGTAATGGTGGAACTCTTGTCATATTAATTAGTATTCACAAATTGTTGAATTTATTAAACTGCTATCCGTTATTAATTTACCAATATGTGTTAATTATTACCTCGCAAAGGTTAAACGTATTAATCGTACATTTGTTGAAAACTTTGCGGTTGCACTAAAAAGTAGATGTGGTCAGTTACAAGTCGCCTCATTAACTTATTCGTAATTCCGACTTTCCCTTTCACAATTTTAATGTTCTTTAAGGGTAAAGTTTAAATTAAGTGTATGAATGAATGACAATATGGGAGTTGTTTCGTCGTTACGTTGAATACACTTCACGACGAGCGACATTTTTTATGAATACTCTTTTGTAATAATGTCGAAATTGTTAAATAGGATATTCAACGTCAATATAGAACCGCGCATACATATTTTTGCGTAATTCATTATAACAAATTATACAATAACCTATTTAGTATATTTCATTATATTTCCTAGCCCGCTCAGGCTTTGCACGGGTGTAATGCTGATACTAAATACACTACAGAAAAACTGTGAACGTTATATATAAAACTAAGTTCATTCTTTTGATAAATCTCGTAGGGTTCAGTGCGTTTGCAATGTAAGCGGAAAAAATTGATAATTAACGACATCACATTAGAAACCTCAAAAATAACAGCATTTCTCCACTGTTTAATGGATGTTATCATAAATATAAACTTTCCCCTTGAATCACTTTATCTATTAAAAAAATTGCATCAAGATCCGTTGCGTAGTTTTAAAAATTAAAGCATTCAAAGGGACATAGGGACAGAGAGAGCGACTTTGTTTAAAATTATGTAGTGATGAAATATACCAAATCGAGACCAGCAATCAAGGCTAGCCGTCAATTGAAATATCAGTAATATGACACTGTGTTACAATATCACTTATCCTAGGGGTATATTGTTTACCAGCTGACATTGTGGTTGCGGTTGTAGTTATAACGAGCCAAAATCTGATTCTATGAAATCCTCTGAAATCTCGTATCGAGTGACAATTTATTTAGGGATTGGTTTTTATTTATTCAGTCGTATAAAATTTGTATCATTCGTTTTAGGTGTAAGAACCAATTTATATTATGAATCTGATAAGAAAAAGTTTTTAAGCAAAAAATATCACTTTTATCAAGTCAGTTAAAAACGTAATTGTATACGAAACGAAGGAAATGGAAAGGATGAGGATGCTATAATACAGATTTTTATTAATATGATTTTTGTTGTGCCCTCACGATTTAAAATTTATATTATTAAATTAGTAAGCAACCTTCCAGCACAGATTCGATTTTCCATTTTTAAAACTTAATAAATTGTATTAGCATGGATTTCGATATGTATATAAATATTGGGTTGGAAATATGCCAGCCTAGTTAGTATTCACAGTAACGTTGTATTCGTTAAAAAATTATTTTCGTAAACTGTGTAAATAAAACATTATATACATTTTATTTTTTTTCAATTTTTTGGAAATATATTTTTTTAATATAAGAAATAGGTCTCTGCATAATCATCAATCATCAATCAATCAAT
>LQNK01000927.1:53058-69408 GCA_001586405.1 Phoebis sennae
ACAGACAAACAGACTAACAGAAAAAAAATTTTTTAACCATGGTTTTGGTATCTATAGAACATACATATTGCATACCAATTACTCTTTTTGAAAAATATTCAATGTACAGAAATGGTTCGGTTACTGTTTTATTTTATGTATAGATTATGAACTTATCTGAGAAGAAAAAGTTTTTAAGCAAAAAATATCACTTTTATTCAGGCCAGTTTAAAACGTAATTGTATATGAAACGAAGGAAATGGAAAGGATGAGGATGCTATAATACAGATTTTAATAATATGATTTTTGTCGGGCCCTCACGATTTAAAATTTACATTATTATATTAGTAAGCAACCTTCCAGTAAATATCCGATTTTCCATATTTAAAACTTAATAAATTCTATTAGCATGTATTTCGATATGTATATAAATATTGGGTTGGAAATATGCCAGCCTAGTTAGTATTCACAGTAACGTTGTATTCGTTAAAAATGATTTTCGTAAACTGTGTAAATATAAAACATTTTATACATTTTATTTTTTTTTAATTTTTTGGAAATACTTATATTTTCTTAATGTAAGAAATAGGTCTCTGCATAATTATATCATAAAGTGAGATTGGATTAAATAGTAATACGAAATCTTCTTCAAAATGCAAGCACCGTACATTCGCTCTTAAATCTATGTTCAACAGTGGTTTAATATGAAATGAGATCTCTCTCGAGACACTCGAGTATGGCTCCGAATTATCCGTCCATACACCGTCCAATTAAAACAGTTCATTATGAAGACAACTGAAACGGTTCAATATTCGAGCATTCGCGGCGTTCTCATTGAACGAGTTATTAAAAATATTTCTCCATCAATTCTGCATTAAAATATGTTTCGTTAGAAAAATGTACTAACATTTTTATTTCGCGATGTTAATGACTCTCGACTTCGCCTCTCGACGAGAGCTTTTAGGTCGAGCTCTGAATTATACATGATAACTTTGAATGAAATGAATTCCATGTATTACAGCTATTCAATAGACTGCCAAATTACATATTCATACCCTTTTACGTTTGAACGTAATATGCGAATATTAATTACCGAGCTTGTGTTTAATTATGTACAGGTGGTCTCAGGTTATATCTCTGTTATGATAATGAGATAGTAGACTATTTACAAACTAATCTTTAATGATAAGCGAGCCTATTCTTATTCTCAAATTTCCTTTAAGATAATTTTCCTCCAGTATATTAATGGTAAATGCATTAAAATTCAGTCTTAATATAATTCAAAGAAAAATATATCAAAATATGGCATTTTAAAAACCGTACATTCCACATTTCCTGAGTCGTAAATGAAAGTTTAATAACCGTCGGTCGCGCCCCGTCGCGCCGCGCCTAGTCTAAAATTGGACACTAATCAACTAAGTGCCGTGTCGACCGGCAGGTTAGGCTAATCGAATGACCTAGCTGTTCTCCATAATATGGTTATATTGGATAGCGTTAGCCTCCACACTTACAATCTTAATTTGATAATGCTTTAGGTCAAGTTTATTACGTGATCTCATTGGCCTTTGATCATCGCTTAGTAGATGCCTTTAAAATGCAACTACATTTTATAGGAATTTTTACCATAGGTAACTATTTGTGCTTTACTATTTTGCTGTCGTATTAAATTTATATGAACTCTAACTTCGCATAAAAATTTATCAATGATAAATATATTAAGATATAATAGAACTCATCCTAGCGGTAGATATTTTTTGGTAATATGTCCATAGTCACATATATATTATACTTCTTACTATACTAAATATGTCAAAAACTGCTGAATATGTTTAAAAGTTTGAATACAAATAATATTATTAACAACCAAAATAGGTGCGAATTGGGTGCGGAGGTAAAACCTACATAGAATATTTGCGTTTGCGTGTTAATTATTGAATTACAACGTCTGCGTGAAAAATTAATTGTTCCGAATTCACCGACCACCCGATAGGCGCAGTGGATACAGCAATGGTCTATTGCGCCGGAGGGTGTGGGTTCGATCCCCACAACTAGAAAATTATGATGTGATGAACATTGTAATTTTCTACTGTCTGGGTGTTCATTTATCTATAGTATGTATATACAATAAAAGTATGTTTAAGTATGTCTATCAGTTATCTAGTTTGCATAGTACAAGCTTTGCTTAGTTTGGGACTAGATGGCGTTGTGTTAAATGTCCAGGAATATTTATTTTTTTTATAAATGATTTCCAGTTACGTCATGAATTAGAACGCGTCATCAGTGAACGGGACAGGCTATTGGCGGAGAGTTCGGAGTTGGGCGCGGACAAGGCGACCAGGGAGTCGGAGAGGGCGGCCCTCCGCGCGGAGCTGCGGGAGGCGAGGCAGAGGGAACAACGGCTGCTGTTGGACATAGGGGACTTGGAGGACGAGAACATCTCGCTGCAGAAACAAGTGTCGGCGTTGAGGTCTTCACAAGTAAGTTTATTATGTTATAGCAGGCAAGCGCCCTGTTCAATACGGTTCTCATGATGTTAAGTGACTGACTGCAGCCATGGACATGTACAACATCAAAGTATCGCAGATGCCTTGAAGGAAGGAAGGGAAG
The DNA here is from genome assembly GCA_001586405.1 of Phoebis sennae. Taxonomy (NCBI): domain Eukaryota; kingdom Metazoa; phylum Arthropoda; class Insecta; order Lepidoptera; family Pieridae; genus Phoebis; species Phoebis sennae. The sequence continues at coordinate 55,645 of LQNK01000927.1, forward strand.
GGGATAAGGAGAGCATCAATGATTGGAAGTTGGGAGGAGGTGTAACAGGACGGAAAAGGAAAGGGATGGGAATACAGGCCTCCGGGCACCCGCTCACCGTACGAAACACAATACAAATATAATGCAATACTCTCAAAAAACGTGAGCTTCGCGCTCGTCTTCTGCTGGGGGGTGGTAACTACACAGATGACAGTTTATAGGTTAGGATAAGCAAGGATTTCACAAATATAGGATGTATTGGCTGATGAAACTAGAGAAGACGATGCGATGTACACAGAAAATAATAATTGATAAATGGGAATTGGAGATAATACACATACAATACAATATTGAGATCCTTCCTAATGCTAATGTTCACACTAAGAGTAACAAAGAACTAACACTTGTTTATTATAGCATACTTCCTATAAAAGTATCTATATTAACTTCAAATTCCAGGTCGAATTCGAAGGCTTGAAGCATGAGGTCAGACAGTTACGAGAGGAAGCGGAGAACGCGCGCGCAGCCGCTGACGAGACGGCGGCGTTGCGGCGCATCGCCGAGCGCCAGCTGGCCGAAGCGCTGGAAGCGCTGCAGGCGGAGCGCGAGGCCAAGTTCGCCGCTAAGAAGGAGCTGGACGCGCACCTTAGCAGGGAGGCCGCGTACAATATCACCAACTTGGCGTACAGTATACGAGGTAATAAAAATGATGTAAAATCACGTATAAGGCTTATTTTTTATTATACTCCTTATATTTATAAACAACTAGCTTTCCGCCCGCGGCTTCGCTCGAGTGGACCCGGCAATTCGAATTTTTCTCACCTTTTAAACTTTCCCTAGTCCTCCACGAATAATTCAAGACCAAGATAAGATAAATCCGTTCAGCCGTTCTCGAGTTTTAGCGAGACTAATGAGCAGCAATTCATTTTTATATATATATATAAACAATATACTTCTTTTTTTTATAAATAACACTTTATTCTACGACCCGCCCGACAGCACGAGTGCAAAAGTAACACTAAATACATTACAGAAAAACTGAACGTCGTATATAATAATTAGTACATTTTTTGATCAATCTCGTGGGGTCCAGCGTGCGTATATTATAATGTATAGGTGTGATATACCCATACAAGACTACCGTGAAAAATAGCTTCCTGGCGTAAACAAGCCACTGTGTGTTGCCATGTCAAGTTCTGTCAACAATCGTTCGTAACCAAGGGAGTGCGGATATACATGTATCCGTTTGAAATCTCAAAATAAGCGTGCTAGTAACATATCTATAGTTATTATTTTTTTTTATTATTATTTGGTTTACAAATTGGAACAAACACTTACTAGCTCTAAACGACATTTACACAAACATTTTGGTGTAATTCCTAAATTAGTGAGCACATCATGCGTTATATAATATCATTGTAATCATTGTAATAAAACAATATCTCTACAAGATTTCCATAGTAATAGTTACGTGAAACCGTATTTGTATCGCAGGTATGCCAGAAGAAGGCACAGAGGACGAAGGCGAAGCTGGCGGGTCCGGCGCCGCCGAGCTGGCGGTGGACCACCACGCCGACCTGTTCTCCGAGGTGCACCTGCACGAGATCTCGCGCCTGGAGAAGCAGCTGGAGCAGGCGCACAACGAGAACGTAAGTGGAGATCGAGAGATACAATTAGCAATACACGGTGTGATAGTTGGGGGACTACTAAATAGTTACCACGTAACGGAAAAAGAACCTGGTACAGAAAGTTTGATACAAAAAAAATGTTTTATTTCATTTCGTTATAATTGTTTTAACATACATTGTCTAAAGTTCTGCTCAACATGTTGTTCCACTTGTGTTTGTTTTACACGAATAATTTTTATCTTTTCTAAAAAAAATTTGTTAGAACATTTTTATATAGAACCATAAACTAACATATTATATTTGAATACGTTCATCGACTAAACATCGAAAAATCACACTGTGTAAGTGTGGGTTTTAAATGTTGTTTTTTGTTTTTCATTTATTTATTTATGGAAGTTCCACCAACAGATCCACATCTTCAATACAAATTTTATAATAACAAGATACAATATGGCTTACCAATAAGATGTAGCCACAATTAAAGGCAGTCACAGCTTACTTGTTTACATTGGATTTTTGTATATGTACGTTTTATGGTTCACAGTCGCAGTTGGCCACGTCGCTGCGCAGCGCACAGTCGTCGGCGGAGAGCGAGAGCGCGGCCGCCACCGCCCTGCGCGCCGGCGTGCAGCGCGCCGCGTCGCGCGTCACGCAGCTCAAGCACCTGCACACTGAATGCGGCCCGTTGGTGAGTACAACGATCTGTTTTGTTTGACGGCTTAAACTGTAATATCAGTGCCTTTTGCGTACCGACTGGTGTGTTTAGATCGTGGGTTACCAAACTTTTTAGGACAAAAATAAAATCTCTGATTGATACCTTGTTTCTCTGTCTGTCTGTCAAAATATTAGCATTTTATACTGCCCTCGCAGATCGTCTCCTCGAAGGGCTCCAGCGCCCGTTCCGCTCCCGTTGGGGTATGGTTTAAAGTAGTAAGAAGCAATAGTATTAGTATTAGTACAGAATAATGTAGTAAGAAGCAATTCTTATTTGATGACCTATGAATTCACAAATAAATGTATATATCGTACGTATTTTTAGTAAAAAATAAACTGTCGTTTCAGGACGACGAAAAGATGGAGGGAGGCGTGAGCGCGCGCGCGGCCAAATGGCTGACGTGGTGGCGCGTATCCGGCGGCGAGGTGGGCGCTCTGGCCGACGCGCTGGGCGAGCTGCTGTCCGCCGCCGCGCCCGCCGGCTCGCCCGCAGCGCTGCAGCGTCACGCGCTGGCGGCGCTCAGCGACAGGGCTGCTGATGCGGAGCTGCGCTGTGCCGCGCTGCAGGCCGATGCTGATCTGTTGCGCGCTATCGCTGGAGGTGAGCACTGTTTGCATATTATTTAGTTAATCGTGGCTGATTTTTAACACTTTGTCGCGTGGTTAGATTGGCACAAGCTGATAAGTTGAAAATATACCGTTTGCGGCACATAGCGACAGAGTAGCTGATGCCGAACTGTTACGTGTCGCGTTGCAAGCGGATGCGCTGTTACGCGCTAAGCAAATTTGTAAAATTTTTGAATTTCCCTCATATAGGTCTTTTCAATTGTAATGCACTATTTTATTAATATAATATTTGATCATTACAGGAGCGGGTCGTGCCCTGGCGTCAGCGTCGCCTGCGCTTACTTCAGCCGCGGAAACGTTGGCTCAGCTATACCACCACGTATGCGCCGTCAACGGCACGCAGCCTGAGCGCCTGCTGCTTGAACACGCACACCAGACCGACGGTAACATAATATACACTGTATAGTGTATACACTACACTAATAAATATTGTTTTGAAAATATTAATTATTTTCTAATGCCATAACATTCTGGAGCTCAAATACAGTACGATAACTAAAATACAATACGATATCATCGTTACAGGTGCCGCGGAAGGGCGTGGGGTGGATGAGGAGGCGCTGGCGCTGGCTGCCGGCGAGCTGGAGGGACTGCGGGCCGCCGGCAGCGTGGCGCGATACGCCGACACGCTGCTCGACCAGCTCACACACCTGCGCGCCGCGCTCGACACCGCGCTGGACTCCCGCAACCGGCACCAGCCCGGTCAGTCACACCACACACGCACACACGCTGCTCGACCAGCTCACACACCTGCGCGCCGCGCTCGACACCGCGCTGGACTCCCGCCACCGGCACCAGCCCGGTCAGTCACACCACACACGCACACACGCTGCTCAACCAGCTCACACACCTGCAACATCACTGCCATAAAATATCTTAATTTATATTATAGGTTCCCAAACTTTTTGGACAACTTCCCCTTTTATTAGTAAATAGAATACGACACCCCCTTTGCCATATAAGTTAATTTTATATCTCATATATTTTTCTTAAAAAAATATTATCGGGGTCGGCTATTATTTTTTCATAAATAAACGCATATAAAATTCGAATCACTATGTCGATTTATACTCGCAGCTTTTCAGCTAAATCTTACAACATTTTTTCATATCTTTACAAAATCTATTGCTTTACACCTATTTAATAAATCAAATCCATATTAAAAATAATATATACATAGGATATGGGTTTTCATCAGCATGTACTTCCTTCCCGCAGACGCATCAGCTTGCCCTATAACTAGGAAAGCTAGAAGTCTCACCCGGGACCCAATAAAACAAATCAAAGAACAATGTAACACCAAATTGCGTTTCATAGAAACGAGACAGAAACTAAACGAACTTCTGTCACAGTTGAATTGTCTCGAAATGAGACACAACACCGAATACAAAAACAACGTCTGCGAGGGGAGAACCGTTAAAGAGATCGCGAAACACTTTGAGAAAATCGCTCAATACAAATCCGATATCGAGGAAAAATTTAATATTCCATCCAAGAGACGAGATATCTCTCAGCAGTCAATATCGAAGGCAAATATAACGTTTCAGTCTAGAAATTCCCCCTTTGTTTTCGCTAGAAAGTGTAACTACCTGAGATGTGACATAAACCTTCACGCGGCGTGGAGGGACGCGGTGTTGCACGGGAAGAGCTTATACTTTAAACGAAGTAGTGTTCAAAGCAGAAAGAGCCAAAGAAATGCATTCGATTTGAGGGAGTCGCTACGTTCCAGCTTTATTGCCTGCATTCTTATGTTGCAATACATTATGTAATTCATGTAAGATGTGCTCCCTTTTTGTAGTACCCGTGTTGCAATGTAGTTGAAAGAACAGGTAAAATTTGTATGTAGAAAAGATTATAATATGATTGCGTTTATGGTTTTGTTATTCCATAAATGCTTTCATGATGAGTAGAAATAAGTAAGTAGTTAGTAGTTTATTTAAATAGGTAATAGTAGATAGTGTACAAGTATTGGATATTTATTCCAAAGTAGTTGATGTGTTAACAAATTATTATTATCGTACAGAACTCTTTATCACTTCGTGAATCAAATAACATGAAACAAATATTATAATATTTATATTGCGTTCTATTGAGCCGTAATGGTCTCTTTTAAAATGCAAAAATGGGAATCCTAAAAGTAGTCTAAGCCTTTTAAGATATTTTGTTAAAATATTAAATTTCTTGGGTCCTTTGCTATTCATCGTTTTAAAAATGTTCAATAACGTCATTTTCACGCACGTTACAGTGATGGAGACCGAAGAACGCGGCGCCGAGCTGGCCGAACTCCAAGAGCAAGTGATCAAGCTAAAATCACTTCTGTCCACCAAGCGCGAGCAGATCGCGACGCTGCGCACGGTGCTCAAGTCCAACAAGAACACCGCGGAGGTGGCGCTCGCCAACCTCAAGTCCAAGTACGAGACCGAGAAGACCATCGTCACCGAGACCATGCTCAAGCTCAGGAACGAGCTCCGCCTGCTCAAGGAGGATGCGGCTACTTTCTCCAGTGAGTGCATAGTTTTTATTATTTAATAATTGATAATAATAGGGTTGTGAGATGCCTTATGTTAAATGAAATTTTCACTGCCTTTAACTGTGATAGATTGAACTGTTGTGTTTGATGAGTTCATGACAGTGCAAGTGAATTTGTAGTGTTTTATTTCACACTTTAATATCACAAAATAAAAGTACAAAATTTAACGAATTATATTTTTTTCGTATTGTGGAGTTTGTCTGTCCATCGAGTATTGCTGGTAAGTTCTTAATGTTTTTATTTCCCAGGTCTTCGAGCTATGTTCGCGGCTCGTTGCGAAGAGTACGTGACGCAGGTGGATGAGCTGACCCAGGCGCTGAGCGGCGCCGAGGAGGAGAAGAAGACGCTCAACCAGCTGCTGCGCCTCGCCGTGCAGCAGAAGCTCTCCCTCACGCAGCGCCTGGAGGAGCTCGAGGTACGTGTCGGAAAAATAATCTATTTTTAGTTGAAAATATTTTATCATGTTCACATTAGCATTATAAAATAACTTTACCATGTCTATTATTTAAAAAAAATATGAAATAAGAAAATAGAATAAAAGTGTTAATAGACTTATTAATAACGAATAATACCTAAATTTTCTTCAAAACATATTAACATTTGTGAAAAAGAAAATAGAATAAAAATGCTAATTAACGACTTAATTATTGTCACGTTGCAGGTGGACCGCGAGATGCGCACCCGGCGCGTGCCCAAGGCGGGTGGCGCGGCGCGCGCGCGGCCGCGGGACTTCTAGCGAATCGTGCGCGCGCTCAAGGCCGCCGCCGCCGCTCTGCGCGCGCTGCTGCACCACTAGCGCGCACCCTCGCCTGCCACGCGCGCTACAAGTCCCGGCGTTGAATGTCACGTTGCACCACTCGAGTGCAATGCTGACTGACCAGTGACGCTCAATGCCCTGTTATAATATGTCACGAGCGTGGAGCTCTAGTGTCACGTGCGCCAAATGTCACCACTCTCATGTCTCTTGTAATGTACTGTCGACGTGTCTTTCACCTCGTAACAGTACGGAAATGGGCTCGACGTACACATGTGTTTCAATTGCAGCACAATTGTATACCATCTTATTACTAAATTCGTATTTCCGCAATTGATATATCAACTTTCTTGAAGTTACATGAAGAGCGCGCACAGGGACCAATCGAACCATGGTGACAGATAGCGCAATAAACTGTGCAAATGCGGCATAATATGAGTGCAATGTGAAAAAAGCGTCTGGACGATAGCGCTCAAGAGACGAATGAGACGATGCCGCCAGAATGCGGCAAGCGGCCCGCGCCACGTATCGCGTGTGCAATAAACGACGATCGAATCCAACCGATTCGATATCGACGCGTCTCGGCGACCGTGCCGCGTGTCCGCGGACGCGCGACGTCGCGCAACGAATTTATACTTACGTGTTACGGACGGTCGGATACCGACCGGTGGACTTTTTTACTGTCTATCTAGATTAAATTATTTGTACGTTTTATAAAATAAAATAATTAATCGTAGTCGTAAGGCGGCCGGGTTTTGTGTGACGACGCGTCGGAAGATAATGGAACCGTCAAACTGTGCAGACGCGCCTTCACACAGCGAGTGAGACTTGCCCGGCCGCCGTGTTGGTTATGTGTGTACCCGGGACGCCAAACGGTTCAACGCGCGTCAGATGTAAAAAAAAACTTGACGCTTAGATAAATATTAAACTTTACTTTTTATTAAAAATTAGCAAAAAAATTGTTTAAACGTAAAAGTTCTGACGCGCGTTTCTCGCGCGGCGCCCGGGTGAAGTGCCGCGTTGTCACTCGGAGAGACTGCGGCTTCCGATGTTAGCTTGTTGCTCACGCGTCCTTTGTCCTTGCCCAATATTTTCATATCGAATTACCCCTAAATATATTTTGCCCCGTAAATTCTATACGCTCGACGACTATTTTTGTATCGCGATCGGTGTATTTTATTACTCGAATGAATTTATTCGCCGTTATACCGCGACCTATCGGTCAGCGATTTTAATGAATTTTTCTATTTATCGCGTCGATTTAAAGAAGCAGACCATGTAACGTTATTTTTTATTATTATACATATTTATAAGAGTGGTATATGTGTACATATAGGATCCTCTGATTAACGATTGTTCAGAACGTCCACGATGAAATCTAAAGAGAAAAAGAAATTAATCGATGTCCATCCATTGTGCGCAAAAAGACTATGTAATCTGTTCTAGTTGATACGTTCGTTGTTGTGTTGTGGCCCTCCGCCGTCTACTTTCGTCCATCTTGTTCTAGTTGTATTGTAGTGTTTCCGTGGTTTCGTTGTTACGTTGGGGCTGCTGCGTAGCGTCGCTTCCACACCTCGATGTCGACGGTTCGATTCACGTAGTTAGAGAATTATTTAATGCATCAACGTCCGGAGGAAAGTTTAGAAGTTTATAAAATACATAAACAAAATATATCAGACCCAGGAATTTTGTTTTTCTTTGACGATTATAAAACAAACATTGGTAACTTCGAACTTTCTTCCTAACACACAATTGATTTCGTCTTCTAAAAACGTCTTCAACAGTGAAAGGTGTACGTGAACCTGGCCGCAGACATCGGCGTACCGTCAAACCGCTCAAAGAGTGTCCGCAGCAGCCGCCGGCGCGCCCAGCCGTCCCGGGGCCCCGCGTGCCCGCCGCGTCCAAACTGTCCACCGTCGCCGGACCCCCCCACACAACCCCACACACCCTCCACATACTCCCCACATATTCCCCACCCTCGTATCCCCACTTTTCTTTACTTCTCTCCATATAAACACGTAACTCGCGCGTCCAGGATTCGGTGTTGCTCAAAATTTTGCTCACGGGGGTCCGACGGCGTTCTATTTAATAAGACAAAATTTACAAAATATTTATTGAAAGTGTTACGATTTATTGTTTACGTTGTTGGATGTGATCGATGGCAGCTTTCCGTGTTAGGGATACGTGCGATAGTTCGGTGGCGTAGTTTTATCTAGTAGACTCTTTTTTAGGCTAGTCGAACCGTTCCACTTAGTAGGGGGCGCTCGCCCCGTAGTCGTCTATCCGGCGTAGGCTTAGTGCTAGTTTACATTGACCTTCGAGTGTACTCCGTAGATTGACGTTTCCGAGTAGTGAACTTTTCGCTTTACTGACTCGTAGCGTGATCGTTTGCGTAGCTCAAAGTGTCGGCGGCGACCCGGTTCGCTCGCGAGGACCATGCCCTTGCATTTATTGTTTATAGAATATGTAACTCATTAGCTTATATGATAGATCATTCTTCGTGTACTTAACGATGAACTTACCAATATTAGACATAGTATTTTTTTTTTCAAGTATTATTTTATAGCTTAGCAGCAGACATCATAATGTATTGTTTGTATCTAGTCACGATTGTGCGCCGCCAGCGTGCGCGCCCGTAGCGACTGTCGGATGCGCGCGTTGTCGGCGAATTGTATACATAATAATTTTTTCGATGTTCTTCATGTTAAATCGATTTACGTCCACTTTATACAGTTTTTTTCTATCATGTTGTTAGTATAATTCTTATATTATTCCTATGTATACACTTGACACGGTGTAATGTTTACACTAATTTATTGTTACTCGTTAAGGTTCAGTTGAGTGCGCGTCTGCCGGACGCGTGTATCTTGTATCGGTGTGATTGTTATAAGCTCGGTGTCTGCTGCCCTGCCGGTGGTGGTCTTAGAGCGATTAACCAAATATTATTTTCTTTATACAGTTTATATAACTTTAGATCACTTATTTTGCCTAGGCATAGATATTATTTTTATCATAGAGAAAAATTATTACTTTATTATTTAAATGAAAGTATATGACATGCCTGCTACTTATTGTATCGTTACATGATTTTCGTGATCGACAACTCGACGCATGAATGTTCCCACAGCATCATCTTTGGATTTTAATGTTTTTGTTTTTGATGGTTTGGCCTTAGAGTGCACAGTTTGATGGTTCGCTGTAAAGTTGACGTTATTTGTTACAGTTTTTGAAGATGGCCACTTATTGTTAATTTAATCAATAATCAGATTACAAGTCTTTGCAATTTTGTGTCGTTATGCGATATAACATATGAGCTTTTCAAAGTAAAAAAATATTTGTTCACACATTGTAATAGAATGAGATGCCAGCCTAGGGAACATGTCATGATAGAGCGTATTTATTTTCAAAATAAGGCACGCCTTGTTGTCGCTATGACTGATGTGGAATCATGTATGAAATAATAAATGATTATATTTAATGTGTTTGTTTTATTTTCGGCTACCATTCCTTCAAAATTTAGAACTATTTAAATTTTTGTACGTTTGTGTACTAAAATAAAATATATTATCAAAAGTAAGTCCTTTTCTATGATTAAATTATAATTTTGTATTTACGAGCAAACAATTGTGGCTTTACTAGCCTAGCTTTTAGAAAGACCAATCGAATAATTTTAATCTCATGGCTAAGTTGAAGTGTAAAGGAAACACAGTATTAGCATTTATTTTTTATTTAATATAATACTACTATGGAAACAAATTTACAAGTGATATAATCATTCGTAGGTTAATTTCTATAGATTAAAATAAACCATTGTTTTCCATTTCAAAGAAATACATTTTTATGACTTTTTAACATAAATTAATATTAACGTGAGGACAAAAAAAGACATGAGTACCATTTTTGCAATTATAGTTATCAACTGATATTTGTCATCAAATAAAGATTTTTAACTTTTACAGAAAATGCAAATCGGATGGACTAATTAGGTTGGGTCAACAAAATTAACATATCTATTCTTCATATAAGCGCAGTCAGGTTACCAACATACCAGTTCACTTATCAATATTCAATAACACTACGCCTATTGACTATAACTTTCCTATCACAGTTCGTAAACAAAACAGGGCAACATTATATTTACAAATGCGACAATGTCAGAAGCCTCCAGAGATTAAATAAAAACTAGAATCAAACCCATTCAATGAGAGTTAATATTTCTTAAATTATTAACATTTAGCACAATACTAAAATAAAATATTCCTTCAAGTAAATATATTTACATAACAAAAAATAAGTTCGGCATTTATTATAAAGTAGAAAAGCGCAGTTCTAATTTATATAAAAGGAAGGCGGTTTGATTACTTACTAGTAACTTAGGCTGATATAGATATATTTTGGCATCAAATATTGTAGCATTTTTAATTATATCCTATGATTATTATAAATGTAAAATAGTGTGTTTTGTTATTCAATCCCACCTTAACATATTTGAATGAAATTTCATCGAAAATATGGACACTTTAAATCTCCAATCCCAACATTTATATAATTGTTATAAGAATGAAAATTTAAATAAGGTGCAGATTCCTAATGAAAGTTCAAGTTTTAATCCTGGATGGTGCATTGAACAATTTGTTTATATTGTGAATAAGAGAGATAAAGAGATAAAATATCCAGATTAGCTCAATATTTATAAGTAAATGTATTGTACAATTTTGCTTTCAAAAGTGTACATAAAAATATATGTTATTCTAATAATAATTATATGAGCTGCAGATATAAATGAAAAATCTAACATTTGAATTCTAAAGTGATTATTACAATACCATATAATAATGAGTTTATATACTATGATAATCCTTAACTGTTTTTGATGAACACAGATTCCTCAGTTTTTATAAATGCCACCACCCTCGCTTCTACCAAATATGAATATGGACTTAACTACTTAAATATCATGACATAGATAATAGTAAAGTCTATTGCAGAAGAGAAAAGGTACGTTATTTATTAATTGCATTACAGATACTTGCTAGTGTATATTATATACTTTAATTACGTAGTTTCTACGTATACAACCAATTTACACTTGAGCACCTTAAGGGTCACTACCCTGACCGTGTTTAAATTACGCCAAAACTAGAAATTAAATACGTTGAAAATTATTTTATAATAATTGATGAACATTTCATTTATACATATGAATACTATAAATTTAAAAAATAAATACAATATGAAGGAAAAATGATCGACTACAAAATTCATAATACCTAATCAGAACTGCTTTAAAACTCAGAAAGCAAGAAGCATACTTAAATAAGACCATTAAGATTTTATAATATTCTTTCTTCATACTAAAAATGTGAACATATTTGCAGTAGTTATTGGAGAGAACTAAAAAAGCTACTGCTATATTTATAGCATAGACATAAATCAGTATGTATTTATATGAGTAAGAATTATTTAAAAATAGAATAGGAATAGAAGTGATAAAGGAAATATACAACACAATATAACTAAACTAAAAACTTTATACCAAGTTTAAATAGATTATAACTTTTTATCAGAACATTATTCTAATACAAAAAGGAAATATATTTTGTGTCATAAAAAGGTTAAAAGTTTCCTATAATTTTATAAAAGCGACGAAAAAATACATGGGAATTGTTTCTCATATAGTTATATAGTAATATGCAGACAAAGATGCTTTCAAAATTGTCAAACTTAAAGACCTCTATTACGAAATTAAAAACTAAATGCATAAATAATATCACTTTATAAGATATTTAATATTACGGAACAATACGATAAATTGATGACTGTCCCAGTAGAATCTTTTTGAACATAAACGTAATAAAAAGAATTGTCTATGACCTAATTCATTGAAAAAGTTAATCTATTACAATATAACAAATCTACGTAATAAATTATAAATACGTGTTATAATTACGTTATATAAATTGATTGAACGAGAGCGAAGTATTTTTTCCTTGAGTCTGTTTGTGCAATGTAAACTTAGTAGAACTAAACCTGCATTTGTATAGAAATTATCGTCATAATATACGAAGATAAATTCCACATAAAATTAACATTGAAATTATAAATTCATACACATTTTTTAAATCGTCCGGAATACTTTTTTACCTGTAATAAATGAATAGCAAATTAGTTTCTGATACGGTTTAGAAGGCATAATAACATTTTCACAAAGGTATCTCAAATAATAATAAAAATATACTTGAACTGAAACATATCTAAAAAATGAAAAAAAATCTCGAAAACTGAAAATTCTGTAATGTTCTTCATAACAGGTATAAAAATTGTATAATAACACATGGTTTTAGAAGATATTTGATAATAGCTATGTACAAAAGTCATAGACAATATTAACATCTGTTAGTTAAAATAGTGGTACAATAACGGTTGTCAATTTAAAAACCGGTCATGTTAATAAATTTAGCGATACTCACAACGTAACAAAGTCCATGATATCCTTGGTAGGCGGTACGGTGGAGGGCCGGTAGTACCGACACAGCGCGTCGTACAGCCGCAGCCTGCTGGGCCTGGCGTCGTCGGCCGCGCCCGCGCCCGCGTCGTCGTCGCCGACGTCCCACGTGTCCACGGCGGGCGACGTGGCGTCCTCGAACGGCGTCGTCGCTTCGGGAGTGTTGTCGTCTGCGCCCAATACCTGGAATATCGGCGGCTAATAGTGTGCTAAACTTGGTTTGAGAATTTGATGTAAGCTTTTACATAAATTTATGTAGGCTGTTTTATCAAAGCAGATAAAAGATCAATTAATTACAAGAAAGTTGACACAAAGATTTTATTGCACATTTTGTGGTATTAAGGATAGAAATATAACGAATAATAAGCATGGATAAATACAAAGGTCTGACACCTTTCTATCCCTTCGAATGTGAACAGAATAGTTTTAAGCGTTAAGAAAATTTGGTCCAGTTCAGAGCGATCCACTAGTATATAGCGTTATAGTAACTGGGGCTAGGTCATGGGGGCGCGGGCCGGGCTCAGCGCAGTAGTCGTGTGCTAGTTACCGCAGCCAGCGCTCGGGCGAGGTCGTGCGCGGGCGGCACGGGCACGCGGCGGCGGGCCAGCGCGCGGGCGCGGGCCGGGCTCAGCGCGGCGCAGCGGCTGCCCGCTGCCGGACCGCTGAACAGGAGGGTCGCTAGTCGCTGGAAGTGCACCACCTGAAATGGAAGTGAAAAAAAAATAAATGAAAATTTTTTTAATGGTTAACAAAAATATTGAAAATACTTTTGGCAAGAATCTGAAGATTTCGCTTCAGACTACGCAATAGAGCCACGCGTCCACTGCGTACAACACGCACTATTGGTAGCTGAAATACTAAACAATATATAGTACTAACCTGCGCAGGATCGCTATGATCAATAACTTCACTGAGCTCATTCCGCAGATAGTGTAGCGCAGTGTGAGCCGCTTCGGGGTCCGCGGCCAGCTCCCGGAACCTCGCCTCCCGCAGCGCCGCGCGGCCGCTGCGCACGACTCGTTCCAGG
>LQNK01000927.1:76048-91987 GCA_001586405.1 Phoebis sennae
GGTAGTTGATAATAAATGACTGATTTCTTATAAGTTATCTTTCAAGTAGTAGATTGGAATATACAAAAGAAAAATAGTATAATCTTGTGTTTGTTTTAACGCGAGTACTTTCCATTTTTAATAAAATACTTAAACTGAGAAAGTCGAGAGGGTAAATGTGAATCAAGCATGTTAAAAATAATAACAATATCCTGAAAGTTAACATACAATCAATATTCAAAATCCAATCATTCATATAAATGAAATACAAGTACCTCGGGCACCCTCAACAAATATTCGTTCAGCCAATTTATAGTCTCCGTTTTCGACTAGAGCATTCCATAACCGAGCCTGCACGGGCCCTTCCAGCTGCACCCCGGTCTCGCGCGATAAAGCTTCGAACGCGTCTTTATATCTTCTTCGACGGAGATGTTTGAGTAGTATTCTAACTGCTTCTTCCTCTTTGCGCTGAAATAGAATGACAATATAATCAGGGACAGTGAATATTGATTTTTTTAAAATTGTACTATATGCTATGCCGGCGTCAGGGAGTCCAATGGGATCTTACGATTAACATTATATGCAAATTTCACAACATGTGCTCAATGCCTTCAATCTGGCAGATTGTATGGAAGACAGAACAAATAAAAATGTTATGCCAGCAAATAATTAACACATTTGATAAAATAGAGGGACAGAAAAAATGTCCAGCAATATTTTTTTTTTTTATTTATTTAACAAAAGTATTTTCCATATTTAAAAAAACTACCCTTTAACATTTGAAACATTGAGTTAAATAATAATGTGCAATAAATTGTGTTTGAAATCCATTGAAAGTTGCATTCTTACTAAATAAGTGTGTAGTGTAGCTGCAAATACATGCATTGAAAGTAACTTAATACATAATGACCTTAAATCTGTTTATTAGATAAACCAATTTGTAATTGAAGTAATTAAGCAGTCATTAAAAAGATGTTTAGTGCATACTAATGACCTTTGAATATAAAACAAAGTGTATTTTAAAATTCTGCTTACATTGTTAATGTATTGATTTAAATTATATTATGCACCTAAACTAGATGATTAAAGGAATATAATTATAAAATTCATATAATACAATACAATTTCATTGCAAATATGAAACATCATAATTGTTTTTACATTTAATTCCTAAAAAAAAAATATCTGTGTAAAATGTCGCATTTTTAATGGAGTTCATTGTAACTACAATCAGACATTGTAACAATACTTAATTAACACCATTTATTATATTCTATTTATATTTTTATCTCGTTTTAACACAGAGACCCAGTGATAACTATGAACTGTACATTTTTTATTACTTTCTATCTAAGTTTAATGTTCATTTCAGTTCAGTATTGACACAATCAATATAATTGTCCATTGACTATAATTTTTATTGTATTTATTTTCATCAATAAGCCAGAAAATACTATGCCAATATTTTTAAAGCACTCAATGTTTTACTCCTATGATATAGTGTATGTACGAGGTGTGTTCAAAAAGTATCGCAAATTTTGGGTTTTGTCAGGTTACGTATAATTAAATTTCTATTTTTTTGTGGCGTTATGTAGATACACATGTCTCTCAATTTTGCCGAAAAGTTCAGCCATTTTGAATATACAGTTAATTGTGGACAATTGCTTTGCTTACTCGTGTTTTGACACGTCTTCGATTTCTCACTATTCAAAAAAATGGATCAAACAACTTGTTTCATATTTTGTATGAAAAGCGAAATTAAGTGCCCGGATTCATTCCGAATGTTGACTATGGCATATGGAGAAGCTACCTAGGACTGAATCAAGGTCTATCGGTGTTACAAAATTTTCCAAGAAGGCCCAGAAGATGTGAACGACGAAGAGCGTGCCCGACGCCCGAGAACTTCAACAACAGAGGAAAAAATTGATGAAGTGAAGAAAATGGTATTGGTCAATTGTCGAATTACCGTTAGAGAAGTTGCTGAGGACCTAGACATATCGATTAGCTAGTGCTGTTCTCTTTTTATCAATGATTTGGGCATGAAACGGGTTCTCCGCGAAATTCGTACCAAAATTGCTCAGTTTCGGCCAAAAACAGGATCGAATGAACAGTTCTAATTTGCTGTTCTACTCTGTCTGCGACGACCCAAATTTGCTCCAGAGGGTCATAACTGCAGACAAATCGTGGCTTTATGGTGATAACGTGGAAACCAAAGCTCAATCGTCTTAATGAAAGCGAAAAGGTCAAACCGAAGACGAGCCAATACAGGAGCAAGCAAAGCAGCTGTCCACAATTAACTTAACATTCAAAGAGGCTGAACTTTTCGGCACAATTGAGAGACATGTGTACCTACATAATGCCACAAAAACATCGAAATTTGAATAAACGTAACCCGAGAAAATTAAAAATTCGCGATACTTTTTGAACAAACCTATATGTATCACATATGTAGTAGTAGTTTTAAGAATTTAGAATGTTACAGTATAAAATGGTAAAAGACAGTAACAGATATAATATCATTCACACACATATATTATATTCCATGTACAATAATAATAAAAATCAAAGACACTAACCATATTTATAGTTTCCAAAGCATTGCTGATAAAATCTTCTTGATTCTTCCCTTCTAACTCAACATACCAAATGGTGTAGTTGCATGCGGGTCCCCAGGACTGTAGGGGGACTATTTTTATATAATTAACAGGGAGATATAAGCCTTCTGTAGTCCTGTGTCGTAAATGAAATGTCTCTGCTACATTGTCTTTGCGTAATCCTCTGAAACAAAATTATAAAGAATATAAGTCTTTTCCATGCTATTTACAGTTTTTTCATTAAAAATTATGCACACTAATATTACAAAGAGGAAAATGTTATTTTTCCCTTGTTTATTTGAAATGAATAGACACCAAAGCTACTGGACCATTCGAATGGAATTTTGTATAGAGATTATTTGAGACCTGAGAAAGGACATAGGATAGGTTTTATCCCGGAAATTGTAAGGGAATAGGAGATGTATACAGGTGAAAACACAGAGCTCATAGAAAATAATCTGAAATTGCAATGTAAATTAAATACCACTTACGCTGTTAATAATAAAGACAAGTTGTTTTCATCTGTGCCACCATAAACCTGGAACTTCTTTAAGTCACTCACATGTGGTTTCATATACTTTCCAAATTTTATTGTTTCCACTATAGATGTTGTCTGCAGCTTTAGCACAATAAACTGAGAAGGAGTGGAACTGTCTGTAAACCACCTCGACAATTGGTCTGATGGATTATTGACCATAATATTTCTAAAAAATATAAAAATCATTTATTTAGTAAGTAATAAACTTTATCATGTCCAGTATTCAATTTTTCATAAACAAAATGATTAAAAAGTATTTAGCACTAACATTAACGTATCGAGGCAAAGTATTAACAGTAAATACCATGTTTGCCCCTAGCAAAGGGCGTAATACTTTCATGGTTTGTTTACAAAGATAATAACAAAATATACCTACGTCTTATACAAGATTTTATAAGAACTCTCTTACATAAGACTATTTTTTTAAATTGAATAAACGAACGATAAATTTCTATTTATAAACAGGGATTTAACCGGAATCTGGGCAGTAACTTCGATCTGTGTTTATTCAATTATATACTTACTCTGGAACATAGTGCGCGGAGACACTGGAATATTTATGTATTTTATAAATTAACTTTACACTCCCAATCCTCTCATCCATTTTGGTCACAACAATATTTACAGAAAAATTAAATTGAGATCTGACACCACTATAAAAACAGTCGGGCAAGGCGAAGCAGCAACTGACACTGACATCCGAAAAAGTGTTATCAGACAGCTGACAAAGTGACAACTGACAAAATGGAAATAAAGGTGACGGCCCAAGTTGCAAGTTACAAGGTGTTGTGTTGTAAAGTCCATGAATTCATTTATAACATCTTCGAATAATATGTTACAAAAGTAGAACAAACCAAGAAATTAAAAAAATATTTATATCTTTTTTTACAATTTATGAAGTAGAGATATAGAATAGATATTTATTTGTATTTAATATCGATAGGAAAGAGAAAAATTATAATAAGACGAAAAATACCTACCTATCCCAATGTAATTTTTTGGTAGGAAGTGTCAACTATTCCAATTATCTGCATGCCATGGAACGCAGCGAAAATTCGCAATCGCTTATCAAAATATTAGTGCTCAGCTGCAATTCTGTTTATCCTTTTAATTGTCTTAAATGTAGTCGCGATTAAAAGATAAAGTTTTCTTGAAAATGGAGGATGAAATAAACGAATGTATCAGGAAAAAAGTTCAATGGAACCAATTACCAGGAAATGTGAAAAAGGTAAACTATTTAATGCATGTAAAGAATGTTTATTATTTCATTTTCTCTTTTGCCCATATGTAACATTAACCAAACTACGGTTAGTAAATATTATTTATTTTGTAATATTATGGTGTTATGGACTATTAGAAGCATTGACATTCTCTTAACTGATTAGAACTTCTACATGAATGAAGTCATACATTCAAGTTCACGAACATATTTATAACGTGTTACGTGTTTTATTTATAATGTCGTTTATTCAATTAAATTTATAAATGGCCTTAAATCGTTACTATGTCTTTTACATAACAGTTAATGTTTTAGCTGCTGAATGACTCTCCAAAAGAATATGAGAGGTACATATTTGATTTTAGCATCAAAAATCAGTTGAGATTTAGAGGAAGCTTGGGTAAGTAAACATTTATTCTTGCATAATATCCTTTAGCTGTAAATTAAGTCATTAACATGTTTATAAAGTTTAAAATTACCAATTAATTAAACAATCATACAATTTCTTCTTCATCTGCGGAGTTCTAACACAAAACACCAAATAGAATATATATGTATGAATGAGGCCTAGAATGAAAACATAACATACTGTAAAATTGTCATACCCCATTAAAAAATTACATTAAAAATTTAATTTTGCTCAAAAAAAGTTAAGTCATTAACTCCTAATGCTCATTTAATAATTATTTTTATCTTAATAGATAATTTAATTAAAAAATAGGTATATTTATATACACTATATTTCCTACCGAGGGACTTGATTATTTTTTGGAAATTGTAAACAATTTATAAAATACATCCTTACATACATATATTTTTCTTCTGATAATAGAATTTAATATTTGTAATGTAATTTCCACTGTTACAAACACACAGGACAAATCTTTTTATATGTTTAGGTTTATATTTTACTAGCTGTGTTCCACTGTTTCACCTGTGTATATCTTCTGTTCCTGTGGGGTTTGTGGGATAAAAGCTTTTCTATGTCCTTTCTTGGTTTCAAGCAATCTGTACCAAATTTCATCCAAATCAGTTTAGTGGTTTAGGTGCAGAAGTAGACTGTCATAAAGACAAATAGAGCTACTTTTGTGTTAAAAATAAGTATTAATACAAATTATTTAAATTTGCATATTTTTTTAATTTTGACTGTTGCTGTCATTGGATTTTAAATTATCTATTTCATTAAAATACCAGATCACTAGTATCCCGGGGTGTAATGGGATACCTTTTGAATAATTCAAAAAATAATTAAAACCACAACTTATAATCACTGCATTCCTTCAAAAGTATATTATAATAGCTAAAACATTGTCTCAATTCTAAACCTTATAGTGATATTAATAAATTGATATTTATATTGCATCTAAATTAATACATTGGATATTATTAAAGAAAAATTTGCATGAATCATCAATAATTATCTTTATGTTGCAGTGACATTTTGTAAGGTTTCTTTTATTTTTCATGGAGGTCAATAACATTTAAACATGTTTAGAATAGCGGTCTCTGAATAAATGACTAAAAAATATAAGATATTTTGGGTAAAGGACCTCAAACTGGTTGATGACCCACAGATTGCCTTAAATGTATATTTTTTAATAAAACTATTTTGAACTAAAGATTTACTAAAATCATCCAAATATTTCGAAGTATTGTATAAATAAACATGTTTTATTACTTCCAGTAACCATTTAATGTTATGCACATTATGGTAGTAGATTCTTACACAACATTAATTTTTATGCATTTTCAATTAACCATTTTTCTATAAAATTCTCTAATTATATTTCAAATGATTTGTGTTTTTAAGTGTTTATTAGATCATATTTTCATGATTACATTTTTTTTATCATTTTGATGGCCACTGATAGGAAGAAGTTATCAATTAATGAAACATTTAAGAATAAATTATTCTTAAAAGTTTCTGTCAATTGTCCCTCGCTTAATATAACAATGTTAATGTTTGTTTTTTACCTTGCAATCAAGTATAAATGATTATAATAAATAACCTTCGACACATTTACATTTGATTTTTATGTTATAACAATTTCTTTTTGTTCCATAGAAACAAAGTATTAAACTTGTAATAAATTATTTTTTATAATTAACACTATTTTCAGTGAGGACTGTTCGCAAAGATGAAAGGAAATATTATGCAATGCTGGTGCAGAGCAGCATTCAGAGGCTCATGCTCTATCCCTATCACTTAGCTGATATGATAGTTAAAGGTAATTATTGAATCTAATCAAAATAAAATAAAAATATTCTTCTAACATTACCTATAAGATTCGCCTGCAGGCTTAATCTTGTTAATTTCCGGATCTATATGTCAATAAAAATTTCTATCACCCAATTCAGATAACATAGGAAATTTCATTGAAATCTTTTTTTTTAGTTACAGTGTGATTGACACATAAACATACAAGGTTTCACATAGTTTAAGTAGGAGTTGGTAGTAAGATATGTGAATGTTTATAACAGAATGAGGCAAAAAAGAATGTATCCTTTTGATGAGACTTGACACAAATATTTATTTCAGGACTAAGGATAACTCCATTCATTTACTACATAGAAGTTGTGGCTTTACTAATAGAATCTGAGAAAAGCTATGATACTATGCCCAATTTCACAGCTGCTGATTGTAAGTATTGCAAGTTTTTGTGGTAGTCAGTAAAAGAACTTACATTTCAGTCCACCTTAGATAGTTTGTTTATGTTACATTTTTTTTGTAGTTTTATAATGTTTATTATAGAACGATAAAATCATATTCAAATTAATTTATTTTCTTCATCTGTTTTATATGTTACAATAAGATAAAATCATGTTAAAAATAATTTATAATTACTATCTATATAAATTTTGACCTTTTTGTTCAAAAGATTTTTTTTTAATTTTTTTTTATTTTTTGTTTTATTTTTTTAATTTAATGTCTTTATTGCACAGAAAAATACAGTGCTTGGTTATTAAAAAAAATATAGGCGCGAAAAGTATTGTTACCTAAGCCATGACATGCTCAACAACTTAGAAATATTGAAGCTTTGAAATAGAGTACTTAGATTTTTGATAGATAGATATTAATTGAATCTTGACTGCTGGTTTTTATTTAGTTTTTTAAACTTTCACAGGTCTTCGCCTCTTAGGAATAGGACGTAATGAGTACTTAGAGCTTGTAGCCAAAGCAAGGTCGTTAAGCCGTAGAGGCAAGTCCAAGGCAATCCGAGGCTTGTTGCCCAGGGTCCCTCTCAATATACCTATGCAACCGTGGTGGAGGGTGGAATTGGGATATGTATTGGAGGAGGATGTTAAAGTGAGTGGTGAACATAAATACATTACAATAATATGTTTTGTACTTGATTAATTGATTATCTGTTGTGGTGATCTGCAGCTAACTAAGCAGTAGGATTAATATAACATTTATGCCCGTTAAAATGGATGAGAAACCGCGGTTACGCTTTAAAAAAATTATAGCAAAATATAATAGGTGTTTTTTATCACAAAATGTACAATTTTACAATTTTTCATTTGGAACATTTAAACTAATTAATTTTTTATTTTTCCTTAATTTTAATTGGTTTGTTAAAATAAAAATGTTTTTTACACAGTAATTTAATTACTCCTATTATCTATACTAAAATTATAAAGCTGAAGGATTTGTTTGTTTGTACGCGCTAATCTCAGAAACTGGTCCGATTTGAAAAATTCTTTTAGTGTTAGATAGCCCATTTATCGAGGAAGGCTATAGGCTATATATCATCCGGATATTTCCACGGGAGCGAAGCCCTGGTGCGCAGCTAGTCCTATATAAATTGGATGAAAATATTGTTGTGTGTGAGTGTTTTTTATTAACCAAATAATTGATTGTGACCCAGCCTCTGAACGAAGACGAGAAGGTGCTTATTGACTTGCTAATCGACCGTGGATCGCAGACAGCTGGTACTCTTGACTACAATGTTGTTAAGAGTCTATACAGGTAATATATGAAATAATTTTGTCTGTGTGAGATATTTTTTTATATAATAGAACATACATTTTTCTTTTAATTTTAATTTATTAACTTTATATTTATTTAACCAACTACTCATATCAATAAATAGATTTGCGCTAGTAAAAATTACATAGAAAAATCATAATATTCAATTTTATTTGTTATCATGCTTTGCATAACCTTGTTGGAAATGTTAACATAATTTTATCTAAATCAATTTTATTTTATCAAACTAAAACAAAGACATATTTCAAATGCTTTAGTCCTTTTTTTCATAATCGGAAAAATTCTAAATACACTCATTATTACTTTTTTTTCAGACGAGGTCTAATCTACCTAGATGTACCAATAACTGGAGCGGATAAAGTGTCCGTGCCGCCTCTTAAAGGCTTCGTAATGAACCGCATAGCCGGGGACTACTTCGAGACGCTGCTGTATAAAGTGTTCGTGTCTATAGATGAGCATACTAGCGTGGCTGAATTGGCGAATGTTTTACAGGTATGGACTTTTATTATTTTATGTTTTTTTTTATTTTTTTGAGTAGTAATTGGTACTTTTATTTTTGTTGTAAGTAACTTACATTTTTACTTAACGGTATTTGCTGCATGTACTGTATTATTAATAGGAATTTTTAGTTAAGACATTATTATTAGCATTTAAGCCTAATGCAGAGGTTTCAAACTGTGCGTCGCAAATATAGACACGTCATCCCATAAACACGTCATGATTATCTGTTCCTTTTTTTGTGTAAAACGTTTACGGAAACCATGTAAATGTAATGTGTCATGATAAATTAAGTATATATGTAAATAAAATGAATAATAGAATATAAGTAAAATAATCATAATGTATAATTGTATAATACATTCTACAGTTTGGCTGAGTAATATGTATAATAAATTTGTAGTAATTTTTATGATAAATAAATAAATGTTGATATTTGGATATTATTTTCAGGTGGAATGTTCGCTAGTAAAGCAAGCAGTGTCCCTATATTGCCGGCTGGGCTTCGCGCGCCTCCTGCAGCCGCCGCCAGTCAGCCCGCGGCACGCGTCGTGGGCGCACGCACTCACCACGCACACACACCAGCCGTATGTGTTTTTATGTCATGAAATTAAATTATTTGCATAAACATGAGTTAATTGGATGTAAAATTAAAAAAATATCTACATGTTTACCTTGTTGGAAGCAAGCACCGGTTATAATACGTGTTTTGCCAACCCATTTCTACTTGTGGGTATTGTAAGAGGTGACAAAGGGTAATTCTGGTGTATAACGTCTTCAGCAATGAAATTGCAAATGTTTTGGCAACTTGAGGAAAGAAGATGGGATGTGAAAATGAATGCTGAAAGGAAAAAAATATCTTTCCTGTTTTTTTTGGAATGTTTAAACGAATGGATTTGGAATAAGACGCTCTTGACTTCTAATTATCGAATGATACAAGACAATGTAGCCTTTTTCACGCCAATTTTCTGAGAATAATAGTAATATTACTGGAGTCAACTTGGTTGAAGTCTAGCTAAATATTGAGATAGCGAAAAACTTTTGTTCTGAAATAGAATTTACAGTTCACAATTTACGGAAAATAAATCCCCAAAATTTTGAGCAAATCAAAGATCTAGTAATTTTTTGTTTATTTTAAATTTTCAGTCTACTATTCTTACATTTCAGGTACAGACAAATAGCGCCCCTCACGTTCGACCCGCGGTTAGAAGATGACGCGTTACAAATGGAGCCCGTACTGCTTACGGATATGCCATCTACTTCCAAACAGGTGACTATGACTCATTTAATTTTTTTCTTTTATTTATTTATTTAACATTATCACATGCCATTACAGGACTCGCCCAATGCGAGAGTGACTTAAAAACTACGACTTAAATATTCTACTAAAACTATTTTACTTATTCACAATAGCATTTTTTTGAGTTGACATCAAATCTAAATTGTTTATTTTTATTCTTTGTTTTTTATGTACATCAACATTATAAAGAGGAAAACCTTGTTTGGTTGTAATGAATAAAAAACTACTTGACCGATTTTAAAAATTCTTTCACCATCCAAAAGCTTCATTATCCACGAGTAACGTAGGTTATAATCTATAGATTTTGTAGATTTGAAAATATACACGTGCTCAAATTTGCAATTTGTATTAATCTTTTCAGGTAGAAAATATAGAAAACAAGGCCAATTCTAGTGGACAAAGGGTTGCGGTGTTATTTGATTCAACATTGGCTGCTTATCTCATGATGGGGAATTTGTCACCAGTAAGTAAGAAAAAAATAATAATAAAATAGTGTAAACCCTTTTATTCTTTACTCAATAGATAAATAAATTAGACTTAAAATTGATATAATATTTCATATAAGTGTATATTAATGAAGTATTTTTTATTTGTATTACAGGATCTTAAAAGCCACGCAGTGACATTATTTGAAGTTGGGAAATTGTGTGACGAGAGTCTGGACAGTTTACTTATGGAGTTGGACAAGGTAAATAAAACACCTTAAATAAGACAATATTGCTATTGACAATAAAGCATTATTAAGTTAAAATATCATTTTTTAATATAGAATAGAACAAAATACCATTTTTTTTTTACAAACAATAATGCATGGTGTAATTTTCAAAATATTAACGTAAAGTACTAATAAATAGTATTATACACAGTTATTTTTATCTGTTTTAGGTTGCCGCAGATCCCGAAATCGAAGGCGAAGCGCGACGGTATCTTGCAGCGGCCGCCTGCCTCAGGATAGCGCTGCGGATGCTGAGGCCTAAGCTGCGCCCGCTGGACTTGTTGAGGTGTGAAGCGCTGCATGCGCTCGATGCGCCAGCGCGAACGAGGCTGTTGGCTACGAAATATAGGTTAGTGGAGTATTTTTGAATTTGGAATTATTGTAGCAGTGGTGGAAAATGTTATAGTTTTTGTTTATGTAACTGTACTCCCAGTGAGGGCTATAGTGTGTGAATTCGCCGCTAGAGGCGCTAGTGTAGCGTGAGGTTTCCGAGATGCAGAAATAGACAGTTTTATTTTTCGAAAACTTGTTGTCTCGTTTTTTTCGAACAAAGTGGGATTGCAGAATAATATTGAACTGAAAACTTTATTTTAACGCTAGACTTAATGTCAAAATTTTAAAGAAATAATTCAGTTAAATCAGGACCTCACTCGCCAGTGGCGCCAACTGATGAGCACAAAGACGTAGCCCACATTGCGATTCTCTGTGGTTGTATGCTCTGAAATTTGAGGATATTCTCTTTTTAATGACTACATTTAAAATAACATCCTCATTTTTTGTTTTGTTTTATATTTTGTTTTGACTCACTGTTAATTTTGTATACTGTGGTTCAGGCTGGCGATATCGACGGCGCCGCTGAGCCGCGAGGCGCGCGCGGGCACGGCGGCGTGCTGCCTGGCGCACGTGGGCCCCGCGCCGCCCGAGGCCAGCTCGCCGTGGATGCGCCTCTACCTGTACCACGTGGCCGGCTACGGGCCGCCCACGCTGCTGCTCACTAAGGGTCAGTCATTGTGTCATTGTGTGTACTGCTTAATGGGATTGAAAAAAAAAATTGATTTTAAACGATTTTAAACGCGGCCTATGCGAGCACGTTCCATAATGAATAAAAATACTTTTTAACTGATTTTAAGGGCGGTTTCTATTCAATATGGAACGTATACGCGTTAAAACAAACACAAGAAAATACTAATTGGTTAAAGAATCTACATTAACAAAAAATACCGAAAAACTAAATTGTTAAGGTTACATTATCAACAAATACATTATTTTCTTTATTTTGATATTTTTCATCAAATGCGTGTGTAATATATTTTCATATTTACATTATTATAGATAGGGCGTTGTATTTCACAGATTAGTGAGTTCTAGATACTTAAGAAAATTATACTTGATACGAAAAAAATATCTTAGAATATCCATTCGTCAATCAGGCACAGTACTTCGCGGCGTGCCAAGATGTCTGCTAGGTTTCTCGCGCCTTGCAGTGTCCTGGTGGACGGCAGAGTCTGAGGCCCCCGCGCTACCAGCGGCTGCTGCGCTGGCCGCGGCCAACTCTGCATTGAGGAGAGGCCCCGTGTTGCTGCAGGCGGCGGGCGTGAGGGCCCCACCGCATGTGGTGCATCTGGCCTTCCCGCCCACCAATATGGATGATAGTGAAGGTGAGATAACAGGTGCTTCGCCAGCTGCAATAGATCAACTTTAATATGTATTTATTTATTATACAATTTCATTATCGAACAATTCTTGGTCGGTACGTCGGTATCCGCGTCAGACTGTGCTACAGATGTCAGCGCCCTCCCCTCATTACTGATTAACCTCCAATATGTGGATAATATTGTGGGTTATGCAATTGTAAAACTGATATTTACCATTGTATATAATATATATTGTTGAACTGTTTTTATAACTTAAAAAGAAAAATAAAATAAAAACATAGGTCATTGATGTTTTGTTTGTTTGTTTAATTGGATAGGCTCCGAAACTACTGGACCTATTTGGATGAAAATCTGCACAGAGATTGTTCGAAACCCGAAAAAGGATATAGCACATAAACACCGTTTAAAATCCTTCAAAAAATATATTATTAAATATTTATAATGTACAACCCAACAGATTCGCAGTGTCTGTGGCGCAAGCATGGCGGCTTGCGGCGCCTCATGCGTCGGTTGCGGCTCACGAGGACCGCCGGCTACGTGGCGCTGGCGGACATCGGCGTGCCCGACCTGGGCTGTGCCAGGCCGCCCGCTGCTGTGCAGCTTGGTGAGTCACTAACCAAGCCTTTTATCTCTATAACTGCTTTTTCTATATTGTTACCCTTTTTTATGAAGATTTGTTCAGGAGAAAAAATGTGGTCGGTGTGCCTTTTAATGCATTGTTGCTACATTGTTACCCTTTTTTATCAAGACTTTTTCAAGAGTGTTATCGGTGTACCTGTTAATATACTGTTGTGTTGTAATTTCTTTTTTGTAAATGTAATTTGCTGTAAAGTACCTTTGAAAAATAAATTAAAGGAGGCAAAATAGAGAAAATTATTAATCTTCATAACTTCCTAATATGTTGTTTGGTAATTAATATGAAACGGACTCCATGTTTTTCTAACTTAACTAAAATGAATTTAGAAATTACATAAATCATATATTAAAAGTAAAAATGTATAAAAATTATTTAATACCCTAT
The DNA here is from genome assembly GCA_001586405.1 of Phoebis sennae. Taxonomy (NCBI): domain Eukaryota; kingdom Metazoa; phylum Arthropoda; class Insecta; order Lepidoptera; family Pieridae; genus Phoebis; species Phoebis sennae. Next base: position 89,559 of record LQNK01000927.1, read on the forward strand.
AAAATATTAGTAGGGTGGTCCTTATTTTTCGAAAACTACTACTAAGTATACATATACATGAAATGTGGCATAAAGTGTATTTTAAGGATAAATTAATAGAATTTGTTCTCTTTCCAGTCCAAGCCAGAAAAAAGAAAGAAATATGCGGCATCGCGAAACCGGTCAGCGAGATTTCCCTCTCCTCGAGCGAGTCCACAGAGAAGACCACAGAGTACGCAAAGAGCATAAACAGCAGACTGCAGTCGCCCATAGAGTCGCACTTCGCCGTCACGCCGACCACAGACAGCAAAGCGAGCTCTCCCGCCAATGGGTTTACGAGTGCGGAAAGCGGGAAATTGCTTTGCGAAGAACTTGATAGCTTGAACGTGGACACGCATAGAAGCAAAGAGTCGATAGTTGGAGATGACTTCGTTCCTATACATTCCTCTACGAGTATCGAAGACTTCAAACATTCCAAATCGGTCAGCAAGGTACCAAAATATTTCAATTTTCAACGGTTTTAGTCCTGTTGTATCTATAGTACAGTATTTAAAAAATATAGGGTTGAAACCATAGCATAATTTTATAATATGATTGATCTTATTTATTAACTTAGCTGTTACTATCAAAAATCTGCAACAATTTTATACTGTAATTTATTTATTTTATACTCATTTTCTTTTGCGTAATTAATTATTTCTAATTTTGAAACATAAATAAATAAAAAAAAAATTTCACTTCAAGGAATCCATCGAAGATTTGGTCACCATATCGCCGAAAGATTCAGAAGACAAACCGGAGGACAAGTTGGCCAACCAGTTGAACGATCTGTTGAGCCCGGCGGAGGAATCCGTGTCGATGTTCACGCAGTTGAGCAACAAGTTGTCCGAGATCAGCGGCGAGGGCGATAGCGGTGTGGACACGGCGCACAACTTTTCTGATGATGAGACTTGTAAACCTGAGGTATTGATAATATTATCTAAAATGTTTTATAGTCTTTTTTCTTATTTTTATTTCTTCTTTACATAAATTTTCACTTACATGTTACGCTGTTTTCTTGATTTTTTTTAATATTTACTTTACCTGAATACCACCATGTTTAGTCATATCTTGAAAATTTCTGTATAAATTTTCCTAGGACTGATATCTTGACATAGACAAATTATTTTCTTGTATTGATTAACACTAAAAAAGGATTTTTTTTTTATTAAATTACAACATATCATTACAACTGGTATCGAAAAATTTATCATCAGGTAGTTGTGTTTATCATTCACCAGTATCCATTAAAAAGTGACAATGATGTATCGTTAAGTGGTATTTAGCTACAGATTTTTAATACAAACCTACATGAAATTTCTAGTAACTAAATAAAAACATTTAAAATGCATTGTTTCAGAAATGGACGATACTGGACCTACAGTTTGGCATTCCGCTGTTCGACGAGGGGCTGTGTGAGAAGGTGTGCCAGAGCATCGTGGATAGGATAGCTAAACCCGAATTGTAAGTACCTAGTATTTTTTTATTATATAGAATCATATTTTGCCTATATATTTTTATTCAATGTAATTAATCGGTCAAGTTTAACAACAATTCTAATTAACGATCTATAACGTTATAAATAATTCCAATTAAAATTAATAAGCATATGACATTAAACGTTTATATTCCAAAAGTAATTAAATAATATTTAAAGTTTAAACCATTAAATTGAAACAATTTAGAAGCGAATTCGATCCTTCAAGTCCGGAAAGGAAATAATAAATTGCACTTATTTTTATATTGTTCATTTCATTTCCAGATTAGACAAAATAAAAGAAGACAATGAATTTATACGAGCGGATTTATTAAAATTCGTTTCTCAATGTCAGGTAAGACTGCTTCTATACTGGATTTTTAAAATCGATCCAGTAGTTTTTGAACCTATTCATTGGAAAGAAACAAACAAAGTTTTCCTCTTTATAATATAAGTGTAGATAACACGCATATTGATGCACGTGTACTTACGCGTAGTTAGCGTCACTCGGGCCTACGGCACATTTCATCTGTCTTTTATTTTCTAAACTGTGATTAATACATTTTACAAAAAAAATGATAATTACTTAAAACTTTTTCCAGTATTATCCAGGAGAAGATATGGGTATCGTGAAACGTGGTATATTGGTACCTCTGCCAAGGAAGAACCTCGTTTTCGAAAACGGTAGAATTAGCGAGTGGAACGGAAAGTGACATGTGATATACTTTAATTTATTAATATATATAAACCGGTATAACTATACTATAAACACAATGTTATGTTTAGTTGTATAGGAACACTTATTTTTGGTGCACTATCATTATAGTTAGATTTTCTGTAAAATTAGGTGTATTTTTTTTTTTTTTTTTATACTAGATATATATATTAGTTTGAGAATAGTTGTATGATATAGTATGTTGGTATTTTAATGTTT
>LQNK01000927.1:93319-109143 GCA_001586405.1 Phoebis sennae
GTTGCTTAACAATAATTATAAAACGGACTACACTTTGTTTCTAACTTAACTTAAATGAATTAAAAATTATATTAATCATATATTAAAATAATAAATGTAAAAATTTTTTTGAATACCCTATACATAAAATGTAGCATAAAGTATCTTTTAAGGATAAACTAAAGGAATTTGTAAAATATAAAAATTTCATTCCAGTCCAAACCAGAAAAAAGAAAGAAATATGCGGCATCGCGAAACCGATCAGCGAGATTTCCCTCTCCTCGAGTGAGTCCACGGAAAAGACCACAGAGTACACAAAGAGCATAAACAGCAGACTGCAGTCGCCCATAGAGTCGCACTTCGCCGTCACGCCGACCACAGACAGCAAAGCGAGCTCTCCCGCCAATGGCTTCACGAGTGCGGAAAGCGGGAAATTGCTTTGCGAAGAACTCGATAGCTTGAACATAGACACGCATAGAAGCAAAGAGTCGATAGTTGGAGACGACTTCGTTCCTATACATTCCTCTACCAGTATCGAAGACTTTAAACATTCCAAATCCGTCAGTAAGGTACTAAATATTTCAATTTTCTATGATTTAGTCCTATTGTATCTATAGTACAGTATTAAAAAAATATAGGATTTAATCCTAGCATAATATTCATATGATTTATCGTATTTCCTATTTTATATTCACTATTTAGTATTTTTACACTCCATTGTCTTTCGCGTAATCATTTTTGTCGAATAGAAATAATGTCTCCCTATGTCGAATCCTCTTGGATGAATTCACCATTTTAATTGCCATCTAGCCCTGTTGGCTAATAATAAGCAATTTTGTTTTAACTTAAGTTTTTAATAATATTTTTTGTAAGAAAATGTCCAGTGACATATTTCTTATTGGCTAATAAATGAAAGATACTGTCACATTGTGTTCTTTGCAACACTTACACTTCAATGTACGATAATAATATAAATAAATAAAGAAAATATTTTACTTCAAGGAATCCATCGAAGATTTGGTCACCATATCGCCGAAAGATTCAGAAGACAAACCGGAGGACAAGTTGGCCAACCAGTTGAGCGATCTGTTGAGCCCGGCGGAGGAATCCGTGTCGATGTTCACGCAGTTGAGCAACAAGTTGTCCGAGATCAGCGGTGAAGGCGATAGCGGTGTGGACACGGCGCACAACTTTTCTGATGACGAGACTTGTAAACCTGAGGTATTGATAAAATTATCTAAAATGTTTTATAGGTTTTTTTTATTTCTTCTTAACGATTTGCATCGCCTACATATTACACTGTTTTTTTGTTTTTCAAAAATATTTACTTTACCTGAATATCACTATGATTAGGCATATCTTACTGATATCAATTCTTCCGAGCCCAAACATTTACGGTTGTAAAATTATTTTCTTGTATTATGAAACACTCCAAAATGAATTTTATTTATTAAATTACTTCATATCATTCGGACAGGCATTGAAAAATTTATCATTAGATAGTTGTGATTATCGTTCTTCAGTATCCATTAAAAAGTGACAATGCCTTCTATGAATTATTGTTAAGTAGTATTTAGCAACAGAGTTTTTATTTATTTATTTATTACCCATACCAATAGTATACAGTGTACACATAAAAACTTAGAGTTATTTAAATCGAAACATGTTTGATAAAAACTTACATGAAATTTCTAGTAACTAAATAAAAACATTTAAAATGCATTGTTTCAGAAATGGACGATACTGGACCTGCAGTTTGGCATCCCGCTGTTCGACGAGGGGCTGTGTGAGAAGGTGTGCCAGAGCATCGTGGATAGGATAGCTAAACCCGAATTGTAAGTGCCTAGTATTTTTTTATTATATAGAATCATATTTTGCCTATATATTTTTTTTATTTAATCGGTCAACTTAAACAACACTTCTAATTAAAATTAATAACCATATTTTGACATCAAATGTTTATATCCCATAAGTAATTAAATAATATTTAAACAATCAAAAATAAATAATTTTTGATAGCTGAGTGATAGATTCGGAAACATGAAGGATCAAGTCCAAAAAAAAAATTGATTGCTTTTTTTTTCATATTGTTCATTTCGTTTCCAGATTAGACAAAATAAAAGAAGACAATGAATTTATACGAGCGGATTTATTAAAATTCGTTTCTCAATGTCAGGTAAGACTGCTTCCTTACTGGTTTATAATAACTACAGATTAGAGAATAATGTAGCTTTCGAAAGGTGAAAGAATTTTTAAAATCGATACAGTACTTTTTGAGCCTATTCATTACAAACAAACAAAGTTTTCCTGTTTCGAATAATAGTGTAGGTAAAACGATATGGATGCACGTGTACATGCGGATTGCGGGTAGTTAGCGTCAATCAAGTCTGCGGCACATTTCATCTGCCTTTTGTTCTCGAATCTGTGATGAACACATTTAAAAAAAAACATAATAATTACTTACAATTTTTTTCAGTATTATCCAGGAGAAGATATGGGTATCGTGAAACGCGGTATATTAGTACCTCTGCCGAGGAAGAACCTTGTGTTCGAAAACGGTAGAATTAGCGAGTGGAACGGAAAGTGACATGTGATATACATTTATTAATATATATAAACCGGTATAACTATACTATAAACACAATGTTATGTTTAGTTGTATAGGAACACTTATTTTTGGTGCACCATCATTTTATAGTTAGATTTTCTGTTAAAATTAAGTGTATCAATAGTTATAAATAATAATTTGAGAATAGTTGTATGATATAGTATGTTGGTATTTTAATGTTTGTCAACGTACAGTCCCAGAAAAAACTAGATTTAGTTTCCTCTTTTGTTAGTTTCGAACTGCAAAAGCAAAATATTGTATCTATTTAATTATATTATGTTTATAAGAATTTATATAAAAATAACCAAAAATTAATTATTGTGAAAAACAAAAAACATATTCCCTTTGATAATTTATCAAATTAACTATTACATATTAAAATTATATAAGTTATTAATATAATTTAAATTAAATCGTACATGCAATATTAATGAATAAGTTATTATATAAACAGAGTTATTACATTTTTATTTCTTATTTAGATTAAAATTTTATGTCTAAAGATTATTTTTTGGATTTAATATTAGAATCGTTAAAAAGTAAATGATATTAAACCTCATTTTTGCTTCCATTATGCTATATGTATTAGATGATAAAAAATACGAAAAAGGTTAAATGAGTGTCGAAAAAAATAGAAAAAGATTAGCGAAAAATAAATAGAGTATACGCCATATAGTGATTGCACTAGTCTTGAAATGTAACGCTCCTTGCTTTATTTGTTTACCTGACTAAGAATAAATTTCATTTTAGAGTTTAAAAAAGAATTCTGTACAGATTGTTCCTATGTATATTTTTCCCAGCACTTAGCTAAAGTACTGTTTCTTCATTATCATCATGTATCTTTCTTAATGGCCAATCATACTCTAGCGGTACCGTATTACAGCAACACTTACACCCGTATTCACAAATAATTCTTGTGTAAGTGAAGTAGCAATACTATATGTAAGACAGTTTTAAATGGCAAGCCTGTAATTCAAAATCAATAATAACACCATAAATGGGCGTACCGAGGGGGGGGGCAGGGGAGGGCATCTGCCCCCCCTGGATATCGTATACCTCTACTCTCTATTGTTATTGATTAAATTTTTTATTTTGCAGTAAATATATTTACATTATTTTGAAAAAAAATAGTACTTTCGTCAATTCCCTTAGGTTAAATAGACGTCCCCGACTGAGAAACGGTTTGGTTTGCCCTCCCCTAGCCCAGAACCTGGGTACGCCCATGACACCATTCAATTGTTGGCTCTGACTAGGTTTATGGTGCCATGTGCGTTTACCCAACTCATAGTATTGCTTGTGAATAAAGGTGTTAGCATCGTTTGCGAAGTAAATGCTAACAAAACATTATCTATCCTACTCTATAATCGTTAACCCATTGTAACATTACTGTTGATGTTTCCTTCATCGCCGAATTTTAAATTCACTGTTTTTTTTAGTTTTGCTTCAAATTGTTCCAAAATTCATGTCTCATGCCGCCTATCTACTCACAATGTAGGTACTAAGTCGTTGTTAAATGTACAAGCTTTGTTAGAAAAATACTGCTTGGATTACACCACATAAGCAATGCAAATTATATGATTGATGAGGATATCCATATATCCTTATGTATATGTACTTCACTTTCATATCATGCCTCAATATGTCAATCTTTGGCAATGAAATCTTCTAGAACTATAACACCTTTACAAGTCATTTTTCCATTTCGAAAAATGGCATTTTCATAGAATTGCATAAAAGTGGGTAGTAGTATATCGTTGTACCGTCCGCTACTTAATAGTTAGTAATATTTTACCAGTTTTTTTGCAGCTGGCATTTAATTTGGACCTTCGGTTTATATAGTGTTGTGATATTTTTTAACATTCGCTAAATAAAAAGTATAAATATGTATTTTATATATTTATTAGAAGTAAAAAAAAGGATTAATTCTTCAGTATTAAAATTATATTTTCCGCTTATGTACACTTTACTGAAGGTATATTTAAACGTAAGTCTTTTGTCTGTAATTTGTCTAAGACATAAATAAATGTATGTAAATATCTAAATCTTGATCTTTTATTTCATTCTGAAATCCCCTTTTATTTTCTATTTAATATTAACGGGTATACCAAAACATTGAGTATTACTTATTACTCAAAGAGATGAATCATGTCCTTTTGTTGATAAATTTTAAACTATTACAAGTTCCATATATTATTAATTATAGTCAATTACCTCGTTGTGCACGTTATTACCTCATTCATTTATAAGTAAGGATTACTTTTTACATAATAGGCATAGTAGTGTAGTAGAAAGGGAATCTAATCCATACTAATAATATAAATGCGCATGTAACTCTGTCCCTTCTTTACACTTAAGCCACTAAACTAATTTGGATGAAATTTTGTACACATATTGTTTGAAACTCTAAAAGGATAGTTTTTATTCCGGAAATCCCAAGTAAAATATGCACGGGTTAAATCGCGAAGCACAGCTATCCGCAAACAAAAACAATGTATTCATACTTCTCTAAATAAAAAATATTTTTATATTATCTTTAATATATTTTAATTATGTATTATCTTCAATTTCTGTCAAATAAAAGAAATCAGCTGTAGATTTTTGACAGAATTGGCGCGAGACCGTCAACGAGTGTTTCGTGTAAAATTATATTTTTTGAGTTCAGACAAGAACATATGGATAAGAGTTGGAAGAAAATTGATAACAGAAGAGGCTGTATGGACTTTAGATTCCCTTGCCTTTCCCTTACGGGATAAATTAACCGAAAAAAAAAAAAAAAGAAATCAGCTGTCTTGCACGTTATGTCAACGTCAATGTGACAGGAGTTTTTGTTGCAGTGAGAACCTATTATTTATCTTCGTAACATTGTAAAACAAAATTCCCGAAAGTTGAAAAATTGTTTATTCCATTGATTAAAATTCAAATAAAGTGGAAACCATGGAGGTTGACCTGTTCTCTACGGACTGGGCGCATTCTGCGGAGAGTTCCCGGTTACCCCTCATTGACGAAACTTCGGCTTTAGGAACACAGGCTCCGAAAGACAGGTAATCGTTGTTTTAATGCACTTTCTCTAATATCGTTCTATTTAAACAATTTCTGACCATGATTTAAATTCGTTGACGCCATATGGTAGCGTAGTTGGTCCTTATTTGGTCATCCAAATTTTTACGGTCGTTATAAAAATATAATGACTACCTAGCGCCCACACTACCGAAATTAGTTGTAAAGTAATATATTGTCTATATATGACATGTAGATGATTAATATCGGAATTCAATGTTTCAAAGTGGTATTAATTGTGAGCTGTTATTATCATATTATTCTCATTACCTCTGAATTCATTATTTTTCAGTATCACGCAACTCTTACTCATACTGTTACAGAGATACAATAATTAATCTTATCTTCATACCAAACACCCACATGATTCTTATAATGTATTTGTTACACAGACTAGTTTTTTATCTGGTATCATAGCATAATTTGTAAACACAGCAAATATTCTATGAGTCTATCTACTATTTGTGTGATTTATTTGTCTAATGGTATAAGTATGTAATGATTGAAAAATGTATCAACTAATTTCAACACAGTGAAAACATTGTTAATTTTTTTTAGCAAGCCTAATATTAAACATTCAAGGTCATAAAGACTTTTTGCTAACAATAATGTGTGACAGATTGATAGCAATACTGGACCAAGTGGAGTTGAGAGTGGAGAGACTGCGCCGGGACACAGTGAGGATTGAAGAGGAGAAGGACTCCCTTTTGTCAACTCTCGACAGCATCAAGCATTCTGAACTCCTTACTGATATATCTGAATGTGAGTAGCATCATCACAGATTATTGGATTAAATATGTCACAAGTGTATTTGTGGCTGTAAGAAACAAAAACATATTTAATTCACTTCTTTTTTAAAGGGCCGTGCTGAAGACCATATTTTTAAGATTAAATATTGTCAGACAGGTTTGGAGGCTAGCTTAAGTTATAAATAGTTTAAAAGTAATCAACTATTGATAGATATCTTAAGAAGCAAAAAAGTATTTGGTATTTATTATATTATATTTTTTGATATGAGACAGTTACAAGATTTAATTAAAGACATTCAATTGCAGATAATTATAATATTTCTGCAGACATTGCTATTCTATATCTCAAGATAAGAATGAAGCCATGAATTATGTATGTATGTGTGTCCCAACTCTGTTTCACAGTGCAAATACAATTGCAAACATTGATTTTTACTTCTATAGTTAGGGCTTTTATTTCTTCTTATGTTGTTACATATAACATTTGTTGTTATAACAAAAGTTATATGTAATATGTTTTTAGAATTTTTCAGTCTTTGATACAAAATTGCATTTCTCTATAACATATTTCATTAAAAGTTTAAAGTTAATTTAAAAGTTAAATCTTATAACATCTCATGAGGGAGAAGAAAATCTGTCTTTTCTGTAATCTAATATTCTTATTTTGACATTTCCATTTATCAAACAACTTGTGTTTGTTTCCTTTTAAATTTTTATGATAACTTTAAGATAAATGATAAAAATGAAATAAAGAAAACTGCAGAATCAGAATGAAAAGTAAATAATTCTTTTCTTTTTTATTTTTCCAGCTATATTAATCTCTCTATCATTTTGATATTAAAATATATGCTTCTAATGATAAAATAAAGTCAAATAAAATTGTATTGTTCCACCAAACAAAAAAAAAAACAATTATACATTATTAATGGAGACAAAAATTGATGTCTCAGTTATGATCAATCTTAATTGAATGGGCTTTATTATATTTCATAAAATTTCAAGCAAAATAAAAATTTAAATACTGGACATGCTTTCTCTACAATAAATTGTTCTCTAAAATAAATTTCAATCTATGAATTCGATAGAAAAACAGTGTCTTAAAACTCCTGATAAATTAGTTGAGTGATCTATCTAATTTCAAATGCACTGCATATCTGCTACTTTTGTAATTTATTTTGTTGGTGTACAATGAAGTGTTTATTACCATCACACTAAAACCACAATAAAATATCCATTTTCAGGTGACAAAGATGACATAACCCGATACGCGGACCGTATCCTGGCTCGCGCGCTCACCGTAGAGGTGGCCGTGAGAACCGACCGCGATCAGCAGCAAGAAGAGGCCCTGCATCAGGTGAGATACACCCCTAATATACATGCAAATCTATACTAATATTATAAAGCTGAACAGTTTGTTTGTTTGAATGTGCTAATCTCAGGAACTACTGGTCCGATTCGAAAAATTATTTTAGTGTTAGATAGCCCATTTATTGAGGAAGGCTAGACTATATTTCATCCCGATATTCCCACGGGAGCGAAGCCCTCGTGCGCAGCTAGTTTTTAATAAAATCACTCTCAAACTACCTAGACAATTAAATATATGTATAAAGCAGGGTTCAAATTTCAGTAGACACTGCCATCCGAATCGGTGGTAAATAACAAAATAAAATACGTATGTGACGTTTCAAAAGAGCTTTCAAAAGGCCAATTTAAAAAATAAACGTTTTGATTTGATTCAAAAACACATTATATAATTAATATTAATAAATATAATAAACGATTTCAAAATAATTCAAATCAACGTTCATCTTTGACGGCGTTTCTACTTAAATTTTTTGGTTTAATGTAATTATAGACTAATAGAATTGCCTTTTCTAAGGACTACTATGGACCTATTTCTAAGTTCGTTATGGTAGTTTTTCATATACTCAAAGAATGAAAAACAACAATTACAATTACCTCATATTCAATCATTAAGTATTCTACTGATTATTCAGGTCTGACCAAAAATTAATTAGTGTTGGCGCTTTTAAATGTTATCTTAACCACATCCTAGCAATATGAAATACTTGTTTTTATATTATTATTGTGCCAAAAAACAAGTGAATAAGTATTTATTTTCGATCCCGCCTTATCAATGCATTATGATAGCTATCTGTGGCGTCGGTGACCGAAATATCGCAGAGATAAACGAGTATGAGTAACGTCCTTCTCAGGTTTTCTGGAAAAACAGGATTTTTAACCACTACAAAACACAAGATTATCAAACGTTGTTATCTCAAGCTTGATTCTTAACCTCCGGTTGTTCTTTATTTGGCGAATACATTTTTAAATAAAATATTTTCATTTCGACAATGTAAAAGATTGTAGTTATTTTACATACATCATTAGATACTTAGGTACGCGCCAATTATTTTTTAATTCGTAAAGAAGAAATCTTTGTTTGTTTGAAACTCAGAGGTAATTTAAAATATTACATCTCAAAAAATAACTTTAAAAGTTACACTGAAATTTGTTAAAATATTTTTATTAAAATATCAAATATTTTATGAGCATAGCTACACTCGAATAGTTGCAACGTTATTGCATGCTAAATAAATATTGTCCCGCAAAAAGTAACAATATTAAAAGCCATTTGCACACGTAGTTTGCGCGGGAAGAATTCTAATGATATTACAAACCGCATCAAGGTCGGTGGCTCGTTGTGGTCAACTCTATGGAATGGGGTCTTGCAATATTAAAATACAATGAACTTCGATTAAAACCGCAGACGCCATATCTTTTTGTCGTTGGAAAGTGAAAATGTGCAGTGGTTGATATGGATACGTTTAGATTATAATATAATTTTATGAAAAATATGAATGAAACAAAATTACTTAAATGCAGTGATTTCCTCGCTAAAAAAGTTTAATATCTATGTATAAAACGTTTAAATTATGGGAAAATTAGTATAATTATGTTTTTGAATCGATACTGATATTATTCTAAAAATTAAGCGAATTTACTTTAAAAGTTTATCTGCTTGTAATTTGTTTTTTGGTCTTACAAAAGCGGGTCATCACATCATCAGATTAGGAATTCATAGGATGGATTGAAACAAATATACTTAACATTAAATTAAGTATAGGTCCTTGCAAGCGAAATATATTTATTTCTTCCTTTCAAATAGCGTAAGCATAATCGTAAGGTTTGAGTACCAAATTTTGCTAATCTTTTAATAGAAAAGAACGAATGATTACTTAATTATCACGTCTGCAGCTGTTAGAATCTGCATTAATTATCGACGTGGTAATTTTCCAAATTGACGTGAAGTCAGGGCGGGCGATTCGGTCGATGATCTCGCACATAATCGTGAATGGTCATTAATTTGATACGCCTTTTTATGATCGATTTGTCGTATAACGTGTAGTGATTGCGAGTTATGACCGAGTTTATTTTATGTACAAATTGTCCTTGATGCAAGGTGCATGTCGAATCTAATTAAAGGTAAATGTGCTACAATAAACACGACAAAAATGTATCAATTAGTGATGTGGTGTATTTTATGCCATGATAAAATAAGTAACAGGTCTTTTTAGTCTTTAAACAAGTTTTAATATAAGCGTAAACAATTCAACATCGAAATGATAAAACTTTATGTAGTGCAATTAATACGTGGGAAATCGGGTGTAGATTCTGACCTTAGCACTTAAGCATTATTAGTAATTTATTTCAAAAATGTTTTCATTGTGTGTTTGTTTGTCGAAGCCACAAAGTTTGGTTGTTTTGAAAGACATTTTAACTTCCCCCCCTAGCACCGTGACTGTTAAAATGTTCATGGCTCAATTTAGTAGCTAAGTATCGTGTTATATTTTCATAAGAAATACAACTTCACTTAATTTCATTCTTTTATTTCATAAATAAAAAGTACAAAGAATTCAGCTAATACAATAAAACTAAAACTAGTGGTCGCCCTGCGCCCAGTGATCGAAATTCGACTATAAATTTTATTAATGTCTATGTCAGTACTTAATGTCTATGGACAAAATGAAAAACAAAAACAATTTGACCACAGAGTATGTATGCATGTACAAATACTTGTGTATGTATGTGTGTGTGTGTGTAATATTTTATTTATTGATTTAATGTACATTATAAGCATTATTACTGAAATATATTAGCGTTCTCCACTTCTCCTACACATAAACTAGAAGTGTGCCAAATTTTATGCTCCTGCGTCCGCGCAATTTTCGTAAAGAGTCCAAAGTTTGCATCACGTATTTATACATAGATTAATATTCCAGGTGAACATGTACATAGACCAACTCGTAATGTCAGTCCACGAGGACGCGGTGGTGGCCCACACTCGCTGCCAAACGTACATGAACGCGTGCACCTCCCAGCCCGACCCCAACAGCGGAACCGACAAGAACTTCGAGACAGCGATCCTCGGCTGCACCCTCGATGACCAGAAACGAGTCAAGAAACGACTCCAGGGGCTACTGGATTACTTCGCGAAGTTCAATGTGACGAGCTTCGCGTGAGTGTACGCACTGAGTGACTGCTGAGGTGGATGTGTCTATGGTTTATGGTTTGTTATCTGTGACCCGGCAAATTTGTGTTTGAATTTAGAATTTGTTTTTATTCAGGCACGAAAATGTAATAAACATGTAAGGGGCATATTTTATAAGAACGTATACTGCGATTTTTATTTGATTTACATATTCTTTCATGTTTTGACTTGGGCTTGAATTTGTTGGGTTGGATAAAATTGCAGTATACCTACTCATATAATCATAAGTATAGACACATTCATCAGCCCCATTCCTTCCATATTCGCTATACTAAGAATAAAATTCATGAAAGCGAAGCGGAGACTATAGTGTTCCTAATTTTATTTAAAAGTTATTTTTAATAACATGCTTTTGGACGAACTGTAAATTTAATTACACAAAATATAGAAGAAATATCAATAAATACCTAATTATTCAGTATTTTTTTATATTTAATTTATAATATCATATTAAGTTGCACATTATTAAAAATGTTCTTAGATTCAAAAAAGATTAGTATAGTTTTTTGAAGCTTAAAAAACCGCTTCGCTTTTGTCAGTTTGAAGAACGGAATACGCGAATGTGAACCCTATCGGTCGCACATAAGACACATAATCGTATACAACCTGCGAAGATCTCATTCATGTCGCTCAGCCTACCGTGTTGCTCGCTTAGCAATTGTGATTGTGCATATTTATTTAGAAATATAATTATTAATTTTTATGTTAAAAATAATATGGTATTTAATTTTTATTTTTTATTTTTCTACGGTTAGCACACTGTTGAATTTGAGATTAAAATTACTGATTTTTATGCGTGGTATATCCGAATATTTTCACGTGTAATATTTGAAGTTGAAATGACGTGATGTGGAACTATGGAAGGATTCCGCTTTTTTTGTTTTTGCGTCTCGCCTTACGTAGCCTTATTATATTAGTCCCATGAGATGGGTTTATGAATATTGTGCGGTATTTAGTTCGTTTTTGAACTAATGAATGTGGACTACCTACCAATCTTACGATTGGTAGGTAGGAACTGTGACTTTGAAAGTTACAATTGTTAGGACACGGTGAAACTATTGCATACTATATCGCATAGAAATTTGTACAGATTACATATCGAATAACACAATTTTATCAATAGGTTATTTTAGATAACTTGAGAAATAAAATTCGTACTTATTGTCTAACATGAATTCTAAATTAACTTAATTAACAAAATATCGTCGTAATTTTTCGATTATTTTTATACAAATTTTAGCGGACTCGCAAGAGAACGGTCATTAGGATTAAATATAAACCAACTGAAAACATTAAAAACACACATTGTGTTAAAGTTTTCGCCGTGTGTCAGTCGAAAGTTGGTGATTGGAAGAAAAAGTTGTAATGAATAAGGTTTTTCTAACGATTTTCTAATTTCGAGTTTAATAATGCTTAAAGTATACTAAAATTGCCAAATTTATGTTTAGTGTTTAATAAGTTACCGTGTTATTTACACAAATTGCGTTATTTGTGGATGGAAAGAGGAATGGCGAAATATTTACGTCATATAAATTTCTTATTGTGGTTGTTTCGGAGCACATTTTACTAGCTTTTACAGGATAATGTTAAAGAATTCATATTTTAGCGTATCTTTGTTAAAAATTTTATTTGGCAGATGTGTATAATAAACTGTCTGATCATACATTATGGTGTTTTATTTTGTTTTCCTTACTTGTTTCAATTTAATAAAAAGTAAAGGTTAAAGACATTTTTCAATGAATTAAAATTTTGTATTTCTATATTAAATTAATAAGAATATCTGTAGTAATGTAATTTCGTCTTAATAGTCCTTTAACACGGACTTTCTACGCTTTCATATACCTATGACAATAGTCAAATAGAGAAAGAAAACAAACTTTTATTTAAAAATAATTTATTGTTACAACATAAAAAATACAATATTTACATCGTTGATAAGAGAATTATAAGTAACGATACAGCATTTAACGAAACATTTTATGGAGGGGTTAAAAATACATTTACAGATATTTTTTTAGTCGTTCAATTGCAAACTATAGAAGATCTATGTTTATGAGTGCGCGATCTGAGTAATGGCGTAAAGCGGACGCGGATTACGCAGCGTATTAAAACAAATGTTCGTCGTATTTGATAATATACCGGGCGCGCATTTGACATAATTGACATTATTTCCTTGTAATGGTAATTGTTCACGGATCGGTATTGCACGCTTTGCGTTCGTTGTCGGTGTAAAAATCCGCTCCGCAATACGGCTGTGTATACTCAGAACGAACCCTGATATTGTTAAAAATATTTTGTAACCCATTTTTCTTATCTAAATTCCTTTAACTTAAAGATGCTGCATCAACAAATGGAATAACACTAAGTACAAAACAACAATTGCACGTTAAATATTTATACATGACTACTTACATAAATTTATATACATAAAAGGCACCTTATTTCTTATAATCGTATTTTTGAATGCATTGGTACATATTTCATAGTGAATGTGACATGCAATCTATTTTGGAATGCCCATGAATTTTGTGTATAAAAAAGAAAAAATGTATAAAACCAGTCGTTATTTTTATGATTTACTGCAGTGTTTAAACAAAATCACAGTATCCGACAGGCATTCTTAAACACATTCTTCTTTTTGCCCCCGGGCCGATGTTTCACTGGCCGAAGCAAGATGGTGCCGTTGCTGTTGTGATTCGTAAAGGTTCCTGAAATTATTGAAATGTTCTTTAACATAGGTTATACGTTACAAGTTATAAAGGCAGCCTAAAGCTAGGATCCAACGGACTGCTTTTTCACAGGTACAAACTGCGCCAAGAGTCAAGACAGTGGGAATCTGACAAAGCTGGACTGGTGGAAAAGATTGTGTGTGGTACCGTGCCTGTGGTGTGATTTGACACTTGGCGAGCGCCCTGAACACGGCGCCGACGTCACGTCTTTTTTGACTCGTCACTTTTAGCACTCGTTGCCATAGTTACCTATACTCAGCGCGACCTCTCTTCACAATCACCGTCCTGTTGCTATGGTTACCTATGACTGGCGTGACGTCACCTAGCTGTCAGCGTCTCGTTGCTATGGTTATCTATGACTGGCGTGACGTCACCTAGCCGTCAGCGTCTCGTTTCCATGGTTATCTATACTCAGCTCGACCTCATTTCACAATCACCATCCTATTGCTATGGTTACCTATGACTGGCGTGACGTTACCTAGCTGTCAGCATCTCGTTGCTATGGTTACCTATAACAAGAGGGTCGTCACGTCTCTATCAGCGTCTCGTTGCTATGGTTACCTATGACTGGCGTGACGGTCTGCGCGTCCTCCGCGTGGTCGCGCCGCATGTCGGCGAGGCAGCGCGCCGCGAGCGCCCGGAACACGGCGCCGACGTTCACGTCTTCCTTCACTGACGCGCGCATTAGTCGGCAACCTAGAGCACGCGCTACTAGTTCTGCTTCGTCGCTGCAATAAAAATATTAACACGTGAGTCTAGAGTACATATATGATATAAGTATCAACGTAAACTATGAATAGAGTAATTATGAAGATATTAGTTATAAGAGATAAGTTTGTTTTTAATTGAATAGTAATTATTATAAGTTGGGTTGATTTTTATTTATTTTGTGAATAATAAAATACATTAGGTACAAATCGTAAGAAAAATGTCATACTCCGTGAACACTCGGCCTTAAATAAAAAAAGTAACTTAATGAAGTGAGTGACCAAATGCACACGCAGCCTTATGATAGATTCGCAATCTTACAATACTATTTCAATTCGGAATTCTACTAAATTACAGTGTTTTGGATTCATTGTTAAATGAAAACAGAAATAGATATAGAGATTACAATAAAGTACTTACGGTCCAACAACACATTGATCCATCAGGTCAATTTTGTTTTGTACGATTATTGTAGGTATCTCCCCACACTCGTTTTCCACCTGAAAATAAATGAGGGGCTTAGCAAATTATAATTAATAAAAAACATTAAACACAGTTTAGTTGTTTAATATCTATTTACCAGTATAAACCTAATCAGTACGTAATTCATTGGAATCTTAAAACACTTGAATAATGCAGCAGTGTGATGACATTTCATTAAAAAATCCAGAAGAAAAAATATTGTCTTTTTATAGTTAGGTATATAATCGCTTTTCATATATCTACCATAAGAATAAGATTTGCACTGATGAAAGCAAAAAGTATTAAGTAACCACACTTTTGCGTCAAGTAAATTTTACAAGTCATTTGTATGACCTTTTAATATCTGAGTAAAATGTATATTTAAAACGTATTTGAATATAAAGACTTTAGTATCATTAATCAAAGTCAGATAACCAAGAGAAATCAGCATTAATATAATATAAGATTGTAAGAATCTTGTAATTTATTAATTCCTAATGAACAAGTCATTAATCTTCGGCTTAGAAATTCTTTATATAACATCGATAGTGTTAAACAATTATGCATTTTAAACATCTTATTAGTAGACTCACATTCCTGTCATTATTTGTATGCAATAAATACATTTATCTTCTTAATATAAGGTTTATTGAAGCATTACCAATTTTAATACCAAAATGAGGTAGTATCAAAAAACACATTTGTTTGGTACGTACCTAAATCTAGCTATTTTAAGAGAGAAAAATGCAAGTTAATGTAATTAATAAATAATACATTATGTAGACGTTGTTTTAGTACGAATGGTGTGTACATTATGTTCGTAGAACTTGCATGCGATATGTGATAGGATGTTGATTAGAACGAACATAGCGGAATGCCGGGTCGTGACCAGTGATATGTGTATCTATTTTGTGCTGCATTATCAATTGTATCAGCTTTATTTTAATAACAAGGAGTTAGTACATTAAGTGAGAAATATG
>LQNK01000927.1:128535-148403 GCA_001586405.1 Phoebis sennae
TCATTGTTTTGAGTTTAGAATCATAAACGAAACACGAAACACTATTTTTTTCTTGAAAATATTAAATGTACAGACACGGCTAGTCTACGATTTTATTATATGTATAGATATGTATAGATTGATATTGAAGATTTATATCATGCATATTGATATTATGGAGGTAACAACAGAAAAGTTCATGAAACTTTGATTCCCCTGCGTTTAACCAACTGAAATGATAAAGAATACGAAGAAAATGTATAAAGTAACAACTTATTAATCCTTTTTTCTTGCTTGCAGTAGAGATGTGTATCCTAAAATAATAACAGCCGTAACTT
Organism: Phoebis sennae; assembly: GCA_001586405.1. NCBI lineage: Eukaryota > Metazoa > Arthropoda > Insecta > Lepidoptera > Pieridae > Phoebis > Phoebis sennae. Next base: position 128,853 of record LQNK01000927.1, read on the forward strand.
TTCTACATTAAGTGCAGCTGAAATTACTTAAATTCTTATTTATTTTTATACGAAGTAGGTGACAACAGGATGAATAAAATTTATTTTCCTTTCAACTAACCTTCGATTGTGTGTACCAGATTAACATTAATATGCTACTCGCATAATATGATACCTTTATCCATCTCACTACTGGAATACTAACAAAACGGTATTGGTGTTTTTTTATATTCTATACAAATAAGAAGTATATGACTGTAGTTTTCTGTTATTGTCGTTCTTTTATAGTGCCGATATACCTAGATTATTGTCTCCGAAACGCTGACCATATCGACGAACCACTACCAATTAAATAGCAAAAGACAAAAACCATACTAAAGAATTAAAGATGTTTAATGATGTAAACTAGTTTCCAGGAATGTTACATATTTCCATTGACATTAACTCACACAGGTTGTCAGCTGGCATCTTAACTTCCTGACGACCTTACCAACAATTGTGGAAGCTATTCACAAGAACATAATAATCGTGGTAATAACAATTAGTGGACTGTACAATTGTATTTTGTAGTTTAATAATTACATATAACTGAAATAAACGCCAACTAGGAAATAATTTATTACAAAAACAATAGAGTTCACAGTGAGGAGAGGTAGGTAATTAAACGAAAGAGTGATGGTCCACCTAAATTAGGTACCATATAAATTTCCACAATTATAGCTACGTAGTTATACTTTTTATTGTCTGTGGTAACAATGTTTTTCTGTGAAAAACGCAATGCACGTTGGATAATGTGCTTAGTACATTTTTTATTGTTTAATCTTGAAAGCTTATTATGTTGTTTTTGTGGTTTTCCGAAACTTGTTTTTGCGGTTTTGAAATGATTTAATTTAAGATTATCCTTCGAAATAATATTAATATTCATAGTAAAAAATTAACAATTTGAGTACATAGGAACACAGCTTCGTTTCGCATCTCTTATTAAGTTAAGGTAATTAATATAACTATATAATAATATTTTTTTAATGTTGTTGCTGTATATGAGCTTCACCTAAGATTTCATGGAAATAAGTGGAGCTTGCAAATTAAGCTACTTTTCAAAATTACAACTTTTTTATATTGATCTTTCGTCTGAGATTAAGTAATATTTACATTACATTTAAGTTACATTTTTCTTATAATTAAGATTAAATTATGTAGTTATATTTAAATGTAAAAGATGAATGGTAGAGGCATATAATATTTTTAAAGAAGAGTACCACCCATATAATACAGGTTAGTTAAAGAATAGTCGCCAAACAGAAAAAAATATGTTTTATTAAAAATATATAATACGAGTAATAACTGGCAAGAGACCGCTCAGGACCGGGCAAGATGGAGAGTTCTCGTCTCGGAGGCCTAGACCCACTGCGGGGATTCAGCGCCATAGGAGTAAGTAAATACGTAAAAAATACATTGAAACTTAACATAGATATATAAATAATAAATCTCGGTGACTAAGTAGGGAACGGTACATGTACTGTGCGTGAGAAATGGTGATTTTCTTAGTAGGAATCATATTATCAAATGCGATTATTTCGTATAGCTTCGTGTTGATATAAACAACATAATATATCATCACATTTGTGTATGCCATACAACAGGTGCAACCTAACTCTGAAGAAAGTTTTCCAAGTACTGCATCGCAATTGGCAACGCTTCATACGCTGAAATTCTTAAGCTTAAATACATTATTAATAATATTCTTCCAAGCAGTGACCCGGCACGGCTATCACAATCATTCGAAACTCAGCATTCATTAAAATAAAAATGAAGAAACTAGAAATCATCAGTCTAACACATGTCGTTAATTAAGGAACATAAAAAAGCTCTAACTTACGTAAAGCTTTGGTACAGATGCACCATGCCGTAACAATCCACTCACACACGACACAACACTAATCACTATAAAATTACACACACAAAAGTTAGAAACGTGCACACTTTCTGAAATTAGTGTGGAAACTGACTGGCATAGCGTGTGAATGTAGTGGTTAGTGGTTACGGCCTGCGGGCGGCGCGAGCGCAACCTCAGGCGCTGTGTATAATCTATGGCCAGGAGGCTTTGTCGCGAAAGTTCATCGAACGACGCAGCTTGGGATCTGTGTAGCTTTTGAGATAATTATAAAGCTTTTCCTGTATATTTCGTAATCGAATAAGAAATTAACGGTTGCGTGTATAATTGTGTTTTTAATTTTACACTTTATATTAAGTATATTTTATTTTATTATTCAATGTTAAAAATATAAAACGAGAGTACGGTATTCTGATTAGGATGCTGAGGAAAATGGTCTTTCCTGCATGTTCACTCTTCACTTTATACTATTTTTTATTTGCCAGAACGTATAGGTCTTAACTCTTAACTCATGTGTCTTTAAAGAAAGGTATAACATCATTATTTTATTATTTTACTTAATACTTAGGTACTTCACAGAGATAAATAAAACAAACGCCGAAATTTTATTATTCCGAAAAAGGTGTTTTGCTGGGTGATATTATAATCAAAGGTTATGAATCAATATTTTTTTCAGTTGTTAATGATATGTACATATATTTTTTTTTTACATTAAAGAATAATATGTAGTAGAGATTATCGAGTTTTATATACATACCTTATCAAGAACTGTCGATTCAATTTATTTGTGATTGTAAAAACAACAATAATTATGAATAAGATATTTTAGTATTAATCATGGGTAAATCCACAAAGTAATAAAAGAGACGCGCAGATTTATGTAAACTGTTATCTCAATTAACACATCTGAATTCTTATCAAATTAGTAAGTTTTAGTATAATTTAACCAATTAGTAAAAAATAAATCTTTCTGTTCTAAAATAGGTTCAAAAATCATATCGTATGTAATCCTTTCATAGGTTTTGAAAAAAAAACTTATTTGCTGTATAAAATTGTCAGGCGTTACTTTAATGTCCAGCATATTGTAGTTGACAATATTCTGATCCGGTACTTGCTTTTACTTCATTTCTACAGGGATGATTACTTGGTTATTTTGATCAATTTTATTACATAATAAACATCAATCGGTTGGGTAGTCATAGCGCCGGTTATAAATTGATTATTTATCTTACTAATTTATAAGAAAAAGAGTATATTATAGTTGTGTACATTATAAATTGCGCCCAAAAGATTTTATGAAGTTCTATTCTCATATTACGTAATACAAGTTTTTGCATAAAACCATAATCAATAAAAAAATGTAATGTTAAGGGCAGGTAAGACAGAAAAGCAGTAACATTGCATACGTTTCCTTCATACATTATGCATGTTATAACACATGTTAAAAGTAAAGCTAAAAATAGCGTTTTATACTAATAGGAAACAGAATATTTTTGAACTATCCCCTCCAAAAATAAATATGTTTTCAATAATTTTACCGAGCCATAATGTCATTTATTTGAGCTTTTATTTAGTGTATGTCTTCTCTGTATATTATCATATAAAACGTGAAAAAGCTGTATTTAAAGTAAACATATCGGTATTTCGGAATAACATAGTTATAAATGTTATTCTACAACATCATATATTTTTTTCAAAATGTTATAATGTATAATGTCATGTTGTTAATGCTATAATGTACGACGGTAACTTTAGCAAGATTACTGGTTTTCTGACTATCCTCTCGTAATTATTTATTGATCGACGTTAACGCATGGTGTTAAAATGAAGACACGGCAAACCGTTATAGTTTTAAAATTTACATCGGCGATGCATTATTTTAACGAATAAAATAAAAAACATAGCCATGCCTTTAATTTGCAATTAAAATTAGTATCTATTTTATAATAATTTAATAAAAAGTATATATAACATCAAGGCGTACATAAATAAGTACGAGTATCCGAAAGTAAATGTTAATAAACTTTTTAAAAAACTGCTGATTTGAGATTTCGTTTATGACGTCTGTCAACTTGCAAATCAAGTAAATCGTGACTTTCAAAATATAAGTTTACATTGTTGGACTGTTCGTTTTCTTCAAATAAAAAGCGGCGACAATAAATTTGAATCATGCCTAAGGTGTCCGGTGAGTGTTTCTGCTACGATAAAAGAGATTTGCTAAATCAGTGTAGTATTTTCTAGGTTATAAATATGTTTCTGAATCTAAGATTTACTTTATAACTTTTGTTATTTTTGTGAGTATGAGTTTAGTTCTTGATCGAACTATTTGTAAAAAATATTGTTATATCGAACCGTTATCCTGAATAAAATGACTAAGCTTGTTTAGAAAATACAAATAAGGATATCAAGGATGAGTTCACGAATAAAATGCCGGCTTGTTGTTTTACGTTAAAATGCTTTTATATCTGAGTGACTACGGCTAATCCAATCTTTGCTTCCAATATGTGAAAAGCTCCAATGTGAAGTAGCAAATAATATATACGTGTTCAAATTAAGATTCGTCTTTGTATTTCCTTTGTTTAGTCAAAGTAAAATGGGGCAAGGAGATGTTCCCCGGTGTGGAAGTGAATACAGATGACGAGCCAGTAGTGTTTAAGGCACAAATATTTGCCCTGACTGGTGTTCAACCTGAGAGACAAAAAGTTGTGTGTAAGGGTGTCACACTCAGGGATGACTCTTGGGCCAACTTTAAACTGACAAATGTGAGTATTTCATATTATTGCATTATTAGTATTAGTTGAATAAAGGGTTTGAAGATTCTAGAACCTTATATGGAAAGTAAAGTTCTTATTGGATTCCAATTAACAATCCACACAGCAATTATGTTTATTATTGTCTTTTTTTATAAATTCTTATTCTTATTGTATTTGCTTAAACCATTTTACTTATATTTCTTCTGGTGGAATACTGACAAAAGTATGGTAATAACTTATTCAAAGTATTTCCATTTTTGATGATTGTTTTGTTTTAGAATGCCCTAGTTCTGGTAATGGGTAGTAAAGAGGAAGATGTTCCTTCAGCACCAGTGGAAAAAACTAAGTTTGTAGAGGATATGAATGAATCTGAGCTTGCTACTGCTGTAAGTAAATTGTACTTAGGATGTCTAAACTTTATAATATAAAACTACAAGAAGTTATAGTGGAAACTATTATACTTAACACTGCTACCAAATATTTATTATGAGATTTATCCTAATGTAAAAAAATATAGAAAAAGTTAAACAGGTAGGTAATACAAGTCACATTGTTTTATATTAAATCTCAATGTGTTATTATACAATATCTTAGGCTGATATATTCCATTTTGCATATTTTTTTGTTAAAAATTTGTCCTAAAATTGTTTGATTTCATAAATTTATATCAATGTCAGCAATTTTATAGTTACACTAAGTTTTTTTGTGCAATTTCAATCGAGTATGATGTTATGTAGCCTATAATATAGCATGAGTCATTCAGTGACAATGCTGCATCCTATTTGTGAAGGAGTTTTGAAAGCAGTCCAATAGTTTTTATGTGAAAACATTACAAAAATAAATACTAATCACCACAGATGATTGGCTGTCATATCTAAAATTGGTCAAGGGAGCTATATAGTATAGATAAATATTAAAATTTTCAGCTGGATCTTCCAGAAGGTTTGATCAATTTGGGAAATACCTGTTACATGAATGCAACAGTCCAGTGTCTTAAAACTGTCCCAGAGCTCAGGAATGCCTTACTCAATTATGACCACGGTAAGTTTTACTTGATAAATAATAGCCATTATATTACTAAATCTTTCATTCTTTCAATGAATAATTGTTTTGGATGATTTTTCTATAATTGGAAATAACAGGACTAGCTGTAACTGTAATAAAGTCAGTCAGTAACTGACTTCAATTAATATGAATCAGTAGCTACTGCTTTCCCAATTGGTGGTATATAAAAAATAAAAAATGTATATGACGTTTCAAAAAAGCTTTGAAAAAGCCAATTTGGAAAAATAAATGATTTGAATTTGAATTTATGCCTAAAAATACTATTAATTAAATACTATATTAATCTTTTAAAACACATAGAGAAATAATTAATTGTATATAGACTTATTTTGTCCTAAAATCAATTTCGAGAATTCAGTGTATGAATAACAGTATAGCACTCACTTGGGTGCTAAATGTTAATGTAACCCTTTCACCCTTTCATTTAATCAAATTGGCATATATGTGGTTAAAGGATGTAAGATGTTGTTATATAAAAAAAGATCAAAAGTGTCCTTTCCAGTTTTTAATTATCTCATTATTTCTATCTTTAATTATAGCTTCTGGCGGTGGCACTGCGGGAGGACTGACATCAGCGCTCAGTGACACAATGCGTGCACTAGAGGGCGGAGGTGCTGGTGCTTGCGCTGCAGCCGCTGCAAGATTGCTGCAAGCTCTGCATGCTGCCGCACCGAGACTGGCTGAGAGAGGGGCTGGAGGACAACTGGCACAACAGGATGCTTCTGAATGCTGGACAGAAATCGTCCGAGCTTTGAGGATGAGGCTGCCCATGCCTGAGCCAGAAAAGTGAGTGATCTATAAAAGACATGTAAAGAAGTTTACTGTAGAATGTACACTTTATTTTGTGTTTATTCACTAAACGAGAGGTGGTAGTAGGACTCTAGTTGTTGCGTGTTTACTGCAAGTAATATATGAAATTAACTGAGAAACTAGCTCATTCAACCAGAAAATTCAGAATATGGAACACTGCTACGATTTCTGGTAATTGGTAAAATTTTAAAAAATTGTTTGCATAAAAGGAGATTTTTTCGTCAGAGAAAGACAATCGTCAGATTTGTTTTTTGTTGTTTTTAACATTATGTTGTATGATAAATAATAAATATTTTTTCTATAAACCTTTAAAGATTTCCGTCATAGTAAAAAATATCAATCATGCTCCAAAATTAACATTTCTTGTCACCTTATCAACTGTAAAGCAAACAATTAACAAACAAATATACAATTTTTTTTTTACAGAGAATCATTAATCGAGAAATACTTCGGCGGAACCCTGGATGTGGAGCTGGTCTGCAGCGAGGCTGATGAACCACCCTCCAAATCCAGTGAAACCTTCCTGCAACTGTCGTGTTTCATCTCGCAGGACGTCAAGTACCTACAGTCGGGACTTAGATCTGTGAGTGGATTTAATTTTTACAATTAATTAATTATTTATGACGGTCTATACTCACTGCTTTTAACTCGGTATAGACAGAGTTTAGAACCGATTCTAAGGTCTTTTATCAGGGGGAGTGAAACATTTAAAAGAATCGAATTGGTCCGAAACTTTCGGTATATACAGAGTTAAAAAACAGGTAGTATAAACCGTAGCTTAATTGCAACTAATTATATGATGGCTCATTTATTGTTAAATCAATTTATTTTTTACGATTCTTGCTCTTGCATATGAGCTTATGATGATCTTTATAAAATGTTAGTTCAAAAAACTAACTCTTTATGTTCAATTTAATACAAATATTATGGCAATCTAATGGTGAGATCATAAAAACATATGGAAGTCTTTTATACACATTTTATTACATTCTTGATTTTATTTTTTTACTTTTTTGTTTACAGAAAATGGCTGAACAGATCACAAAATTGTCACAAACATTAGGAAGAGATGCTGTGTATACAAAAACGGTGAGTCTCACATTTGAAGATATAGAATTTGACATGCATTAGCTAAGTTAATTTTGTATGATAGATAATTCGAAAAATTATGTCTTTCCTAATTTTAACACAAATCTAAGATTATGTAATTTATATTATCTTTTAGAGTAAAATAAGTCGCCTACCCGCATACCTCACTGTGCAATTCGTGAGGTTCTACTACAAAGAGAAAGAGTCCATCAATGCCAAGATCCTGAAGGATGTGAAGTTTCCATTGGACCTGGATGTGTATGAGCTGTGCTCGCCCGAGCTGCAGGAGAGACTGACCCCTATGAGGAATAAGTTTAAGGTACAGTTTTATGTATCAGTGCAATATAATATGTGGTTCTAAAGAGAAGGAATCCACAACAAGCTGCAGGAGAGACTGGCCTCTATGCGGAATGAGTTTAAGGCATACTTTTATGTAAAAGTGCAATATAAATATGTGGTTCTAAAGAAGAGAAGTTCATTCCAAGCTGCAGGAAAGATTGACCCCTATGAGGAATAAATTTTAAAAAAAATTAAAAATAAAAATAAATAATTAATTAAAATAAATAAAAAAAATAAATTTTTGTCTAACAACAACACAATATAATATGTGGGAGTCTAAAGAGGAAGAGTCTATCGAGCTGCCTATGTGTACAAAGCTATAGGAAATTGGTGCACATTATTATATATAAATAGATATATTTAAATATTTTTAATGTTTTAAATTTAATTTGTATCAATTTATACATTTAACATAGTTTTTAAGTATGTAAACTAAACAATGAGCCTTTGATGCTTTAATAAATAAAGCTATTATTATTATTCATGTGCACGAATTTCCTATAGTTTCACAAATAGTTTAGAAATTGTATAATTATAGTTTTATATATAGAATGTACATAGAGTACCAAAAATAAGTGTAGCACTATTAACAACTTCCATTTACACTATATTTACATTTCTTTCAGGAAATTGAAGATGCATCTGTTGAATCATCATTGGCTGCGCGCAACAAAAATCAAGGTGACAATCAGAATGTAAGGAAAAACAAAGTTATGCCCTACTGGTTTGAAGATGGTGAGTTTGCTGTCCTTTTTATGTTTAATCGGATATTTTTGTGATTATTATATTATGTTGTTTGATAATTATTATGATATTGATTGTTTTATAAAGTGTTATAAATAAATATGAACTTATAATAACTAACATATCCAATGATTATTGTTATTTTTTAAATCTCTAATTACATTTATTGTGAAAGAAAAGTTAAGCATTAAAATTGGTAAATATAATTAAAAGAGTGCTTCTTATGTTTTTTGTGGTCCTTAATTACATCGATGCGAGCTTAGCTCAATCGTGAAATGCTCGACTCCCACTCTTTTATTGCTGAAGATGTTAAGCAGCAAAATTACCCTCTGTCGCCTCTTACGACACCCACGGGTAGAAATGTGGTGGCGACACACGTATTCTGGCCCGTTGCCACACGTGTAAAATGCCTTTAATAAATTTAACTCTCTTTGATCAGTATATTAGGAAAGGTATTGACATTGCCTCTGTTAAGTGTTATGAATTGATAGTGCTATTAACAATTACATCTATAATAGATTTAACTCTCTTCGGTTACTTTTTTACGTAAGGTATTTCCAATGCCCCTGTTAAGGGTTATGTATTGACAGTGCTATGTACTTGTACAGACATAGGCAGCAACAACAGCGGCTACTACCGTCTGCAGGCGGTGCTCACGCACCGCGGGCGCTCGTCGTCGTCGGGGCACTACGTGGCGTGGGTGGCGCGCGGCGCGGGCTGGCTGCGCTGCGACGACGACGCCGTCACGCCCGTCGCGGAGGAGGAGGTGCTCAAGCTGAGCGGTGGAGGCACGTGTTGTTGTTGTTGTTGTAGTGTACAACGCGGGCTGGCTGCGCTGCGACGACGACGCCGTCACGCCCGTCGCGGAGGAGGAGGTGCTCAAGCTGAGCGGTGGAGGTACGTGTTGTTGTTGTTGTTGTAGTGTACAACGCGGGCTGGCTGCGCTGCGACGACGACGCCGTCACGCCCGTCGCGGAGGAGGAGGTGCTCAAGCTGAGCGGTGGAGGTACGTGTTGTTGTTGTAGTGTACAATTTAGATAGGGTCGGAAATAAAGCGCACGAGCAACGCACAAATAGACGCCTTACAGTTACCATACATCAACAAGATGAGATTTCTTGTTGACTGCGACCCGAGACGGGTTCCGTGTGGCGAATGTTACCTGTGTGAGAAACGCAACTGTGTTTGTACGGAAGTATGATAAGAAATTTTCTTTTAAACTGAAATTTTCTTCTTACTGGGATTTTTTCAAAGTGTGTCCAAATTTTTACAGGACATTTGAAATCGGTTACATAATCGGTTAATTAATCCAAAAAATATGAATATTTTTTATTTATTTAATATTTTGGTGCCTCAAAAATAAAACTTGTGGACATAATAATCTGTACGTACGCAATACGCTACAACCATAGAATTAGATAATAGGAAAAGTTTAATAGTAGTGTGCGTGTGAGCAAAGTACTTAAATATGAATGTAGCCGCGTCGGTATAAAGCATCGATGTTGTTTTAAAAATACGAAACAGTGACAGTTATTTACTCTGTTTATAAAATGATTTGCGTTACTAATAACTTAAAGTATATTAAATTTATCATTATTTAGATATTTAAAAAAAATACACTAAAAAATACCCTGTATAATCTAAAGTAACAAACTATGTTTTAAAATATGAAACTACCCGCAGGTGACTGGCACTGCGCGTACTTGCTGCTGTACGGGCCGCGAACGCTGGAGATTCCCGACGAAGACGAGCCCATGGTCACCGAGGTGTCGGACACGGCCGGCGACCCGCCCACCGCCAGAGCGTAACTGCGTGACGGGACTCGACAAACATTGTTACATTAAATACAGCAATAATTTAATAAATGGCTTTTTCTTCAAACCGCTTATATTTTTTACTTATTTATTTACAGTTTTATTTTGTGATATTGCATAAAATTTAAAAAAATATATGACCTATTTTATTTTAATAAGATCAGTAAAAGTGAATAATACATGGCCTAGTGAAGTGCATTGTATGCTATTAAAACTAGCCAATGCTTGCAGCAATAGCTTTTTAAAATATTTTCATAAAGGAAACAAATATATAAAGAAATATTATGAAGATCATTTAGAATAGAATATTCGTGATACATGTGGATATTTAATAGTCGATTGCTCAATGTTAGGCCGGCCTCACATATTCTGAATGTCTGTCTGAATTCAGGATCTGATTTCAGATTCTTACAGGTCGATCCAAGAAGTTCAGAATCTGAAAAAATCAGAATGTGTATGAAGCAAGCGGATATTGTATGGTAAACTGGCCTTTCTAAATTAAGCATCTTAATTCAGATTCTTAAAATTCAGCATGTGTGTGGCCAGCCTTAAACTTGTCGTAAGTTTGTACAAGTAGAACGCCATATAATACGAGTATTATCAACATATTTTGGTTCCAATTCTAACAACTTTTTGATCGTATGTATAAGTCTAAAGTTAAATTATTTTACTACTATTATTTCATTTATCATTAATTTTTTATCCTCTTACTGCATTTTAATTGCTCAGAAAAGTACATTTTTAATTTTAAGAATTTTGATCGAGTTTAATCCTGTAGAGAAATATCTAGAATTTATGATTTTTATTAAAATGCATTGAAAATGCCTCCAAAGTTTGTTAACGCAAAGATGGCTTTGTTTTAGTTTCGAATACATTTACGTTTTCATTACAAATGTATTGGATTTTATAAGACAACTTTGAAAGTGAAATAAAATTCTTATAAAAAATTAAATTTAGTCTTTTTATTTAAATATTGGTATTTAATGATGTAATGTTAGCGAAAATATCAAAGAGCAAGGTTGTTTTTTTTTAAATTAAGGGATCGATTCCTTTAAATAACGAAATTAGTTAACGTTATAATCTCAAGCTTTTGGTTATTTCTGCCTTATCACTTGGTTAGGTAGTAGGTATTCAGATTTCGACTCTTCTGTCTTTAAAATATATTATATTATCTGATTCTCAAACATAAAATAACGGAAGCGTGAATCTGAATATCTATTGAATATCTATGAAATCTATGAAAGGTCAATATTAGTAGTTATTCATGACACTGCCAAAAATGGTTTTATTCGAGCGATTAGAATGTTTTTCAAAAGGATTATTACGTTATACATGCCCGTGTTTGTATTATCTTGTGTTTTCGGAGAGCCACCAGAAACGCAAATTGAAATGTTGTCTAACATTTATATGGGGCTTCTGTCTTGGACAGCTTTATTATGTTTTTTTATTGAAGGACATCTTACCAGATGACATCGGATTTTGGTTGGGGTTAATCATAAGTGTAGTATTAGGTAAGTGAACAATAAATATTATAAAACCTTATAATAGTACTTTCCGAATATTTTTTATTTATTGTTGTGATGTGCAAAACACGAATTTATAATAGGTTACTCCTTTCTTATGTCGTACCACATGTGATTAAAAAGGGGGAACAATTTTTTTCTATTAGAAAAATAGCTACAATGTGACGCCTGTAGATACATTATAATTCATTAAAACGTATATAAAAGACTTCTGTGTATGGTTTAATAATCTGTTATCTTAAAACCACAATTTTAGGTTTAGGAAACGCTGTATCTATACAAATGAGAAGTGTTACATTATTACTTCTTCCCATGTACTGTGGTAAAGCTGGGCGTGGAATTTTGAAAGCTGTCGTCCTAACTTACGTTGTAGCAGGTAATATTACAGGAATAATATAAATATTTTGCTTATCGTGTTTGAAAATCTCACAAAAATTTTACTTGGCTGCAGTTAGTAGGTATGAGATTGTTAAATAAGATTCTAGATTAACTAAAACACAGAGTATATGAAGTCTAAATTCCGTCCTAAGGTCCCATAACAAACATGGCACTCAACGCCAAAGAAGTGGTTCGTGTCTTCGCATGTAGCACTCAACTTTCTTACAACCTCACAAAAATTAAATATAGCTTTATCGCAAGCCCTTTTAGACGAGCTCTTTTAAATATGAAGACGGAAATCGAAGAATTTAAAGGTACGTTGAGGTTCGTAAAAGTAAAGTTTATAAAATAATACGAGTAGGTAATGAAAACAGTCGCAATAAATTTAAATTATTTTTCTAATATTAAATAAGGTACGGCAGCACTGATATCAGAACAATAGCCAAAGTAACTGATAACGTTATTTTCAGGTCAATCAAAAAGGTGGTAATACCAATAGAAATTGAAATAGAGAGTACAGTCGAAATAAACAAAACAAAATCCGAAAATGACCTCGTGGATGACATGTTTGAGTTCGCACATCATTCTGATGAACTTGAAAAAAAATACGAGTTAGTTGTTATTAAGTATAAAATAGTTACATTTGATTTAATATGGTCACACTAAGAGTATTTCTTAGGCATGTTAAAATGATACCAATCTTGTGTTGTTTAACCCCTGAAAGTATTTCCTAGGTTCATATATTGATAAAAACTTAAGTGCGTCACAGTATTATTTTAATTAACTTTCCAGGATAGCTTTAAACGACACAGAAATGATGAAGTATTGGAAGAAATATGCGAAAAAAATGGAATACCGTTGCGAGAGGCAAATAGCTCATAGTGTAATGAATTGTATGGAGATATTCTCGCCATGCTTTAACATTTGTTACTTTAGTATTCCGATATATGCTGGAGTGCTGTGTTGGCCATTGATGCTTCCTAATGTCTGTCACATAAGACGATTTGTTGGGTCCATTTGTAACTCTGAAGAACAGGTGAATGTTCTTATAACAAAAAAAAAAACGTTATCTAAAAGCACCTATATATAGATAGTTAAGTAGTTGATTAAGTCTGGACCTTTATTTACAGTTAAATCCTGGACTTGGAGAAGGTTTTCTGTATCTGAAAAAAGCTTCTAAAACCTTAATCGCAAATCTTAACGATGTAAATATTTATGAAGAAGCGTATGAAAGCAAGGTTAATGATATTCAGGTACAAGAAAGTATACATTATTACGAATTCTTTGGGGCTATTATCTCAATATATTCCTAAAAATAAAAAAAAATATTATACTTCTAGGATGCAAAGGTCACCAGCGTCAAAGTGCTCCAGGCATTTGAAGAAAAATACAATATAATGCAAGTAGTTGTCCTAGGGGTGCACATTTGTCTAGCTTTACTTTTTCTTCGTCTCTTTTCATCGGCGCAAAGCTATCACGATTTGTTCTTGACAAGAATCAATTACGATAACGTCTACATCACAGGATACTTCAAAAAGCTCGATCAAAGGCGTCGGAGGAAACATCAGTGTACACTTTTGCCTTTGAAAAAGGTAATCGAATATCAATTTATACCATTAAACTTTTACTAAGCGAATTACACCCGTATTCACAAATAATACTATGAGTACTACTTCATTAATGCACAGGACCCTATAAACCTATTCAGAGACGATACTTGAGTCACGGTTTGTCTCTGCGTTGAATAAAGTATATAGACGTACACCTTTGGTTTTGCACGAGTTTTAACCTCAGATGTAGAACCAATACGCAAACCCTAATCCCTGTATATGATAAAACTGCATAGGCCTCCATAATATGAAACTCGGTGCACGCATGTATGATCCCAACGTGCAAACGCTAACGTGTTGAGCCTCCATTAATTATGTCGTATATTTAAGTATACGAGTACGTTTCTTTTGCGGGTTCATCAAAAGCGAGGTTACGTTATTTATCTATTAATATAGGGGAATAGTATAAAGCGATGTTTAATTTGCGGCGTGGTCGTGCGGCAATAGAATTATTTCAGAATATGATAAGAAAGATCATTAGGAAGGATTTCTCATGTAACTACGCAGATGAGACCGAGAGAACAGATAATCAATAGTCTTCAGTTTATAAATGAATAAAATTACAGATGGAAAGGAACAGATATATCGATGTATATTCAACATCCTACACTCCATCAGAGCGCAGCAAGCTCGTAACGCAGATACTCAAAGTGATGCTGGAAGCCATAACAGCGACTACGTTTGTGATGCTCGACCGACTGTTCTATGAGGCTCTGGACGTGGTTCGGCAGTTCGCTGTGGACACTGAGCCGATTAACGGACTTGGGGATTTGGAAGCTGAGGTATAGTTATATAATAGTTTTCTAAAGGATAGGCTATATAAAATATGTTTTCGGAAACGTGGTGAAAAATATAAGAAACCCAACTTTTGGACAAATTTTGCAAACGATATCAATGTATTTGATTATAGTTTTTCACTGCTAAAATACAGTTTTTCTGCCAAAAACATCAATGAAGATCACACTGATTTTTTTTTATTATTCACATTTTGCTTTGATTTTTTTAAGTCAATAGCGCTCTACATATGGTGCGATTAGACATGATACGGTCTAATGGAAAAGAGAGCGAACTGCCGTTACCCACTCTGTTGTGAACTTCTATTTAATGTTTTTATATATCCAGGTAGAAGGAGATGGTTTCCTAGCGAATATGTTGCGCAAGATTGTACAAGAATTAAATAAAGTGAGAGCAACGATGAAAATATCAAACGAGGAATGTTTGCCGCAGCCGCGAGCTATCCCGCCAATATTTTACGTCAAAATATACGGAGGCTATCTTTGGATACTAATTCTGTTGTTTATGAATCCTTATACGCTCAGATTAAGACGGTTAGCTATTTGTTTGGAGAACTAAATTAATATTCTAGTAAACGTAGTCAATACTATTCCTAAAATAGATACATGTAGATCTCAGCAGGAATATGAAATACTGTATGAAAAGCAAAATTCCATCGTGCATTCAAATAATAGATAAAGAAAAAATAACAATAATATTCTACATAATTTTCGACCTTTCGAACCTACTATACCCGTAATTAACTTTAATTATGTCCTGTCAATACAGCGATGAAAATTATGACATTACAGATTAATCTGCAGCTACTTCTACCCTCATAGAGAAAGACAAAGAATATTGCATCTGTACAACGATATTTTGAAAAAGCGTTTAAAAATGCAGAAGACTTTACGAAGGAAGGCGATTCAGGCTGTCCGGGCTCACTATCTGTCTGGCGAGGATTTGTTAAGCTTGAGGATGAAATTCCCCCATGTACTCGGTTGGCTAGGAGCTCTACCTCAGGCTAGGATGAAATGTCTCATTTGTGAAGAGACAGAACCAAGGCACAAGTCACAGAGCAGTAAGTCCGCGACGCACTTACGAGTTTTGTTATATGTTTAGACGCCCCAGTGTCAACGAGGGGTGAATTCTAGTTACCATTAGGATTAAAGGGATAGATAATCGGGACGCGTCAATCGAGGGAGGGAAAGCAATTAATCTCGCGTCGCTCTTTTCTACCTGCAACGAACTAGGGCGCACAGTTTGGGAACCTCTGTCATTATAATGTTCTTAAACTAATTCTCAGGAGATAAGGGAGTGTGGCACTCGTGTTCGAGCGCAAAATGTCCCTTCGTATACTGCGACGAGTGCTGGAGGGACGTGGGCTGCAGCTGCCTCGCCTGCGACCCCGCCCTCAACGAGCTGAGTGACGTGGACTCCTTGAGTGATGATAGACCACCGAGATATTGACTGCTTTTAATGAATACAATAAAGTTTATTCTTTACGAACATGTGTTTTAGTCAATAAATAGCTGCTCCGGCTTCGCTCCCGTAGCATAAGATTATATATAGCTTATGGTACTTGTGGATAATGTTGCTTGCGAATGGTTAAAGAACTTTTGAAATCGGTCCGGTAGTTTTTGAATTTGACAAACAAACAAAAGTTTTCCTCTTTATAATATTGGTGTAGAAAATATTTGTTTGATGGCACATTCTGTCTGACAAAGGAGACTTATGTAGATACTTATCTCCTATGCGGGATGTGTTATGAAAATTTAAATACATACAACAATTTCATAATTGAAAGACTTGAAATGCGCAAAAAGTTCTGAGCCTTTTATCATTAGTAAAAGCGCAATTGAAGTTCAAGTGGTCGATTGTAGATGGTATTGATTGAGTTTTCATAGAAGAAAAACATTCAAGTATATCAAATAAAAATACTATTCATAATAATTGTTTATTAAAGGAATTTGCTAAGTTTAAACTCAGAAGAGACCGTATTCTAGTTGCTCGCCCACGGTCAAGTTACTAACGAACTGAATATTATCAGCGACATCGTTGCATAATTGGGCTAGACCTGTCAGCTGACCATTATCTTGTGGACTGAAGTGGTACACGAGCTAGGAATGAGATTAGCTATTTAGAGGTGTCAATAGTGCGTGATATAATTAAAGCATTGATATTAATTTATTACTTTTGCGTACATTATAGGTGAAACATACTCGGAAACCCAAGATATTGAAAAAGGTTTTTTAAAAAAATCGGTTAGTACTTGATGATTACGTTACAGTTGTAACAGGAACAAATTTGAGGTGTAGCTATAGTAGGGGCATGTTAGGCAACATAATATTAAAATTGAGGCGCTATCCATTGAAGCACCAAGATAAAGCTGTGGAGGATGGTATTATTCCTCCAACGAAAAGGGAGAATCCTCAACCAGTACGAACCACAGGACTGGCCGTCCGTTAGGCCCCGAGGATTGATGTTTGGAAGTGGTACCTATAGGTGTATGCTTACCGGCGAAAACATTTCAACATCATCGTAACGCCACAAAGCTATAACTAAGTACGCCTTCATAAACTATTTAATATACCTACATTTAATAGATGTTAAAATTTTACCGACAAGAAATCGTCATAAGTGATCCACCCATCATTGTCCGTGTCAGCAGCGTTGAACTTCTCCTTTCGTACTTCCATAGATGACTCGTCTCCTAAACTTTCTAAAACTGCGCAGCTAAAATATGGACATAGGCACATAAATGCATGCAATAATGCAAGTAAGTCAAGTTTATATAACAATGTACCCCATAGAACTTTTCATTGAATATAAAATCTTATTCTTGGTAAGTTGCGACATGTTTAATACAACTATGTTTTAACTTTAAGACCATCATAAAATAACTAACAAATCATCAAAACCAAGCATTCCATTGGACTGGTTGTCGAAAAGTAAGAAAAGACTATGAAGATTGGCGATCGTAATTTCATTCCAGCCCGGAAATCTCTCCACTACTTTTTGCATACTCCATCTACGGTCTTGCTCTTTCATTTCCTGAAAAAACAAATAGGTAGGTACTCATATTTTTCATAATGACAAAAAGTTAAGAAATTCAGAAAAATAACATCCGTATTCTTAAACGCGTTTCAAAGCAAAGTGCCTCATAAACTTTAGCCCTCGGAGACAATACTTGAATATCGGTGAAGTGATATGTAATTAAGTTTAAATTGTTTTTTAATTAAAGGCTTGTCGTTTGTAACGTCTTATTTCGCATACTTAGTGTTGCTGTTTTTGAATACGGATGTGCATGTATTTGGGAATTTAAACGCATTTAGACAAGATTAGAAAAAGACAACTTGCAGAAAAATAAGCCTTTGCCGGGCTCATGTTGATTAAATAATTGAATTGCTATTTTATCAAGTTATTACTAAAATATTAATAAAATCATTTACTTGATTGTACTGTCGTTGTTCGGCAAGCCTCTTATAAAATAGTTCTACCAGTTTGTCATAGTCCGTTTTTGCTGTTTTCTGTATCTCTGTTACCTTTTTCTGCGGTTCACCTGAAGTTATAATTTTTTTTAAGCAATGCGGTCGGATCAAAAAACTCCCTGCATTTAGGTACAATTCTTTCATCGCTTTATGAAACTCTTGTAATTTTAAATAAACTTATATGGGCAACGTATGCATCCGATTAATTCATGTTCTTTGTAATTTTGTATAGAATGTCACACATGTGCGTCCACTAGAACACATCGCATGGATCACATTTTGTATACAAATAATGAACCTGATGTATGCAGACATTAAATGGTCATTAACTGCTGGACGCTAGTGATGCCCAATATACATACATTTCTTGAGTAAAACATCTTCTAGTCATAGTATTATTTCCATAAATCCAAACATAGGCTTATAAATTCGTCAATAAAATACATGACGGTTTAGGTATTTGGTATAAAACGGTGCAGCCACATCCCCTAAGGTTTCCTTGGTTTGACAACTCGAATATGGCCAGGTGAGATATAGTACTAATCATGCGACTTCGATGTGGGCATATTCCATCAAACAAGTTTGCGTTCCTCATGCGGAAGGTTCCGTCACCAAATTGTAGCCACTGTGGCGTCCCGGAGGATCTGCTGCATGTTCTGATGGAATGTGTCTGCAACGAATCCTTTCGTACCGACAAGTGTCGACAAATTCTAAAATATTCTTCGGACATAAATATAATTTTGGCTGACCCTTATTCAGCTGATACAAAATTACTTAAACAATGGTATTTAATTGCTTTTAAAAATAAATCGTAATTTAAAATGTTAAGTTAGTTACTTTAAGATGTATGTGTATTTGAGCGACATAATCAGTTACTGATTAAGAGCCCGCCATAGGCCAAATGGCTTCGCGAGATCACTAATATTATTAGTAATAATGGATCGAATATTTCGAAATTAAAATGTAGCAAAGTTCAGGACTATTGTCTGCGACCATGTTAGCAGAAACACGATTGCATAAAATTTTCTCGATAGAAAAAAATTGCAAAGTTGGGTCCAAATAAATCGTAGAACATTGATTACTCAATAAATACATTTAACTGAACGTTGGAAATTTGTATTTAATTTGTATTTGACCTAACGCAGGGTTCATCTAACTTTTTTTTTAAATAAACCTTATATATTCTTTACAAAAAGGGAATAACTATAAAAAAGCCCGCGCGCACTTCATCCGCCACTGAATCATATCTACCTCTCACTCACGCTGCGGCTATCGGACGGGGAGGTTGTG
>LQNK01000927.1:148426-171757 GCA_001586405.1 Phoebis sennae
CTTCAATGTAGATTTTAGAACAATACTCACCCGTAGCGGTGAAGTCTTCTTGTCTGTAAAAGCATATGGGTTTCCTCTTGACGGGGTACTCGAAAAACCTCCCGAGACTGGAGAACAAAGCACTAACATGGTGACCCATTTTTATTGCGTTACTGTGAAATCTGTTTGTATCTAGAAGTTATATCTCGTTCGTAATTCGTATCGAATATTTTGGTACGTTTCTGATTATTATTTAGACAAAATTAATGAACTCTGTCAAATAATGTCAAAAATTCCATCGTCATCAAATAAAATAAAATGTGTAGATTATTGTCTATTTAGAATTTCATTTTCGAAATATTAATTATCTAGTGCCTCAATATTTTGTTAAATTCAATTTTCTAGTACTGAGACTTGTGTTTAAATTACTGTATATCGATGTTTGTTAAGATATTTATTAAGTTGTAATAAGCATTTAATTGCTTTAAATGGATATAAAAATGGGTGGATGTCGGATTGGGGGATAAAATAAAACACCATTATTTATCAATCACTTGATTAATTTTCATACAAAATTGCATTAAAATTTTCAAAAAATCCATGACATAATATAGCGTCATGCACAATTGATAAGATTACAAGAGTCAAAGTAATGTTCATTACCGAAGGGTTAAAAAATAAATGAAATATGGTAGGCAGTAAATTATTCTAAATTAAAATATAGGAACATTTATAAAATATCAGTCTTCTTTCAACAATATTACAGGAGAGTAACGTAAGATATACATAATTATAAAAGAAAAAGACTGTTGTCGACTTCGTTTCAACAAAAATTTTGCCTCGATTATTGGACGCTTAATTTAAGTGAAGAAATTACGAGTAAGAATTCTGCTTATTCTAGTAGACAACAGACTTCTAATGCAGTGATCTGACCACCGACACATTAATTCATATCAGTCTTTATGCTTTTGCAAGTGAGGTAGGTTCGGTCTAACGTAACTATGCACGCGTCTAGTCATTTTTGCTACGTTTCGAGAATCAAGGTGTAATATTCATAACGTAGTAAACAGTACGACATACTCAGATTAATTTACGCATCACAAATGACTTCGACACGTGGGCTTCCCCGCAGACCAGACATAATGACTAGCCCGATCGAGGAACAAATACAAAAATACTACTTATGAGTACACTAAATAGAAACTCGACGACATTCATCTCCCCTCTAATAATATTCTGCTATTTTTACTAAGATTTCATCGTAAGCTTATCCACACACTACGCGCTATGAAGGAGTATTTTGAATACGTTTATATTAACTACGATAAATGTTCGATTACATTATGTCATTAACGTACAAAGGGGAGACGGATGGCAGAGATTGCACTAAGACTAACACAACGCAAGCCTAGTTAACATTAAAAATAGCACAAATATAATGGCTCAATACAATCCGCTAGAATTCCATACGATTGTACATTACTCATGCAGTTATCGTATTGCGTCTTACCACAACACCGTTTTATAAGGAAACCACAATTTTTCCTTGGGCGTTTGACAAAAATTCAAACAGCGAAAAACATCGTAGAAAAATTATCATCACGCTTCGAATACGTTCTCAATTTTATTGTATCTATCACAAAACCACATTTATACTGCTAGTAGCTAGCAGCTGTCACAATTCACATCGTTTCGCGATCTAATCTCTGACTTGGTGATTACATCAAAATATTATGCGTTTCAAAATTTGGTTCACTTTTACAAAGTGGTCATGCTTATGGGAGTGGGCCGTAGAACAGGGTGTTGACTGTTGACTGTTGACTGTGGACTCAGTGCGTATGTTAACATACCGATTGTTTCAATGTTAATTCATCCGAAATTCTGTTCTATATCACCATCCCATTCGCTCACGAAAAGCGTTAACAAAATAAATCTAAACGTAACTAAATGACAAAATTATATGAAAGTCTAAAAATTATATTTAATAGTAACATTAAGCAGTCATTTTGAAGACTAACTATTTAGAATTATATTCTCTTCGTCTGATGCGATAACAGAATTCAAAGATCTAATTGATGGGATTTAAAAGTCTATTCAAAAGAAAAATGAGAGATTCTAACGATAAAAAACACTAAATTATTTTATTTTTTTTATTACTCAGTATTTTGGATTCTGTTATGTAACCAGAAAAAAGTTAGAAGTTTGTTGCAAGGTTGAAAAATCTACATTCAATACCATGAAGTTATTAGCAAAATATGTATACGAATTTGCTTGGCAAATCCCTTTTAATTACGTTTATGCAAAATTGTAAATCACTGTCTAAAATACCGAGATTCAGTCGTCATACAAAAATAACTATCGATCTGACTTCGAGTTAATAATTTTGTAAAACCTTCAATAATATAAAAAAATGCATTTCATGCAACATATTATTTTAAAAATAACATAATACTTTTTTAATAATGGCACTGAAAAAAAAATTAAGTAATATTCACTTCATTATTTATGATATGAAATAAAAATTAGTAATAACTACTGTTTCAGCGGTTTTTCCTTAATTGACCGTAAAAGACGCAAACTACTGCATGTTCATATTATTATTGTAAATCTATAATTGTTGTCTTTGTTTTACTTAACATTTGATTATTTTAAACTTTCAATTTGATACGTATTTAGATGTTGTTGCTATTAATATTATCTATAAAATTAGGAATATAATGCTTATGGATTAATCAAGTTGTTTACATATTGTAGCACGAAAATATACAACGGTAATTTTCTTTAATAGCTATAATACTGCGTTATTATTGCTATTCTTTTAAATACACTTTTCGCTTTAATTAATAATTTGATAAGAAACCAAAAAAGGATATCGAAGCTCGGAGTATAGCTGCAAAACAAAGACAACACCCGAAAAGCGCTATTAGATTGATAAGGTCTCTTAGTAATTATTTCACTTCAAACAATTTCACTATATCAAGCCATATTTATGAAACGCTATCATAGTTATCCGTAGATAACCTCTTACATAGCGAAGATTTGTTTGAAGTTACACGTCGAAACGTCTCCACGACTTAACCTAATTTAACCTAAGTACAAAACGTGAAAAATGTTATCCTAACACATTAAATTTACCTAACATTATGCTTCATATGGGAGACATTGCTTTGAATGAGCTCAAACTACTCACTGTTAATTTATATAATCTAAGAAGCGGTTATATGAGTGTCTTAACACTGATATATATAGCTTTGGTATTTAAGATACAGGATCTAAAGGCGAATAAGTTCATAGGACGATTATTAGGATCATATGTTATACGTTCTATAGTTTGTGGTGCTGACAAGGCAAACCAGTGACTAAACATCGATACTATTAAAATAACGTACGTAATATTAAGAATTAAATACTATTCTGGAAGCGGTACTTCAATTAGCCTACAGCACGCAATTTAACTAGACATTACACAATGATAGTTTAAGAACCGACGGGTCCTAATCTAACCTATATTAAATAGTGAACACATACATACTGAACACATGTTAAATCGAATACATTCGATATACTTAGAAAGATTTAAAAAATATACTATATGTTAATTTATAGATAATCAATTTTGAAGGATGAATTTTGCTAAAATATTTTAACTAACCAAATGTTCACGCGGGGACATTACTAATATTTTATCACAGGAATACAACTTGGATGTGGTTGGTGATTTCTGAACGCAGTGTTTTGCTGCTTAATTCAATTTGATATTTGAATTTTTAAAGTCTACATTCAATTTGTATCGTATTAAACCCAATCGTCAGACACGAATCAAGAAAAAAATAATGAGAGTTATGCAAATAAAATATCCCTGTGCCTTGTCTTCCTTAGATAAATTATCAGTAGAATTAATCCCACGCAGAACATGTATCTATCCAATTATCTAATTTAAACGAGAGTCATCGGGACTAAGTTCGTTTACATATTAAGAGATTAAGATAATTATTATAAAAAATAATAAATTAGCAGCTAATTATTTCAATTTAATTCAGTTCCTAAAATATAAAAATAAAATCAGCCCATAAATCCAGTCGAATCTTTTTACCAATTTCGTAAAATAACAAAATAAATTTTAGAAAAATAAAAATAATAAAGTAGCAATTAGGTGTGCATAAGAATTTGATAAGGTAATACCTAAAATATTGGTAAAAATTGCATAACGCGTCGAAGCGATGCCTTCCCCGCGCCCCGCGCACCGCGCACCGCGCCGCGCCTCTCCCCGCCATCGCCTTTAAGACAGTCTTCTAAAGTCAGTCTCAAAGTTTATTGCATTTAATTTCTTAGCTCAGTTGTCTTTACCCCTTCCCTACCGAGTTTTAAAAAAGTCTAAACGCAGTCGAGAAAATAGTTACAAACTAAATATAATATAATTAAATGGGCGAAAATAAATAGCCGCACTTCTATAATCCGCAAAGAAAACGTAATATCTATAATACGCAAAATAATTCACAAAAATCCTACATTCTAGCGTCTGAAATAATTAATTAAACAAGTAAAAGAACGCAAAAATTAACATTTTGGAAAAGAATACTTTTCAAGCTAATTTTAAATTATCTCACATAAAAAACATCTTTTAAATCACATCGTGATCTTTTATCATAATATAATAATAATCTTGACGATTCGTTTTATTTATTATGCATGGCATAAAATGTTCGATAAAAAATATAATCGAAGTACGTCCTGTTCAATAGATTTGGTGTTACGTGGATATGATTTAATATATCAAAGCTATAAACTGCCACATAAAAACTGTTGTTCATTAATCGCAAACAGCGTTTGGCCCTTAGAGACTAGTCGAATACGGAAACGAAATCAAAATGATATGGTAACAAAAGTATTCAAGATTTTAAGGAGAATTCGATTTGTGCAAACTTTTGTAAATCATGAACAAATACTAATTCTCCGTACAAGCTATGCTCGATCCGGATTTCCACAAATATAATAAAATTGGCACATTATGAAATCAATCACAACTTAAACAAAACAAAAATACATTATAATAATATAAGAGACCTACGGTCCACAATGTAATTTTACCTTTACGTATCTAGTCAGTCAGTATACCTTAATGTATTGCTTGCCATGGGAAGAGATGTCGCGGGCGGTGTCGGGCAAAGTCTCGAACAGCACAACGAGGTAGCCTTCGGGAGTGAGAGCCACGTCGCTAGGCCGGTCCTTATCGTCTAAGCCGGGGCTCTTGAGATCTACTGCCCACAGAATACGCAACTCAGAAGTAAACACAAGAACGCGGTGATTCTTTGAATCAGCCACTATTATACGTCCATCGTCGTCGGTCACGATACCGGAAGGACGATTTAGTTCTCCGATACCGGAACCTTCACGTCCCACACAGTGTAGGACCTTCGACAGAGTAGGGTCTACCATAAGCAAACGATGGTTTTCGAAGTCGGACACAATAATATTGCCGGATGTCGTAAAGCACACACCTCTCGGTGTAGTAGGTCCTTTAAGCATCTTGGCAGGATTTGCCCCTTCGAACACAAACTTAGTTATATACGTCCCATCACTAGTAAATAACTGGATACGATGATTACGCGTGTCTGTTACAACTATATTACCTAAAGTATTTACAGCTACGTCCCAAGGATATTGGAATTGTCCACATTCTTTGCCGAACGATCCAAACTTCAAGATGAAATTACCCGAAGAAGTGAATATCTGTACCCTATGATTGTCTTTGTCGATAACGATGATACGACCATAAGTATCTGTAGTTATTCCTGCTGGAAGATCGAACTCGCCTGGGCCAGTTCCTTTGGAGCCAAACATTGTTCTAAATTCTCCACGATTGTTAAATATCTGAATACGGTTGTTTCTTCTATCGGCTACAATGATATTGCCCTCCCTGTCCACACACAGGCCCCAGGGTCTAGACACTTGACCTTCATCCTGCCCCTCTCGGCCAAAAGAGAACATGGGTACACCGGGAACCGGACTCCTGGTGGGTTTTACCGAAACTGACATCCAGTAACCAGGGATCGCCTGCCCGATTCCGCGAGCGGGATTAGAGTCCATGGAGATACTAGAAGAGATGCTGTGATCGTAATAATTTGTAGATCTTGTATGACTGCTTGTATAATCTGGTAGAGAACGAAGGCTATTCGTTACTGACATTTGATAAGTCAGCGGCGGATAAGTTTGAGCTGACTGCAGAGACTGTAGCAACGATTGGCGAGATTGAAGCGTTGATGAAGATGTCAATGAGTGCATTGCATTTACTGGAGCAGATTGTACATCACACTGTCTTTTAATTTGATCAACTAAGTCATAATTCGGAGGTATGAACATAATTCGTTCTTCAGTAATGTACATATTTTTAAACATACATGAAAAGTAATCAACTTGGGCTCTACCTTTCTCTTTGGCCATGAATAGATCAATACCTTCGGAATCCATGCTTCTTACTAAAGTTTCATTAGTATGAGCTAAACCAGCTAAAATACCACGAAGAGTATTCATGTGGTCAGTCAACTCATTCATTTTAGCTTGACGCATTTTTTCCACTTTATCTAGTAAATATTTCTCTCGATCTTCAATCGCTTGTGCGAAACAACGCATTGCTTTTCTTATTTTCATGTTAGCTTCAGCAGTTTCTTTCTCGTATGCCTTTGACATAGCTACAGCACGGTCAATGGCAGTTTTAATTGCCTTTGTGCCAGTCTTTGTATCTTCTATCGCACGAAATACTCCAATTCGACACATATCTAGCGCACCCTTAATTGGAGTATAGCAATGATCTTTGTGTACCCACAATGTACATTCCTGACAAATGAATATGATGCAAGCTTCACAATAATATCTAACAGGATCACAATGCAGTTCACAATACATAACTTCTTTGTCATTTGTGACAGAATTTGGCCGGGCACCAATGGGAGAAATTTGATGAATGGGCAAAAGCGTATGTTCACGCAACTGGCAATCGGATGTTACTTTATGGCAACATTCATGGCAAAAAAGATCATTGCATTCAAGGCAACGCGTGGTCGGCGTGCGTTCCTCACAGCGGAAACAGGTGATCGAGACGGAGGATGAAGTTCCGGGTGAACCGCTGGAGTTATCCTCCTTGGAATGACTCTGGTTATTATTGTTGTTGGATGTAGATGCATACTCACGACTAGAGCTTCCTATGGGCGTTTGTAAGGTACTGCAAGAGGGAAGTGCCCAGATATCATACGGTATAGTCGAAGAATTTGCGTTTGACGGGCCTTGCAAGCTCGAAGGCTTGTTCATGTTTTCGAGCAGGCTGCATATGATATTGGACATGGCGAGGGGATCTTCTTGGTCGGTGGAGTTGTGGGTGGAGCCCGAGGAGGATGTCGAAGTGGCTGGCAGGCTAGCAGCCAGCGACTGTGTCATATTTGCGAACGACGTCATGGTGTTGCGACGCAAGTCAAGTCATTAGACCTGGAATGAGAATACAAAGTATGTTAATTATTGTTGTTTGAAACTTATGTGGATTTGAGCTTGGCCGTTACATAAATGGTGAAATTTAATGAATTCGGAAAATTGGCAATAAAAATTGTATATAATATTCCATATTGTTTTTTTCGGACACATCAAGTTTATTCGATAAATATAATGTGCAGAATATTTTTTTATATCTATTAAAAATCGATCAATAATATTTTGAACTCATCATAATTTGTTTTATTATAATTACCTACCAAATAAAATTTAACTAATGACTATATTATAAAACGTATCTTTGTAGTTATATAATCGTTTACACTGTATAATAATAACATAAGAAATAATTAAATTTGACATAATATGACCAAAATAAACTTACAACTACAACAAAAACAACATTTTCTAATCACTTATCACTAAAAAGATAACACCAAACAACTGTAAACTTTTAAAAGAATTTGAGTATAAAATAAAACACCAACGCCAGAAACGGCATAATCTTGCACTGGGGTTGTTTCATATGGTGCAGTTTGCGAAAAAAATCCTATCCCAAAAACATTATGCCCTGCAGCCCTCCCTACCATGCCCTTCGAGCTTCTAGGTAGCAATCAACGAGCGGGACAGCGATATACCCCTTGTGCGCGTTAGACAAGGACACAGAAACATTCCAAAATTTTCCATAATTTAGATAAAGAGGTTTGCTATGATTAGGGTTGGCTCTGATTTATCTATTTATTATTGATTTTAGGTTTATCATTTACATTACAAGTTTTTAGTATGTAGTGTGTAGATATTGATTATGAGGTATGTACAGTATAGTGTCTGTCACAAATCTGTCTTTCTAAGAGATATATTAGGCAAAAATTTATAATAAACCAACTTATAAATGGAATTTCTGTAAACGCACTTGTTCTAATATGCAGATACCAAAGAATTGTATGATAATCATCCGTAAATATATTTATGTGACACAAAATCGTCATCATAGAAAACCGGCCGGCCAGCCCTATCAAAATGACTATTGACTAGTCAATGCCAATGTGAGTGTGAGTGGGACGGCAGATACGTCGTTTAGCGCGTTCGAAAGAGAAAGTGGACTGTATCGAGATTGAGTATTTTGGTAGAGCCGCGGTGGCACGTTGTTCGTGACCTTGGGAGAGGAACACGCGTGAGGCAGGTCCGGGGAACGCCATCTTGACGCGCCCCCGCTCTATGCGCGAGGGTACCGAAAATCGATGTCGTCCCTTGCTGCCCTTATCCGAAGGGCGAAATAGGGACCATCATCGACATTACTACGATATCTTGAAAATGTTTCACAACAGAGATCGTACAATCAATGACGGTACAAAATCTACGAATCTAATAGAAAAATGAATTTTGAATCCCATCTTTTGCCGTGATGCTTTAGAAATGAACATTTAATATTATAAAATTTACAATATAATAACTATTTTACATAACTATCCATTTATGTTAATTTAGAGTGCGTTGAACCAGTCACGCCCGACATTTGCCATTGACAATGATATACGTATTTTTTAAGATTTAAAATATTATGTATATTATCTCTGGCGCATTATAAATTATCTATCAATAATAATATATTCAAATTTGCATATAACAATGTTATCGATGCATAACATGCTACATTTTATATAACAGGCTTTACCATTCTGAGAATCGAGTAAAAAATCAATAGAAGCAGGTATAACATTTAACAAAATTTTATATCGTGTATAGAGTATGACAATTGCCCATTTTAATAGTTTCGACTGTGCTTTCTTTGGATAAAGTTACATTCATACAAAGCGGTATTACCTGGCTATAAAAAAGACAATTGTTCAATTATACGTCGGTATTTCGAGCAGGTAGTGTGCTTTATAGAGGTTTTCGGTGAAACAGGCTGTTTTCGGGATTGAATGAGACAATAGGTGTACGTGCACCGTACAATGGGCGTATAGAGGTTGCAGGGATACTGTTTGTATCTCGGTGGTTTCGAGCTATAGTATTCGCTATCACAGTAATTGCTGTGCTGATGTTAGAAAATTGAAAAATACGCTGATGAAAGTGTACTTGTTTACGAGTGAGCAGGCTGTAAGAGAATACAGAGAGAATTCAAAATTGAAATCCTAGAGGCAAATGCAATTATACGAATATTGTTAGTATATATATTATATTTTACGTATATTTTACGTTTAGTTCTCGATTTTTGTGATGGTTTTATTTAATTATAAGACGTATTTTGTACGACGTACAAAATCAAACCGGTATCAAAATCAATTAAACAAATAAAAAAAGCAATTCTTTAAGAATTGCTTATTATTTCTACATTCGTAAACATAATTGAGAAAGTTTAGTGTCGCACGTTTTCACAATAACAATAAGGATAACGGAAAAGTGTTAGAAATTTGGAGAACCAAATAACTTTATACAATGGCTTATTGTGCGCAAATAAAATAATCATATTTCATATTCATAAACTTTACGACTTCCATAAACCTTGGCTTGAAAAAGAAAACAAATTATGAATCACAATCCACAGATAACTTTAACAAGGATGCATTTTAAAGGGATATAATGAATCATGCAGATAAACATTCTAATGATAATAAACATGCTTGTAGCAACAAAAGGTAGCGAAAAATAATTGAAGAATTGCCTACAATTGTTCACGAATGTCATTGTTCCTGAACAGGTCATCGTAAAACACTACAATGTACTTCGAATCGGAAGTCAGCTATACCTTAATGAATATAACGCAAAATTCAATGACAATTTTTATTTCGCCAATATACAGCTCCATTTTACGAAATGTCTGTAGAAGAATTTAAAGCCTACAAAGAGCTTTTGAAGTAGAAATTATATTGAATATTTTATTTATTTAATTTAAAATAACAACTATTAATCAAAACAAATGTAGGTCTAGGACCCAAACTAGGCGCAGGATTGATTTTTACATATACGTATTTTGGGATCCTTTACATAGAGCGTTTATTTCATATAAGGTTTAATTCAATTATTGTGTTCAATTTGGTACATATATAATTACTGTTTCGTGACACACTAATTGCTCCTTTTAAAAGAAACGTTCCGCAAATCTTGGATACAGTTATTTAAAAACGTAGTAATTGTTGTTCTGTTACGCGCATTACAAGTCATTACTCTATACTCTATAGTTACTAGTTAAGCGGTCGCAACTTTCCACACGAACCCACAATGGCAAAAACCCGCCATGGATGCAACAAATGACATCCGAGAATTCTATAAAAACGTTACGGCTTTACTATCCGGCTTATTAAGGTACAGCCTGATTCTTTTAATAGTGCATTTTAGTTCAACGTATTCTTTGTTCTTTAAAACAGTTGCTATAAAATTGGATTTGGATGTTAATTCGGTTTGTTGGTCATGACTGACTCGAATTTAATGTCTGATACATATTAAGAAATAAATATGTATTTTAAAACTAATATCGTCCAGACATGAGAAGTAGATACAAATGACGATGTTGCGATTCAGAATTTCTGTGACAGTGTTCATGTTTTGGCATCGTCATTATATTATATGTCTATGAATTATTGAAATGCCTTTTCATTTGTCACTTGACCTACATCAATACATATAATAAAATCGTAGCATGTCAAAATTTGTACATTGAATATATTGGGGAAATTTTAATATAGGGCGTTAATATAAGGGATACAGAAGGCAAATCAATATTTTTTTTCTTTCATGTCTGTCTGTCTGTCTGTCTGTCTGTCTGTCTGTCTGTCTGTTTCTTTGAACATCTACTCCTCCAAAACTACTGCATGGATTGAGATGAAAATTTACACAATTGCTGATTATATTATAGGCTAACATAATATGTATGATTTATCCCGGAAAATCAAGTGGTTCCCGTGGGTTAGAGGCTTACAAATATATATTGTTTTTGACTGTACTTAAGAGCAGCAGGGCGATTTTTAAGAAAATATAATTGTATAGGTATTTAAGTTTTAAGATATCACAACTGTACCTATACACAAATGTATAAAACATAAACATTAAATGTCGTTTTAACAAAAATTCGTTACTATTGTATAAAGAAATAATAAAACAAACCCACATTTTTTCAATTTTATTTATCTTTGGTTTTTAAGATGTACATACTTTTATAAGAAAAACATATTTCAACATAAAAACTTGATCACTACATAATATATCTGACAAAAGCAATAGGCGTTTGGCCATATCGTAGGTCGTACGTAGGTCTCCTTCTAATAGTTGCTATAGTTTTCCACAAACGTTTTCATCCTTGCTTCTATTCGATACATTTTCAGCAATTCCAAACTAAGAAATATTGCCAGAGTAGAGATATAAATCCTACATCTACCACAAAATTGCCTTCTTCAGCGTCTAAATAATGCTTAAAATGCTTAATTGTTGATAATATTTTTAACAATTTTGCTTAGAATAACGACAAATCGGTATTTTGACTTGTCAAAGTTTGAAAATGTCAGAGACTTCATATTTTATTTTTTATTTGAAAAAAAAGTATTTAAGGTGTATTAGATGTTTTTTTTTTTCAAATAAATCGAGTTTAAAAATTATTTTTTGTGAATAAACCGTGTAACCGTGAACGAAATACATTCAAATAATGGTTTATTTTTTTTTTAAATATAATCGTAAATAATCATCTAAAACTGTAACGTAAAAAGGTCATCACTAATTTATGACGTAATTTCACTCGACATATCGAAACTCATTTCACTTCACTTGAGCGACATTGACGTTACAGAATACTAAAAATGTGAGAATCGAAGTGATTTTCGAAGTGAGGGTGAGAGTCGAGAAGAGATTCGAAATCGAAAATCGTATTTTACAGAATCGACCAGCAGGTGATTGAAACAAGAAAATGTTTTATATGATTAGATAAAATGTCCGCAGATCTACAATTCCATTTTTATTTCATCAACATTAGTTCAGTAAAAATGAAGATATGTTGGAAAAACATGAAACGTTAAACGCCGCCTTACCAATTGCTTTAGCAATTACTTCTCAATAAATTATAAAGATTAAGCACTAATTATTATTATTTTACATTTTCTTTGGTTCCTTATATGGAACCAAACCGACTTAACGAGTAAACCCCCCCCCCCTGCGCCCATTTTAGGGTAAAAGAAGAATGCATAAAGATTGCTTTCAGAGTGTTGTTTGTTCGCAGAGTATTTCAATTTTCATGCCAATTTTAAATTTCCATTGCTAATTGTAAGAAATGTCCATTAGTTTGGTTCAGTAACATTATCAAGGTAATACTATTTTAAGGGATATATGGGATACCAAAAGCAAACCAATATTTATGTATTGAATTTCTTACTTTACATGTGACTCAGTGTCTTAAACAAGATTACCGTTTATTCAAACCTAGGGGGCCCGGAGACCGGGGGCCGGGAGCCGGGGGTCGGGGTCCATGGGCCGGGGGCCGGGGGCCGGGAGTCGTGGGCCGGGGGCCTGTGGCTGGGGGCGTGCGCGAATTTTTTTTTGTTTTGTCATAAGTTTCACTTTCGTTCTATTATTTCTTTAGGGAACATAGGGAGGATGGAATCGGCAAAGTTTGCACCTACATACATATTTTGTTTTGGTAGATATATCTCAGATTTTTATTTTGTTTTTAGTTGATTTATTGTATAAGTATTCCTTATGTAATCTAAACATACTTTCCTAGAAATTGTCTGACCTAGAGACTATTAAGTTAGTGTTAAGTTTTTAGAAAACATTAATATAAAATATTAGTTCCAATTGAATTTTAAAATTATACAGACGAGCGTGTAATTAAAATACTTATAATTAAAGTCATAATATCATTTTTATAACAACTATGTTAATTTTGTAGTCTACGCGTGCGAAGCCGCGGGCAAAAGCTAGTTTTGTAATAAAATTTTAAGCTGAATCAGTTAAACTTGCCAAACCCAAGACGTATAAAGCATCGAAACGTATAAAGCTTTTTGTAATATAATATTGAATACATCGCATTTAATAAATCCGCAGCAATCGATAGCTCCTACATTTTTGTGCCCAATTAGCTGATGTGGACGAAGATCGTTATGCCATCTAAATACATAAAGAATAATTCAGATTTTGTATTCCAAAAATTTATTTGAACTTATTTGAATTTTAGACTGAGAAGTCTCCGGTAATATTATGTTCCGCTTAATAAGTTATAGTATGCGTAATTTAACAAAGATATTCATAGAAAGAATCAATTGCGTTCAATCTGAACTGTAACTATTATAAAAATCTTGCAACGCAAAAAACAAATTGAAATAGAATGACCTCTAGTGCCGTTAGGATGATCATACAACTTACTACGCATGATATGAAATTTGAACAAAAGCTTATGAGATTCACTGTCTTGGAACGCTTCTATGCCAAAATCACTATCTTTTTAATACAAAAATGTAATTGTGTGATTCTGTTTTGAATTTTAATTGGTCATTCAATTGTGTACGGCTCGAATTTTATGGATATTTAATGTTTTTATTGCCTAGAACCGATGATCCATGATATGCTTCGTGGTGGTCTAACGCGATTCAGAAACGCTTTGGCACGGTGATTTTACCACGCAGTAAGTAGTAACCCGATCGTACAATACCGGTGGAACCGGCCACAGAAAAAAAATCCAGTAACCAGATCTTCGAAGATAATTAATGTACTAAGAAAGCTACAGGTTTCTTCACATTCAAAACATATTAAGGTTAAAAGAAGACACAGCTGTAAATACGCTATATTTAGATGGACGTCATTTGTTTAACCTTTATTGAGTGACAAAAAACATTTAAATTTTTCCAAGGTGCAGAGCTACATATAAGTGACTCATTTAAAGCAGGTTATCATCGATATTATAATACTCGTAATCAACTTCTAAGCTATAAGCCAGACATATTATTAGCTTATAATGTTTACGGTTTTTGTACTCACTGTATTTATACACGGATTAAGCCCGATGGTTTCGGAGGTACTTCTTCAGGGGGAGTGGGTTGATGTTTACGCGGTCGTGTCCTCGCGCGCTGAAGTAGGACCTCCATCGGGCTTAATCAGTGAGAAACTTACTTCTGAGCTCAGAACGTGCGTATAAAGATTAATAAGATAAGTTGTTTTTCACCCATTTCTATAAAGTTACAATAAAAATATCCGTGATTGAAAGGAAGTGTAACTACGAACTTTCCAAGTAGACATGTAGACAGAGTATGACATGCCGCGGAAAAGCAAGTTACGCCTAAATATAATCATATTTATCTTTAAAAGATACTGTCAGCTTTAAGGTAATCAAAACGATAAATAAAAATAAAATGCAAAAGCGAACCTTTTTACAGTGCCCGCATATTCCTATCTCTGTGTCATGAATATAATCGATAATAGTTTGTACGAGAAAGCAAAGTATTGATTCATACTCGATTAGCTAACTCCGACTATTTTCTGCCCTATTTTTATTACGAAAGCCTGAACTATCGAGGAACGTTTCCTTTTCATTTATTTAATTTTTTTTCATACATATTTTTCGTTTACCAATACGAGTCTTTCCGTGTATTAGAAATATATTTTTTTTAAATCAGGACGGCTCGAACCAATTTCTTTTGAAGTTGCTATTTCCAATAAAAACAGTCAAAATAAAAGTTACGACATCCTACAGCAGTTAGGAACGCTTCGATTGCTTTAATAATTTTCCAGATTATAACAAGCTGTAATCGAGTCTCCTTTCAAAATATATACGTTTTGGACTGATCCGAAAGTTACGTTATTTACATGACAATGCGCGAAGAGTTTGGATAACGCGTATAAAAAATATTGTTATACATGCTACTATTTTTATTTTTTCTCAGAATTGTGTTAGTAAAACATCGTATGTTGTATTCGTATCTCCCTGGCATCATCGATAGTTGCCTAACCGTATCCCCAGCTCCTTGATGTACTTTATAAAAGGTATTATTTGAGACCTGTTACGATAATCTTAGGGGGTCCACCTTCCGGCACATGCGCTGTGGTATTGTGGGGTCGAAGCCCTATGATTTCACTTGTATTGCGGGTAACTTTTGTAATATTCTACTACACGAGATAATTAAAGTCTTGCTGAGGGACTAATAAATTAGAAAATTTTGCCTTTCAAATAATAACGCGAAATGTGTTGTTTGCGTGTATAATTACGAAGATAATTAATAAATTTATGATTATTAAAATCTAGGTATAATGAAATATTTGCCTATATTCGCATTTACTACAAATTAAATTTTCATAAATTTCACCATGCCTTTTTCTTTCAAGATTTTTTTTTTTTAAATAGAAGAACAATTAATAAATGTTACATATTACGAAAGGAATCATACTGTATATAAAAGTATTTTCTATAAAATTATATTGTTAATACAAGGCACAGGCACAAGCAAACTCTTAATTAAAACTCCCCACTTTGGCTACTTTGTAGAAAGTTATCTTTCAACATTGTTTGCTTGATAGGACTGACTTATTGAACATAGGCCAAGCCAATTGATTTACAAGTATTTACCTTTATTTATAATTGTAGTAAATAGATGGTAAACAAACATACCCCTTATCTTTTACTGTTTTAGACATTTATCTGAAAATTCAGACTCAAAAATCAATACTAGTGGCTGAATAACAGCTTTGCTTACTTTCACATAGTACTGTAATAAATTTAATGAATTTACATTTGTGTTTAAGTTGCAATTAAAATCATAATGACACTAAACCATACCTAAGGTTACTTAACTCCTAACATTAATTAATTAAAAGTATTATAATTGTAGTTAGAAGCCATTTTTAGTTACAAATTACAATGTGCACCAAACCAATAATGGTTGGGTGTATTTCAATACAATTCATAGCTTTCTATCATCTATATCGTCATAAAAATGTCATATTTAAATGATGTCCTAATAAGTTTAATTTCTACAAAAATGTACCCAACTAAGATTTTTCTTCCAACATAGAACTACTTTTCAAAGAAAAAGGAAATAATACCCTAAGAAATATTTCATTTATCACATTACAACTATGAAATAACTTTCGCAAAAGCTCACTGTCAAATGTTAAACAAGAATTTGTTTATTATTAGCTTGTTGATTGACTGTCATGACTGTTGAAACAGCATGTATTTTAAGTTGTGCACTACCCATGTCAAATTTCATTCTATCATATCCAATTGTATAGCCTGCTTGAGTAACATAAAAATTTATATTAATAATTTAAACCAGACTTATTGTTGGCAGATTTTTATAGAAGATGTATATTCTCCTTAGCAAGTAAGACTCACAAATTCTTTTTCTTATTTCCTAGATCATGCCGACTTATTTCTTTAAGCTTACCTCTTTTTTACTAATTTTCAACTGTATGGCTATGGCCTATACCATCTTGCATGTTGATTACATCAGATGCTATATACATAATATACATCCTTCTGATTTTGTAACATACTATACTACTTTATCAAATTGCCTTAAAAATAAGCGCTCTATCTACTAAACATACTTAAAAATGCATATTATATAAATATACTACAACTTAAACAAGTTCAATGAACCAATGTTGTGTTAAAACATTCATATATGTACATATACAATAAATATTGATGTCAAGGTTTTGTAAAAGCATTGTATGCAAAAAATATTTCAATAAATATTATTAACGACGCACATTAAGTCTTGCATGTGTAAACAATACAGACATACAGTTTAATAAATTAACACATTTTATGTGAGTATATTTGTCTCAAGGGCAATAAAGCACTTTCCTTGATATTTTAATATAAAGCATTGGAATTCATAATGCATTAAAATATGTACATATAAATAAAATGCATATGACAAGTACTATAAATATATGAAGGAAAATAAATAAGTATATAACAAACATAGAATTTTCACTGAAAAAATGCACTTGTGAAATCAATGACAGTGCAAATACTTAATATCAAACAGAAGATTGTTCTAACATTTTTAATGCAATTAAAAATAATAAAATGTAAAACTTAACTTTTTACAATAAAAAGTGTTTATTTTATGTACAGGTTCAAAGCCTATTTTTACTGTGATAGCTATAATTGTGTTTTCTGAATATTGGGAATATTATTGAATGAATATGAATTTTTGATGTATAAATAGCAAACAAATGCTTATCAGACATAATTTTTTCAGTAACGATATTTTTCACGCAATTAAAGTAAAAGTTAATGGGATAACTTTCGAAAATGCGTATGAAGTGTAGAGATGGTCTTTATATAACTGTGTAACATTTTAATCTAAAGGTATTACAACGTCTTCCTGTTTGTTCTCGTCGTCGCTATCTCCACATAATGGATGTGTGGTGCAGTGAATCACAAATTATAATAACTAATTATACACCGCCATATACTCACCAAATCTGTCTCCGATATCTTTGTAATAACAACTGATCTACGATCTTCTGCAAATATTGCGCATTACACTATAACCTTTAGATTCGTCCTTTAGAATAAAAGTTATTGAATTCGAAGTCACAGCAATTATTTACGAAAATATGCCTGACGATGTAGGTAGATTGCACAAAGTGGAACCCTATATTTCTTAGAAAGTCCGAGGTTGACTACGTTATTTTTATTGCACTAGTTACAAATACTGCTAATCATCGCGATACAATTATAATATTTCGCAATAATCGTGTATTTATTTATTATCAATAAAACACCACGAAAACAACAGCGGTGAATGAACGATCAATTGATTTAAAAATAAACGTATTGTCTATAGTCTTTCAGCAACAATACAACACAAATTCGACCTTATTTTATGTAAACACAATAATTTTTAACACTTTTATTAATTATTTATTCTATTATTTGTACGTAGAAATATCGTTTTTATAGCCTTGTATATTCCATTATTTAGATAGAAATAATAAAATATTTTTAAAGTTATAACCATAGTGATTTGTCTCTACTATTTTATACATTTTCAGACGTCTTTGTCAAGTGTCAATTCAGAACTGCCTTATGTCAAATTTGGCGCCAAACTTCTGGGAAAACAACAGTTGGTTTATTGTTTCAGTGCTTAAATTTTTAAATATTTATTGTGTGTTTTTAGTGTGAACATCAATATAAGTACTTACCATAATGTCTACTCCATCGAAAAGACCATCTTCACGCGCATCTTCTGAAGCCCCGACACCGTCCCGGCGAACAAGATCCTCTCAGCAACTTATTGTACCTGAAACGCCGCAGCGTTCTTCTGGTACACCATCCAAAGGTAAAGATTACTATTTAAAATTTATATGAACTAATTCAAATATATTAAGGTATTAAGAATCAAATATAAATTTTTACTATTTGTTTTCCATTCATTATTTTGAAGTGTGAATAAAGTAAGGTTAAGCTGTTAAACTGCTTATGAAATCAATAATTAAAAACAAAATTAGATTTGTCATATCAGCTTCTACTAAAAGTTTTGTTTTTGATGTTAGCTAATTAGCTCTTTTGTTTCTAGATGGCACACCAGGTACTCCGAGGAGAACACCCCGAACTCCAAGTCAACAGGCTCCAGGCACATCACCAGCTCGTGCCCTGGCTTCCAGTCCTATTGGTAATCATCTAATCATATCATATTTGTTAAAAATATGTTGCCGTTAAATCTGTATGAACAAACTGCACTTATTTACATTTCATTCATAGTCCTTTGAATATGACAAAGACTATTACTTTAATTAAAGAACTTAGCAATAATGTTCAACATATTTATTATTTTACATCAATATGTAAAACAGCATATAAGATTTTAAATAAAATATTACCGTCTATTATGGCAGGCAAAATTACAAATTACAAACTTCAATATTTCAAATTAACAGTTACAATTAATGTCAGTTACAAAAATATATGTCTTCTGTTTTAGGAACTGACATAGACATGAGTTCCCCTCTTAACTATGGTACACCAAGTTCCCTGAGTACACCAAGGTCCCTGATGAGAGGAGCTATGACACCAGCCAGACAGAGGGCTGACTTGAGAGGACATCAGCTAGGCCGCAATGTACCGGCACCCACACCAACCAGAAGAGTAAGTTTTCAAAATATCTATTTAAGACTATTAACTAAGTTTTATTAATCTGTGTTCTTAAAATTTACATACCACTATTATTTCTATATATTTGGTCGTAATTATGTTGTATTTGCTATAAATAAATTAGGTAAAATCATAGTGCTTATAATATTGATAGATACACCCTAACCATGCTATAGTATCTTAGTCAAATGCAGTAAATATGCCTAAGCTAATATTATCAGAGGAAAGTTTTTCTTAGAAACAAACAAACAAGAAAAACTTTCCTTTGAAACTACAGGACTGATTCAGATTTATTTTTATACATAAATTCTTTGAAATCCCAGGAACGACATAAGATAACTATTATCCCAAAAATACTATGGGAACAGGATGAAACTGTGGAGCTCTGCTAGTAAGTTTTAATATAAATAATGTTGGTATATTATTATTTTTTATTATTTTATAGGCTGAAGCAGGAGAACCAGAGACAACATCAAGCGAGCCACAGTTAGTTGTGTGGGGAACAGATGTGGCTATTGCAGAATGCCGGGAGAAGTTCATCAAATTCCTGCAGAGATTTGTTGAGCCCACTGCTGTTACCAATGAACCATTGTATGAGCTTAAACTAGAAGAGGTATGATCTTATTTGTAAATATAAAACTCCTTTTGAAAGAAAATCTAAAAGGTTTTAAATGTAACTATTATTATTAAGCTTTTCTTGAAAGAATATATATTATTTTTAAATAAGATTAGTTAGTAATTTAATTTACAGTACACATGTATGTAATATCTTAACAAATAATCATGTTTTGTTACAGATCCATACCCTTGAAGAACCATTCCTAGATGTAGATTGCGAACATGTGAAGATTTTTGACTCCAAGCTCCATAGACAATTTGTTTGTTATCCACAAGAGGTATGATATGGACTTTTTTTTATTAAAAAATTAAATCATAATTATTTTCGAGATTTTCTCTATGTATAATGAAATATTTCATTGCTTAATAATTAAAAAATGTAAGTAAATTTTATCTGTTTTATAATTTAGGTTATCCCAGCATTTGATGCAGCAGTAAATGAGTTATTCTTTGAGAAATATCCAGCTGCAGTGCTGGAACATCAAATTCAAGTGAGACCCTACAATGCACCACAAAGGCACATGAGAGATCTAAATCCAGAAGGTATGTATCTAAAAAGCAAGCATATTGTAACAATTTATTTCCTACTCAAACAAATATAAAAAAATAGAATTGCAAGCAATGAATGATTCATACAATGAATTTAGTAAAATAAATATTCAAGGACATTTAATACTACGCCATCTGATCCCAAACTAAGCAAAGCTCGTACTATGGAAACTAGATAACTGATTGACATCTTTTGTGTAAATAAGAAATACATATGTTCATAATATAGATAAAATATCACCCAGATAGTAGAAACTACAAGAAAGAAATACAAACTAATAGATTATGTGATGAAATAATCTATTAGTATCATATTTCTCATAAGTGATAATTGTAACATAATCTTGGAGAAATAATAAAGTTCTTAAACCTTAAAACAACTTTCAGACATTGACCAGCTGGTAACAATCTCCGGCATGGTAATCCGTACATCCACCATAGTTCCTGAGATGCGCGAGGCCTACTTCAAGTGCGCGGTCTGCGGCAGTGCAGCTGTTGCAGAACTGGAGAGAGGAAGGGTTCCAGAGCCAGCTCACTGCTCACACTGTAATACAGCGCATAGCTTCCAGCTTATACATAACAGATCGCATTTCAGTGATAAGCAATTGGTTAAATTGCAGGAAGCGCCTGGTAAGTGGATGTTGTATTTAAAGCAAGTGATTTGTGGACAGTTCTTGCTAAAATATCTGTAATTTTTATTTAATTTCGAAAGATTTTGATTGTCGAATGTTTTATTAAGAGGATGTCATGAAGATTATTGATAATGAGATATAAATGCTCATGATCAGACCTTTTGACCTCATTACAAAGATGCAAGGAGTCGGTATTTGGTTCAAAATTTCTTTATTGCAATTAATATTTATAAACTAGCGCCCGCCCTACTTTGCTCGCATGTTATATACCTGAAAACCCCTAAACTAAAGTTAAACTGCATCAAAATTCTCTGAGTATTTTAAAGATTTAAACATACATAAGGACAAATAGTGGAAAGCGTCTGTTTTATAATATTTAATAATTCTTTATAAAAATATACTAAAATAAGAATCAAATTATTAAACATAAGCAAACTAAGTAATAACATTTGTACAGATGACATGCCAGCGGGTCGCACTCCAGCCACAGTCAGTGTTATGGCCCACGGAGCGCTCGTTGAAGGCGTGGGAGCTGGTGAGAGGGTGGCCGTAACCGGAGTGTTCCGAGCTGCACCAGCCTCTGTTAATCCAAGACGAGCTACACTACGAGCCCTGCACAGGACGCATATAGATGCGTTGCATTATCGCAAGACGCATTCAGACCGGCTACATGACATGGAAGATGGGTGAGTACTGTGTTATGTATTTCTAATATTATTTTGTATTAAAATTATAAAAAATTTTAACGAAAATATACTGTTTCACTCACAAGCTCCAATGGATCTTTGAGTGTGGTCAGATGTTTATTTCGTTAATATTAGTATGAATATGCTTTATTGAACACACTCCACAGTAAAACGTTACAGTGAGCATATTATATCCATCCATGTCTACAGGCAAATATTAACATGTTGTGCTAACATTTATAGCCTGTAAAAGGGTGACCCTTAGTGTTACCGAGACCTACACTTCTTCGCGCAAGCTTAGATTGCATTTTGACGCACTGCGCTTTTAAGTATTCACATGTACAAATTTATTTTTCATTCGTTTTAGAAAAGAGCACCAGTTCCCTCCAGAGCGTGTGGAATTGTTCAAAACATTGGCGTCTCAAGCAGACTGCTACGAGCGTCTAGCGAGGGCTATCGCGCCTTCTATTTATGAAAACTTGGACATTAAGAAGGGAGTGCTGTTGCAATTGTTGGGGGGAACTAAGAAGAACTTTAATGCCGCTGGGCGGACACATTTCAGGTTTGTAATATTTACAGGTGTATTATATTATTGTGGATATTGCATAACAATATAAATAAACACGGTTATATGCTTACCAAAAAATGTAATTACATTTTACGAAATGTTTTTAGACCTAAAATAATTTTCATTTGTATTTTATGTAACCTCCATTCATATGAGTGACAAGCTAAATATTACTCTGGAATTTGATAAAATCTTCCATTTTTATTAAAAAGCAATCCAAACATCCCCTTAT
Organism: Phoebis sennae; assembly: GCA_001586405.1. Classification (NCBI taxonomy): domain Eukaryota; kingdom Metazoa; phylum Arthropoda; class Insecta; order Lepidoptera; family Pieridae; genus Phoebis; species Phoebis sennae. Next base: position 171,258 of record LQNK01000927.1, read on the forward strand.
GTATTTATTTTATTACGCAGGTCGGAGATCAACATCCTCTTGTGCGGCGATCCCGGTACGAGCAAGTCGCAGCTGCTGCGCTGGGTGCATTCGCTGGTGCCGCGCGCGCAGTACACCTCGGGGCGAGGCTCCTCCGCCGTGGGCCTCACCGCCTACGTCACCAAGGACCCCGACACGCGCCAGCTCATACTGCAGACGTGAGTGCACATCCCGCCCCGCCCTCCCCGTGCCCGCGCGCAGTATACCGACAGTCCAACAAACAGCATCGACAATACTAGTGGTTCGCTACGCACTGGACATTTCATTGTATACTACATTCACGCGTCACGTCATTGTAGCATCGTTCATTCCTGCTCATACTTAAGTAAGAAGCTTATTGGAGGGCTATGTAAATAAAGGTTGAACGTACAAGAAATGAATCACAGCTAGTCATAACGACTATTATCAAAACGAGGGTAGTTCTGTCGTGTCAACAAGTATGGCATGTAGAACTTGTAACA
>LQNK01000927.1:186456-217650 GCA_001586405.1 Phoebis sennae
TTCACCATATTACAAATACGTGGCAAAATAAAATTGATAACGTTACCATAGAAACACAAAGATACACATAACACATTGCAAATTAATATTGATAGTTATTGCAAAGTGTATCTATCCACTACGTTCTGTTATTCATTAACGTGTAAACGAATATAAACACATGATTTAAAATGCAAATTGCGCCTGTACAACCCGTTTTTAAACTAGAATTGAATCATAAAGTTACGCCTGGTATAATAATTATAGCAAAATATGATGGCACTCATCCATGTTTAACTGCTTCAGCAGGATACGACAAAGTAAATGAATTATATGAATAACTATAATGTTTAATGTTTAAGCTTAAGTTTGTATACCTTCAATTGAAATATTTTTAGATCATCATACATCATCCACATGGAATTGTTGGTGGCCGGGCACAGAGGTCAGAGGCACACGCCGAGGTGTCCGAACTAAATCTCAGCCAGGCCGTAAAAGCACTTGCTGCAGGTGCCCTAAAACCTGATTGCACGAGAGATATACTGCTTATTGGCTCTCCCTCTCAGATATTAGGTGAAATTAATGGCACGTTCATACACCCGAAAATATGAAGCAAAGAATTTAATAACTATAGTTTCTTATCTTATTAGTTTCAGCATATTAGATGCACAAAATATGTATGTCCTTTTACTGTATAGAACATAACTTCGGCATTAATTTTAATTATTTTTAGCATATGATGTCCACGAGAACACCGATTTGTTTTTTAAAGAACTACCAGATGGTGTAAACGTGATCTCGGTTGGTAGAGTCGGGAAGAGCCTCGAGTTGTTAGCTATAGTTGGAGGAAACAGTTTAGTTTTGGGTTTGAATAGTGATGGCGATGAAGTATTCTGGAACGTTGTCAGTGGGAAAGTTTCCGCTGTTATTCCATTTGATTTTGATAAAGATGGCGAGAATGAGGTAATAACATACATTGTAAATTAAGTATATGTAACAGCGCATTGTTTTCTGTATTATAGTATCGAAGTCTTCTTTTTGTTACAGCTTCTAATTGGTTGCGAAGACTCATTCATAAGAGTGCTCAAAAATAACCAGTTTATCGTAGAGCTCCCTGAAACTGGCCCTGTACTCTGTTTGTCAACTATATCTGAAGTTAGATTTGCGTATGGTTTGGCGAATGGAACTATCGGCGTGTATGAAGAAGGTATACGGTTGTGGCGAGTAAAGGTACATAATATAAAATATCTTATATAACACATTAGATGGTGGTAAATTTATCACGTTCTGCACATACCACTTCCATCAAAAGTGCGCACTGTCATACTTGCAGATATGTAATTTATTTCAACTGCGACATCTAGTGATTAAAAACTTTAACAAATATATTAATTGCAGTCAAAACAAAACGCTATATCGCTTCAATGGTCTGGCGAAAGTCTGGCATGTTGCTGGACAAATGGTAGAGTGGACTGGCGAGACAATGCCGGTAGAGTGTTGAGACGAGTGCAACTACGCTCTAATGCTGCTATCATGTTGCTTGCAGACTATCGATCTCTAGGTGTCCCGGATTTGGTTTGCGTTTCAGATAAAGGAGAAGGTATAACGTAAATTATTCTAACGGTTGATTTTCTAAAGCTCTTATAGGTAAAATATTTTAAGATTACATTAGTTTAACTCTATATTAAATATTCAACAGTATTGGGCTACCCTCCATTCCAAGAGGACACAAGTTTCAACTCATCAAAGAAATTAGCATCCGAAGAAGACAGACTCGCAATTACAGAATTACTTAGTAAAAAACAGGCTCTCATGGTGGAACTGCAGCACTATGAGGCAAATACAGCTTCGGATTCCGGTTTTACAGATAGTCGGCCGTCGTTAGCTATGCCGACAAATACACGTTTACAAGTTGCAGTTACTGCAGACGTCGAAGAAGTAGGTTTCCATAGTAATATCATAGGTTAATGTTTCATGCATGGGCGTACCCAGGGGGAAGGGCAGTTCAGTCTCTCTATTGTTGTTGATTAAAATTTTTATTTTGCAGTAAATATATTTACATTATTTTGAAAAAAACCAATACTTTCGTCAATTCCCTTAGGTTAAATAGCCGACCCCGACTGAGAAACGGTTTGATTTGCCCTCCCCTAGCCCAGAACCTGGGTACGCCCATGGTTTCATTTACATAATAATAGTTTACTTGTATACTATACATCGGAAGTGGGAGCCATATCGAAAGAAGATTATTGATTAAAAATCTAAATATTTTATTTAAATTTTTTAACAACCAGCATTTATTATATTTCTCAAAACCAGGGTTGCATACAGCTGCCAATATCAACAAATAACGAAACTGTTGTTCGTGCGGCTCTTGTGCTTGCTGAGGGTGTGTTTGAGACAGGGGAGACCCTGGCTAGGCACCCTCCACCGGGCCACTTACGACCCATACTTTATATACCGCTACGATCTCCGAAAGATATACCAGTGGATGTTCATATAAAGGTATGTGAAATAGAAATGGGTCAGGCGTCCTCTACATGCTTAAAATTTGGAATTTCTTTTTGATCACCTCGGTAAAGATGAAATTTGAATATTTACAGGCACTTGTGGGATATGCAGACAGTGAACAATTCCACATATTTGAACTAACAAAACACCTCCCTAGATTTTCTATGTACAAGCTTGTTGACTCCAGGGGCAGGGAAGAATCGGACAGTTATGTTACATTTAGGATTACAGAAAGGGTCCAAAGAATTTGCATTTGGTTGAACCAAAACTTCCTTTTGGATGATGAGATTGAACTGGAGAATGAGGATAGCAAAGAGCTACATGTTAACTTTTTATGCTTAAGGGATAGAACATTTTTGAGTATGGATTTTGAAGGCGATGGCCAAGTTAAGTTCAAAACAAGCAATATAAGGTTAGCAGGAGATCTTATACAGAGTTTAGCTGTATTCTTAAACCTAACTGATCTTCAGGTGGGTATGTACAACAGTGTTTTTATCAACAATCATCATAAATGTTGTTCAATGAAGTTTAATTGTGTCTGTAATTAATCAAAATTGAAATAAAACATCAGGTGTCTTAAAATAATTTAATAGTTACTTGTTACTTATCTTAAATGAGAAATCATTGACCATACAATTCCACGAAGCCAACACATTTAACAGGATTGAAGAAAAACATATTATTGTGTGGAGGTTCCCTCTGACTGACGGCTTTCACAATTTCCTGTCCAATGACACCTCCCACCACAGCTGCGGCTCCAGAAACAATGCCAAAAACATCCGTCAATAATGCATCACTGACAAATCCAACAGGAAGGTTTAACTCCTTGACCAACTCATCTCTCATACGGAATATTATTTCAGTGTCTGCCTTTCGTTTTGCTGGATCAGGATTTCGGTTATATTCATCTCTGAATCGTAAGAGAATCTTCATTACAAAGTAAGAAGGGTCACCGCGACGTAATCTAGAACGTAGCTCGGGCTTGGACCAATCGGCAGATAGAGCGTTTTGTAGAGGAACATATATCGCGCGACGTTTAACAGTTATTGTGACAGTTTCACGCGCACTCTTCTCATTGTCTTCAGGGCCCCGTTTCACGGCTTTATGCTGTACGATCTCTTCAGAATACTCGTGATCGATTAGATCTGTGAACATGTATCCAAACATACCCCATACGTCACCACATAAAAATTTCTTGTTAGCGTCACGGCATACGTTGTTGATACGTTCGAGCTGCTCTTGTTTTAAACCAGTCGCACATACTATGTCAAATTCAGTAAAAAAGGTGTCCGGTAAGTCGTCAACTCCCTTTGTCTCCGATGTAACCTCTACCATGGGGTTCAGTGCTCTCGCTCGCTGCAAAGACGCTTCCGCTCTATTTTCACCCAATTTGTCAGGTGGTGCTAAAAACTGGGAATACTGGTCGGTTTCTCGCAACTTCTCATTATCAAGAAGACATACACTCTTTACGCCTGAAAGTATAATGTTTTTAGCAACTTCGGCTCCAAGACCGGATAAACCAATAATAAGAACTTTAGAAGCTCGTAATCTTTTTTGGGATTCTAATCCCCATAAGCGGATCTGACGGTCGTATTGTTCTGCTTCTGCCTCAGATAATTCCATTTCATGGTTTTCAACCATTTTCGTTTTTAATATGTAAATTTCCGCAAAATTAACCGGAGCCTTGATTTGACCCACGCTAACAAACGTCAATTGAATTTGACATTGACATACGTGATACATAGACAAAAAAATACAGTATCAATATGACCATAGATAACAAATATATATATTAGAAACACCGGTTTCTAACAACTATTCGCAAGTTATGAAGCGCATAATTATTATGAATTAATATTATTTTAGTCTACTGCACAATTTCCCAAGGCTGAAGAGTCCCTGCGAACGGAAATGTTGAATGCATCTGAAGTAGGCGAAACAAGATCCCGTTTGGCGGCTGAAAGTGCAGAAAAAGCACAATTAATAACAGCAATACTGCCTGCTGCTATTGATGCAGCCTCCTATGATTTGTAAGATGATCTCATTATTATTTTTTAAATAATTTCAATTATTAATAAATTAGTCTTAAAGTTCAGAATATAAATAATATAATTTATTTTTCTTATTTATTCAGAAAAGAAATGTTGAACCGCTATAAAGAAGTAATGCTTCTCAATGAAGAATTGCTAACTGGATGTCATATTCGTCGAGCTACACAAGACCAAACAGTCAAATCTCTTAAAAATCTACACACCATTCTACAACAGGCAGCTAGGCTTAGAGGTAATCAAATATAAGTTTTTTATTTAAAGTTTAATTACCTATATCTTTTCTAACATTTAATGTTTCAGTCGGAAAATGCAGCAAAGTAGTAGTCGCAGCCTGCAGGAAAGCAATACAGGATAATAATACTGAAGCTCTCATCAAGATACTACAAGTTGGAGATGCATAGTAAAATAACAACAATAAAGAAAATAATTTATTGTACTCTTAAATGCATATTAATTTTGTCGGACCTCCTATGCTTAGTTAACATTCGAACACTAACTAAAAAAGATTTATAAAAATTAGAAAACTCTGTAAAGACACATAAAGATTATGATATTTTTATGTGGAGTAAATATGCATAAGAGACCCAACATTTCAAGTCAACAAAACAATCAATGTCAAACAATAAAATTAAAATTCCTTACAAATTTGTTTCACTTATTCCCTTGTCTTAACAGTCACAATATGCGTCGGTTTAACAGTTAACACTTATTTTTAAAGGGAACAGAATCTCATAACAATAATGTGGGTATTAATTAATATTAACGTTTGTCAGTTAAACGCGTTTTATATCAAATATTCGCTTATGTGTGATACCAATATGGATTAAAATTACATAAATTACATGACATTTTTCTTATAACATTGCGTCAAATTTGAGCTCAGCTCAAAATTACTTTTAAAATATTATCAATGGTTTTTTTCGAATCCTGAATGTATACCGTCATTTATTTAGTCGCATTCACAACAGCAATGACTTTAACAGCAGTTTTGCTTCTATATTGCGCATTTAGTATAGTAGCGAGCGCGAATGTTAGACCAAGAAAATTTATTTGTAGTTAATTATGTTTGCCTAAAGTTAGCTTAATATCTTAGACAGTAATCTGTTTTGTTGCGTAATGAACATCATCAGCACTGACATTTAACAGCAATCTCGGTTCAGACGGTTTTGGTTCCAAGAGCAACAGTTTGATAGCAGCTAATCTCGCGCATATAGTGTGTGCTTGTGAAGGTGTGGGGGCGCGGATGTTTGGAGCACTTCTGTATGGACGTCCGTCTAGAGCCACGATGGCAGCTGCTGTGGATAAAGCCCGGGATAGTGTGGTCTCGTCTGAGCCTGTGCGTTCCACCTGAAGACGACAATAATTTATTATTAAACTAATAAAAAAAAAGCTTTTGAAGTGATTTTGAAGTTTGAAGTAAGAAAATCCTTTATAAAATCTCTGATCGCAAATTAATTACAGCACAACATGTTAACACCATATTTGCAATTTTGTTACTAAATAATCATTAAAGTATTAAACTTTTGTAGTGATTTCAAAGTTAAGTTAGAGACTCCTTCATAAAAGCTCTGATTGCAATTATAATATAGTCAAACATGTAGACACATTTTTTGCAATTTTCTTATCCCATAAACTATACTTTATTCTGAATCGATTCTACAGTTGGCAACAAACATTAGTAAGTGTGACTCACTACAAAAATAACTAAGTAAGAACTATGGCGTCTGCAGTTAACCAATATTAATTGAGATATTATTGTAGAACCCACCTCAGCAGCAACAGCCCTCAACATCAGTCTCTCGCTCGGTGAGCAGTTCCTGATGGCCCTCACAGCAGCGCTGGAAGCCGCTTCCCCCAGGGCTTGCTGGACTTCCTTCAGCCCAGCTTCATTGTCTCCAGCGAGTTCTAACGCTCGACTACATAAAGCCAACGCACGTCGAGCATCGCCTGACACTGCAGCTACTTTTCTAAAAATGAAACAAAACATTTATATGAATTATGTTTTTACTACTGAATTCACATTACAATCTAGAAAATTCGACAGCTGAAAGTTATTATATAGTTCGGTAAGAATCTATGTATTAACATTCTTTAATACTTACGTGTTTTATAAATTTATCCAAAGCAAGACCTACAATTTACAAAATACTTAATGGTTATCAATACATCTTAAATACTACAATACTCATATCTTTACAATTATAAACAAAATGAATAGGCTCAAAAATTACAGGGCCGATTTAAAAAAATATTTCACCATTCGAAAGCTACATTCTCTACTAACATAGGCTATACGAGTATATATAGAAACTCCTTCATTATAGCTCTGTAGGGCGAGCACGAAAAAGTTGTGATAAAGTATTCGTAACGTTTTCGAGAGAAATTTGTATGAGATTTGAAAAACGCTCCTACCGTGCGTAAAAATAACTAAATTTGAGGAATACCATAAAAATATAGTCAAACATGTAGATACCATTTTTGCAATTTTCTTATCCAATAAACTATACTTTATTTCGAAACGATTATATAGTTGGCAACAAACATTAGTAAGTGTGACTCACTACAAAAACTACTAATGTTAGAACTATCTGGAGTAAGCAGTAAACCAATATTAATTGAGATATTATTTCGGATCGGATCGGAACATTATGCTACGGGAGCGAAGCCGCGAGGTTCAGTTAGTATTATATAAAATGACAGAATTGTTGTATGTGAATTATATTTTCTTGCTTAGCAGTTACCTGTACAGTATCAGCTGTTACTTCTTCAGCTAATTTTGTAGCTACAATACAGCGGCTGTTAAGGAATGTAAAGTGGGAAGGTCAATCTCTTTCAGGCAGGTCCATAGTATTGGCAACTGCTAGAACTGTTAGTAGGGAGAAATTACATGCCAACTAATTATAACAAAAAAAGTGTACCTAGCGATCAATTGGACAGCATCGGGTGTCACATTAGCACCAGCCAACTTAGTAGCCACAATACACTGCAGTTGTGTATGTGTGTACGGCGGGAAGGTCAATCTTGTTAGCCCCAAACGCGATGCGACCCTTGCAGCTAAAGCTCGCTCGGGAAGGTCCATGGTATTGGCTACTGCGAGAACTGTTAGTAGCGCAGTGTTGTGTGCTGCCCATTCCATTATGCTGTATAGGACATCTTGTCTTCGGTTGCAAAGAGCGTCCAGCTGAAAATTAAAATAAACTTAATCATGGACTTTATGTACATCGGATATTAATACAAATTAGATTTAAAAACCACAATGTCCATTTATAGAAATGGGCAGTGATCCATTTTATTCATATTATGCATTATCGGCGCAGAAGTTAATATTGCAACTATGGTATTTTTATGGGTTTAAAATAATGTATTTGAGGATGTACTGAATCTATTCAGAAAAATAAGGACTTATTAAAACAATAAATAGAAAAAGATTATGGACATTGCGGTTTTTGCGTCTAATAGACTCATATTTACTAATGCATGCTGTTCAATTATGTATGTGCATTACAGCTCACCGAAATATCGCAACTTGTAAAGAACTTTAAACTTAAATAATAGGCTCTCATTGTGTGTACAAATGTACAAATGTTATGCAGTAAGAAGTTTTGATATGATTGAACATACCTCGTCCACAACTAGAACTGTAGGTGTTCTTCTAGGACCAGGGTTTGTAAATCGTTTTTCTAATAATGAGCAGGCCTGCTCCCAAACCACTGATTTACCTGCAAATAAGTATGGTGGGTTTGAAGTGTCAATTAGACAATATTTTATATTTTGAGTTTTGTTAATAACAAGATAATTAAAATATAAAACACAAATTGATAAATATTCTGAAATATTTAACACTACACTTTCTAGTCCCATAGTAAGCAAAGCCCAAAGTAAAGAAACTATGGATACTAGATAACTGATAGACATAAGGTTTACTTGTGGTGATTGAACCCACACCCTTCAGCATAATAGACAGTTGCCGTATCCACAGCACTAATGGGGTCGTCAAAATTGATAATACAACATAAGAATTACAGCTCAATATTATTATCTCAAAGTTATAAGTTTTCTTTAATGAAATGATATAAAAAATAAACCTGTAAGTTGCTTGTATATCTGCACATAAGCTTGCCTAGGTTCTGCTATTCTCATCCCATTTACTTCAACCAGCTGAAAATCTGGTAGATCGGACTCTTCCTTTAAAACCTTTAAGGCTGTGTTCACAGTGGCTGTTTTACCAGTGCCAGGGACCCCTGATATGTACATACATCTGAAAAATAATATCAATAATAAAGGTATAATATATCAACATTTACAGTAAGTACTCTGTTATGCCAATCCTTTGTGTCATAAAAAATATTTATGATAACATCATAAAGGATTGGCAAAGATGTTAAGTTTTTAGGCATTTTTATGAAAATTAATTTTTATTACGACATTGCTGGTATTATAAATTTTGATCAATACACTTATTTTATAGAATTTATTTGAAAATTAAGTTATCTTACCCACTCATATGATCAAGTAATTTTGATCTTACAAATGACAAAATTTCATCCAATTGATTTTCTCTTCCTGGTAAGGAGCGGTTTTCTTTTGTAAAATCTAAAAAATATAATGACATTATATTAGCAAAGAAAAGGTAGATAAGAATTGATTTTCTTTTATTGTAGTTTTGAGATTTATTTTGAAAATATCCTTCTACAAATAAAGATAAAAATGACTTGTTTGGAATAACTAAGAAAGGAGTTTATTCCAAGTATACTGTAAGATTTTTTTGTGATTAAGCAAAGATAAGGCAAATTATAAGAAGTCAGCAAGTCAGATTATTATCAGAGTCTTATTTGATGCCAAATATCCTAGACTTTGGCTTACCATTAATATTATCAACTGAATGAGCTCTTGAATGCAGTGTGGGAGTTAATTCACTAGTTAGTACTCTCTTAACACTTCTGGGCGTTTTAACATTTGAAGTTCTAGCTCTTGGTGTTTTAGGAGTCCTAGGTGTCCTGGGCGCTCTAGGAGTTCTAGGAGTCATTTGGAAGTCATCACTTGTGTCTGACACTCTTTGATGTCTTGTTGCAGTTCTTTTAACGGGGGAAACTTCAGGTTCACAATATGTCACTGGATTCCTAGTTTTTCGACCAGACCTTGTTGAATAGACATCTTTTTGTTCATCATCAAATAGCAGAACCTTTTTTGGTGTTTCATCATTTAGTTTTCGGAGTGGAGTCTTTCGTTTTGGTGTTGTAGGCACATGCTGTCTTATAATGAGCGTTGGAAGTTCTTCATCTGAGTTCTCTCTAAGTTCCATAGACAAGATATCTTCTATATTCTTTTTATCAAGTTTCTTAGTACTCTTTGGTGTTTCTATCACAGTTGTTCTTTCAGGGGTTGGCACTTCTTTATCATTTTTGTCAGCTAATATTGCCCTCTTTAGTAACAGTTTTGTACCATCATTCTTACTCACACTCCAATTTCTTTCTGACAGTGAGACTCGACCCATTCTCTTAACTAAGCTACTTGGGGTTTTAGGTGTTCCACTTTTAGGAGTAGCTGCACTTTTTCTTGGTGTAACTAATAACTCTAAAGCTTTTCTCTCGTCTTCTAATACAGGTTCGAGGTAAACTTTTCTTTTAGTTATAGCTGAAAGTCTATACCGACAAATATAATGATATGGAGCCTTTTGAACTGTTAAATCTGTGTCTTTGGTAAAGGTTAAACTTATTGAACACTTTTTGAAAATTGTTTCTATTGAAATATCTGTATCGAATGGACGATGATCTTCGATCACCTAAAACAAAGTATTATAGTCAAACTTTTAAAATGTATATGTATCGAATATTACTAGATTTGCACATAACCTGTATTTGAAACAAAAATAGAAAACTGTGTTAACAAATTACCTCTTTATCCAAAAAGTTTATAGGTTCCTTATTATTCATGCAACCCTTGGGCAAATCATTTGGCTTGGAATACCACTGCACTTTGGCTCGAAAGGGATCATGCCTGTTATAATTGTCTTCGTATAAAGAAAGTATTTTGGCTGCGTCACATCCTTCTTCAGTGTCGGGTTCTGCTGAGTCTGCATTTGATATTAATACAAAATCGCCCACTTCGGCGACTATATCTTTGAACTGAAACTTTCTGCAAAAATAATTATGTGAATAAAAAATATAGATTGATTGTAAATTGAAGTATTATTTTAGAAAAAGTTTTTAAAACTAACCCATAGTAGTGAAAAGTGCTAGAAACATTAGATACGTTAGTTATTTCTTCACTCAACCACTTAACAGCTTTTAATTTTTCTCGGCGACGGGACATATTTTATATTGTTTAAATAAATATACTCAAATAACTGCGAAGTTTACTTTGAATTCAAGTTTCTACAGACTTTTGTTTTGTTTTCGTTTGAGGAATCTCACCGGTTTATACGTTATGTCATTTTTCGCGCTTCTTTTACATTCTGAAAAACAAAAAAAACTTTGAGTACAATTCTAGGCGATACTAATTGCTTTCGCCTTTATTTATTTATTTTTCAATTGCTAGTTAATGGAGGTAAAACTTTCTAATCATATAATAAATGTTCTTTCAAAATACTGTAACGATTCAGTTTTTGAAAATTGAAACTAATAGGTAAATGTTTCTTATTTCCGCACGAAATCTTAACGTCATAGACCCCAGTAAAAATAAAAATGTCAATGTCAAAAGCACATTGTCGTTTTGAATTGTGTTTCATAGGGTTATTATTTTATTTAATTACAAAATGAAGTTTAAACAGAAAAAGAACACTAAACAAACTTTGTCTGATAAAATCGCTGATGCCTTGACTATTAAACCCCGAGCCGATATCGAGGATGACGAAATCTTCAACACAAAACCAAGCACAGTTAAAAGGGCAGATTACAGTAGTTCTTCCGATGAAGATGAAGCTGTTATTAGTGACTTTCGTAAGCGGAATGTGAACTTGCTTAGTGATATTAGCAAGAAGTATGAAGGGCAGGTTGTATCTAAACAAGAATTGGAAGAAAACAGTTCAGACGATGATGGCTCGGATGACATTAGTGAAGACAACAAAATTATGAATAAACGTGGCAAAATTAACGATTTGTCGGATGATGATGATGATACTGAGGATGAAGGCGATGATTATGACATTACTCAGTTCCAAAAGCAACTTCAAGCCGATTCAGATGGCGAGAAATCGTCAGCAGATGATGACAGTGGTGATGGAAGTGAGAGATCGGACGATGAAGGTGAAGGATATGATATTAGTCAAATGGAAGAGCCAATGAAAGAAGACTTTGAACATGTTAAGAAGCAGGATATCTCAGAGGAAGCTAAAAAAGGAATTTGTGTAAGGAACCAATTGCTAATATGGGAAGGGCTCCTTGAAATGAGAATTCATTTGCAGAGGTGTATGAACACAGCAAATAAAATGCCAATGAGTGATACTTATGAACAGTTAAAGACTAGCAATGACTTTGTAGAGGAGAGTGGTAAAGCTATAAATAATGTTACTACAATTTTAGACAAGTAAGTAATTTTAATTCAGATGTGGAAAATTTTATTTCTTATGTCTATTTGATTATCTTAGTTGCTTTTTATTATTAGTCTAAATTGTGGTTATTTGGTCAAGGTTTTTTTATATACCTTAATTTTTAAAATACATTATAATACTACATAGTGTGTTTGAAATTATGCTTTATTTTTGTCATTTACATCATGTGTAACATTAGCCTAAAGCAATTTGTTTTATTTACATGACTGATATTTCATGGTTGTTGAATGATATAAATCACAATAACACATTTTTTTTCAGATTTTTAACACTACAAAGCTTGCTATTGAAAAATTTTCCTGAGACAAAATCATTATCGAAAGGCAAACAAAGCAAAGATTCAAAAGTGGAAGAGAAAAAAGAGGAAAATGATGAAGAGATACCAAGTGACACAGATAATGAAGAAATACCTTCTGACACAGACACTGAAGAACCTGCCGTAGAGAAAAAAGAACCAACTAAAGTTATAAAGTTACCCAAAAAACGAAAACTTCAAGATTACGAAAGTGATATTGCATCATGTTATAAGTCATTCAAGTCATTCAGAGATACAACTATTCAAAAATGGAATGACAAGACGCGCATAGCTACCGCTGCAAACATCAAAAACACACCTACAAACACAATTCTGCAACAAATCTCATACATTCTATCTGATAGGCATAAACTCATAAAACGGACACAGTTAAAGAGATCGGAATATGATATAGTTGGTTACAAAAAGGAAGAAGTAGAGGAAAATGGTACAGAAATCAATCCTGTAACAAGAAATAGAAAAGATGATGATGAATATATTCCTGAAATATTTGACGATAGTGACTTTTATCATCAGTTGTTGCGGGAGTTGATTGAGTGTAAGTCAGCTGATATTACAGATCCTGTTCAGTTGAGTCGGCAATGGATAGCCTTGCAGCAAATGAGGAGCAAAATGAAACGAAAGGTTGATACTAAAGCGACAAAGGGGAGGAAAATAAAGTATGTAGTTCATAACCCATTGGTTAGTTTCATGGCTCCAGAAAAAATAACCAAGTGGAATGAGGAGAGCACTAATGAATTGTATAGTTCTTTGTTTGGTAAAATGTTTGAGCATAATAACATTGGATTAAATGTTAATTTGGATGAAAATAAATAAAGAGTTATTTATTAAGCTTTCTTTGGTTTTTTTTATGAATATCATTCTTAAAAAGTGTTATACATGTGCATGTGCATTTATTCATAAGGTAAACAATAGTTCTATGTATATAAAAAACAATTTTGGCGCAAATTAACTTCTAATAATAGATATGTATGTTTGTGCGCCGAGGGGGACAAACCCACTGTAAGTACGGAACGTCAAAATAAAGGTATTTGACGCCCCGTACCTCCTCGTATATCATTATCTGCTTTAGTTTTTATATCAAAATAGGTGGTTATAGCTGACATATAGAAAGAGCTTATTTTAAAATAGCGATTTAACATAGTAAATTCAACTTGAATCATCCTTTCACGACTGTGGAGAGTTGGGTGTGGGTTCGATACCCATGAATGGTAAATTATTATGTGATGAATGATTGTAATTTTCTACTTCTTAGTGTTAATTTATCTTTATTCTACAATATTTATGTATTATAAAAAAAAACTATTTTTAAGTACCTATGTGCATTGTGTCGCGGCTGGCTAGCTAATATTTGCAAGCTTTTTTCAAAAAATCTACAGAGGAATTGGGAGCACATCTGTTATAATTTTCTTCGCACGAGAAGAACTTCTGTTTTTTATTTATTGAGTTTAATATTTGTAATAGAAGGTAATAATTATTATGCTAATTTTTTTGATAAAGTGTGACCTTCCGTGTGAGATAGATATTATATAACGAGCATGGAAACCACGCCGTGTACCCGTGGGATTCGACGTGTTGCAGTCAAAGTGAAAATATGTATATTTTTACAATCATCTAGATTTGGCGTCAAATTTTAACTTTAGCTGTGTTATTCTGTTGTATAAGCTGTAATTGTAAATTTATATTCAAATCTGTTTTATTCAAGTATAAACTTTCGCAATCATTATATTACTAGGATAGATTAGCTGGCCCAAGTTGGTTTTCAACTATGAGTGGAGAAAGCAGATAAGCTAAGAAAGTATTAACCCATCGTTCTTGAAATCATATTCTTGATTTGATTATATAGTAATATGTAGATGACCAGATTAAGTTCGTATAGAATGTTAAAATATACACTTTGCATACAATCTACACTAATATGTGCACTATTATTATAAAGTAGAAAATACTTTTGTTAAAACGCACTAATCTTAGAAACCTATCGGATCTCGGAAAGCTACCGGATCAATTTGAAACATTATTTTTGATTATGAGGAATGTTCCGCTACTTGGTAACATCTAGTCTAGTATAACAGTATTCACTTATTTTTTTTTACATTAACGTAACACAAATATGTGTATATTATTTAAGTTTTCATTGACCCAAGTAACATCTTTTATCATCGTTCAATAATATTTATTCTCAGACTGTGTATTGTGTCGCTGCTAGCTAATATTTACAACTTTTTCATATCTACGAATGTCATAAAAACTAGCTCCAATATCAGTAAGACTTTCGTTTTCAAAATAGTTTTGAATAACTTTGGAATGTTTTAAGCGGCTACAAAATAATACCTATAAGCACAGATAATATAATACTATACCTACTAGTCTATAAGTAATTAATATAGAAAGAAAAAGCCTAAGTATCATTATCTTTGCCGTTTTAATTTACAACGAGCTGCAATTCCATAGATAAATATTTTGCAAATTGCTGTTTAGGTAATCTGTAGTAAGTTTAACACACAAATATCGCAAAATTATAAGCGAGATTTTTGCTTGAGTCAGAAATATTTTTTATTTTTCCTCATAATCGGACTCGATGATCCTTTCAGTATATTTAGATTTTTAAGTAAAAAGTCCGCATAATCATTTCATCCTGTTTGTGGATGAGAGCCGCGCTGGAGATATTCCTGCAAATGAATTAAATTCTTTTAAAAGCGGAAAAAATAAGACGCTTCGAAAGATACATAACAACTTGTATCACGGGTCCCCATGCACTGTCCTCTAAAATAATTGCCGATAACCTTTCGCTTTGAGACATAAGCATTTTTACACTGATAAACTTTAATAAGGTTGTAGCGATATATTATGACTCCTTAATTAAGTTCTGATACGCCAATAGCACTCTTATTACCAGACATTCTTAGAGAACACATTAAAAATTGTAATGAGGTCTTCTCAAAAAGTATATGAAAGAATTTTATAATAAAGCCAAAACATACATTTACCTAAATCACTTTGCTACATGTGTTTCCGAATACATTTGCGTTATTTAAGCAAGAAAAAAAATAAAGATACTTACCTATTTTCGACTTCGTGTTTTTATTTCTAAAAATAACTAACTTTTCACATGGTTTATGATGGTGTAAATGGAAAAAGGGTAATCCTAAGTACTTAACCTTTACCCACTGACATCCAGGCTAAGTGCTTTTTTATTGTTGTATCTTCGGAAATCAATATCTCCCTTGAATATTTTTCTCCAGGCTTAGAAGGGGATTATAACGGTATCGGAAGCTTATGGCCGCTCTTATTAATCTGGATCTTAATCTTAAGTGCGCACCCTAATTTCTATCTGTTCCACGAAATACTTATCATTATATAGAAGAAGATATTTCTTATTACATACCTACATTTTATCGATAGTTTTTCATAGTGGATACTTGAGAGTATTGATGTAGGTAGGTAGCACATACTTATTAATTTGTAAGATGTACAAAAATTAATTAAAATGTATATTAATTAATTTTTGTACATTTGACAAACGAGAAACAAGATTATGCGGATATTGATATGGTCCAAAAACTCTACAGATGATGTAATATTAAAAATATTATCGATATTATCTGAGATCATCTCAGATGTATATCAATACATCAAGAGAACTTTCCCATCAGCAAATCACTGTGCTTAATAAAAACCTGTAAAAAACAGCTATATATGGTTGTTGGTTCTTTAGTTTTTATTTCTATAACTTAATAAAATATTGTAAGAAACTAATAGAGGGGCTTTGTATAATTATGTCGAATGTAATAAAAATGTACTGTGATTCTACACAACTGGCCAATTATAGAACTAGTCAGTTAACAACAAATCACAGCTAGTCATAAAGACTATTAGCAAAGTGAGGGTAGTTGGGTCGTGACGTCAATAAGACGTTCGAGCACCAGGCGCAATCGGTACCAATGCGCCCAGATATTGAACGCGCTTACTCTTTTATAGGACTTTGATGACAGCTAACAACTGACAAGTGACATTTGCATAGAAAGATGACATTCAGAACTTGTTAAAACATGAAATCACAAAATATTTCCGACAATATTATAAATGTGAAAGATTAGTTTGTGTCAATCACACAACAACTGTAAGACGGATTTCGATGCAATTTCGTACACAACTAGGCTATTATCTGGGTTAGGTGATAGACATACTTTTTTCCGCGCTGGTAGACGCTATTATATTTAAAAATGAATACTTATATGAAGTATCCACTGCAAGTACAAATAAGTTTATTATTCTGACCCAAAGATTATCATGACCTGCCTTAGTGGTAACTTATCAAGCGAAGTTTTAAGCGAAGTCCACTTTTTATCTTTATTCATTTTATTTATTAGTCATCTTTCTACTAAACTAATTTCAATCCAATCCAATCAAAAAAGCATTAATGAATGTTTATTGCTTTATTCATTTGTGTTTCGTATTAAATTACTTTATGCTATATTAAGACATGCTTCATGTCGTTTTAAATGCTTTATAACTTATTCTTTTATTAATTTTAATTTTATCTTTTTACAATTAAGTACGCAAAACAAAAGGGCGAAGAGTCCTTTCCTCCGAGGCCAAGTGCTTCTTGGTTTTAGAAACACAGGAGTAAGTA
Source organism: Phoebis sennae (assembly GCA_001586405.1). NCBI lineage: Eukaryota > Metazoa > Arthropoda > Insecta > Lepidoptera > Pieridae > Phoebis > Phoebis sennae. Next base: position 203,496 of record LQNK01000927.1, read on the forward strand.
GGTGCAGCGTAGATACTTACGTTTTAATCAATTTTTAAATAATATTTTACAATCTCGAGGCAAGAACTTAAATAAGACTTTAGAAAATCCATATATAAATGCACAGTTTATCAAAATATCATCACCCCCGATGAGTAATAATAACAGTGTATTAACATTCGCAGTTAATACTATGCAAAAACAAACGGAGAGGGCTGTCGATGAACTTTTGATGTTTTTATAAAGATTAGCGATATAGCTAAACAAAATAAGAGTTGCAACGCAATAACCCCTCAAAGTTTAAATTCGAACGCATTATGTTCGAATTCATTCTATGCTTTTCTAGAATGTATAATGTACTCGTGTCTTTTTGCTTATTTTAGAGTAAATTGACCTCTACTGATGGTAGGCGCATTGATATTATTACAGTAGTATGGGAGTTACTATCATTATTTGAACATTGACTTTTCAACATTAAAAATTCAAGATTTCCTTATGGATTTAAAACGCAATTTGTTTTTTTTTAACTTTTGAAAACTTTCGATTAAGATTAAAAATTAATTTAAAAAATTCCTAGAAATAATGTCTCATTAAAATTATCTTTGTCACATTTTTTTGATATCATTACCTATCTCTTCTTATAAAACGTATATTGGTGTTGATTACAAAACCCATGACCTTTAATGCAAGTGAAGAGGTGTTGCAGACGGATCATTAAGCCGTGTTTACGAGACCACTAAGTGAAACAATTGACGACAATGGGCTGCCCTAGGGGACTCTACACAGGGCTGTCGTGAGCCATGAGCGTTGGCGTTTACTTCCTTTAATATAGACTACACAAAGCTTATATCGTTTAGCGTTATACCTTTTATAGCGAATTTGATTTAGACTACTATTTAGCAGTCATCAAAAATGTCGTAACCGTCGTCATCAATACCGTAGCTTGTTATTTTGTACTTACTCATTCATTATTTGAATTATTATAGTATCTCTAAAAGTCAAATATGTAATAAAGAAACGTGGAAGTTGGGAAAATCATATTCACGATCACGACTGCTTCTGTTTGGATCTTCCTTTCAAGATACTATGCAATATAAATATATTATTATTTGAAGTGAGGGTAACTTAATATAAGACGTGAATTTTATTTTAGGTACATTGAAACAACATTTAATAATATGAACGCACCTTATTTTAGAACGCAATTAAAAACACAGTCGTAAAACTCAAATAATATTGAGAATTTGTTCGAGTATCAAAACAAACATGTTATTAAAAATTATCTACCGCCGCTAGATTAACACTTGAGCCCTTTAACCTAAGATAACATCTGGGCGGGCCGCCCGCCCGCGTTCAGCAGTCGCGAGGACACGCGCGCACCAGCCAAACGCCTCGACTCCAAATTGAGATCTGTCAAATCCAAATTGACATAATCTGTGCATTCGATTTTCAAACTCGAACAGTGTTGTGATTGTGTGTGTGAACTTTTTTCTCGGATGTCAAAACTTTTTGGTGAGTTTGAAAACTTTTTGGGGGTTGTTTTTTGTGTTTGAAATTGTATAAAACAATACAAGGGAACTACGCAATACATTTTTCTGAAATATTAAAACAGTAATTGTTAATTAATAACTTCCTATATAATTGTAAAATAAATATTTTATTTCTAAAATTTAATTCCATTAATTAATTTTTTTCACGTTTAAAAAAGAACTACAGGAACAAAGGGTTCATGAACAATTTTTAAAATTATTTTTTAAATTTGAAAAAAATGAAAGGTTTAAAAAGAAAGCTCTTTCCTACAAGAAAACATCGTTATTTTTTGTTTTTTAAAGAAGATAAAAAATAAAAAAATTTAGTGTTAGGTACTGAATAAAATGATAACATAAGACATTCGGAGTAACAATTGAAACTTTCCCCTAAACCTAGAAAATAATTCTTAAAGCCTGGATTAAACATTGAATCCTTGACATTCCAGCGTGGTCTAAAAAGAAAAATCCAAAAATATGTGCGTTCAGTTTTGCGTAGGCCGTAAGAATTTTTCAATAGAACTTCGGTACGCATATAGATTATATACATAGCATATATGCATACCTATTTCATATTGATATTATGGTAATGATTTAGTAATATTATATGTTTATTGCTTCAATTTGTATTTTAATACGTCACAAGAAAATAACTACTTCACGAATTCTGATATTCGCGTTGAAAGCTTTTCATTTCATGAATATATCGAGTGGATTCTAAAAGTATCTTCTTTTACGCAAATCGTTTTGAATACAATCATATTTTTGCATTTTGGTAAAATACTTTTTCTTTGATGTTAAAGATTCATTGATAAGTGTATTGTGAAGATCAATGACGCTTTAATTTATTCTTTTATTAGAACAGTACATCAAAAGAGATTTTTGTAAAGAATAAACATCGAACAAGCACGAATAAGTCTACTTTGTCTAGATAAAAGACGATCGCCCAGAGTAATTTCTTTGGTTAAATTTTCATTGTGAATATATGTTCTTATTTCTCTTGTTATATCGCCTTTTTGCATTTTAAATTCCACTTCCACGAATAAGCAACTTTTTGAAAGCCTGAAGAATAAATATAATCGAAATATTCTAGAACAATCTTACCATAGATGAAAATTAATTAATACTACAAGTATACTGCAACTTATCTGTAATAAGATCAAAGAGCTTTAACAAAAATGCGTCCTGCAGAAGCTCTACGTAACTAGCTTTGATATATGTAGTACTCAGTACTCAATAGTAGGTAAACAGTTTACTGATGACAAACATATAACCTATTCTTTAGAAATATACGTCAAATGAAATAATTATGTACAAATATAGTTCTATCATTCAATACGCCTGTTTAAGGCCTGTATGATGCTTCTTATAGATCAAACTGTAGTGTGTATTATTTTAGCTAATTTTTTAAATAAAATTCCTGAGATAAAGGGTCATGACACCCCAGGTAGACAGACGGACGACAAAGTGATCCTATAAGGGTTCCGATTTCGTCCTTTGGATGTTCGGAAACCTTAAAAATAAATAAATCCTATATAACGGTCCATCGCTTTAACATCAACATTTCATGTTTACAATTTCAGCACTGTAGGATATTCGTCAGTTCAATCAGTCGGGACATTTTTTCAACTAATTAGATTATCTTCGTCAACTTAATCAAATTCAGGTTTGTCATTTTAAGTATTGAAGGACGGCCAGGATTACCCAACCCTTTTAATTACATTATTGTGACTGTCCGGAGCACGATCTAACAACGTGATTTGTCGGATTGTCGGATATTTCGGTAGAATCTGTTTCTGACAACACGTGTATGTTTCCTTAAACATAGATGTGAATGTTTGGTTCATTGTAAAGGTCATAGAGGCAGTATAAACAATCTTTAGTCTTAATGTATTCATTTATATCAAATAAAAAATGGACTAGCAAAATTCTTATACAATGTAAATTACAATAAACTGAATCACTTTAACTAGTGTTATATGACACACACATATACATTTTTACGAACACATATTTGTATTACTGTATTTTCATAAACATTCACATATTTTTCTTAAATTTTGTATTTTTCACATTTCAATGTATTCTTTTGCTAGAAAACTTACTACCGGAAGTTAATAAACGTTATTATTATTGTTATCCTACCCACTGCCCAACAAAATGGCTTCGAATAGCCTAAAAATATATTTTCGTAGAACGTTTTGTGTCTTTTATTAGTAAACTGAAGTGATATTTTATATCTGCTGTAACAATTAATAAAAAATTAACATCTACAGATGTTATTTTAATGTTACTCATTAATTCATTTTTTTATTTAAAAATATACGCTCTACCCGTTTTGACGTTTGTGAATCGTGGTCGCCTATAAACAAAAACCTATAAAAGGATATTCATGGCTTTTACTCAATATGTGTCAATAAAGTTTGTAATTTTATACATAATTCATAAAGTCTTGCTGAAACCACTTTTAGATATTGCTCCTTCCATTACTACACAGATGTATAACTTTGAATAATGCATGAACTTGACTCATGACTGTAACATTTTCAAAGGTTCTGTACTTTCAATGATACGAAGATAAAATGTCTAACATTCTAATATTATAAATATCTTATGTTTTTCCGTAAAGGTAACTAAGCATAGCTATCAAGCTTACAATCAGTTACATCATTGCCTGTCTTCCCATCCGATTGTTCTCCTTTTCCTTCATAATCCACTCCTTTTTTCCTTAATTATGCACTGCATTGAATTAAAGATTTTTATCCAACAATAAAGATATTTATACTTACTTAATTAATGCGATTAGAGTAATTGGTAGACTCTCAAGACAAACGGTTTTGTTATTTACACAACAAGAAAGTCACTTGAATAAAAGCAAATAAAATGAATTACTTACTTCATTGTTCTATCTGAATGTTATACAATTTAACGTTGATGTACCTACAACAAACGAAAACAATAACAGAGTACATAAGCATTTTGTTCTAATTATTAAAGATAATTAATTAAATTTCAAATTTAATGAAATTAAAGAAAATGTTAAGGGCGATGTCCATTCCCGTCAAAATTGTTTATAAGATATTTTTGAATTTTAGATCTTAGGATGTTGGAAAAAAAAGTCAATGAAAAGTCCTATTTATAGAATTTATAGTCATTCATTTCACATCAACATACATCTTTTAATATATTATTCATACAATCGCTTTTCCTTATAAATAGTCGTTGGATAAATTCTATATTTCATCTACATTTTTACGTGTCCCCATTTCTGAAAGCATTTTCGCAACCATTTATGTATTGAAAATATAATTAGAACTTCGATTGTTTGATTGGAACAGTTGGGCTAAGTTAAATATTAAATCGAAAAATGTTTGATTAGAAAGTTTTATGAAATGAAATTTATTAATTTTTGTATTAAATACCCAGTTTCTATCCTACTAGGTGAAAAATAAAGTAATATTAATAATAATGAGCATACATATGCTAGACAGCGGGAAACAACTTTCTTTTTATAATTTAGTGGTAACGAACTTAATATTGTTGTAATAGATCAAACTTAAAAAATATTTAGAGGAACATATCACACTTTTCATATCCAAACTAGCTTTTAAATTTTGTAAGTGTGAAAGTGTATCTATTCATGGAAATAATAAAAGACTTGATCAATACAAATAAATGGCAAAGAGCTAATAACAGGATGAAGTAGTACTCCAATCAAATAACTAGACGATTTCCGAAGAACAGTAATTAATGTCCCTGTATTATTGAGCCTGATGAGCCAATTAATTTATATAAAACTAGCTTTCCGCCCGCGGCTTCGCACGCGTGGCCTACTAATTTCTGTAGTTTTAAGAGGCGCACAACGAAAGTTTTAAAAAAATACGGTCGCAGGATCGCTGATATATTTGCATGTCTATAGATTTTTTTATGATTTTCTATGGAAATATGTTTGAAAAACCTCACAGTGCGCCTCTTCAAAATACAGAAAATTGTATGCCCATGTCCCATGCGAGCGAAGCCGCGGGCTGAGAGTTAGTTATTTTTTGAAGGTTTTTGAGAATCTATTGAGTGTTTTAACGCCTTAGTTTATACGTTAAGAGTATTAAAAAGCATGTCCGCAACTCAACCAAAATCTCATATGGCCACGTGGTATGACATTTCTACAACTTCAGAAGCGCATATCTCAAAAAATATTGATTTTAGCAAAAAACGCTTCTAGAAACCTGTATTTTATTTTTAAAGACCTATCCGATGACATCTCATTTAATCATGTATGCGCGAATTTATTTTTATACCCTCCTTTTACATGTATGAAAAACCACCCCTTAAAATATTTTTTTAAATATAAAATAGCCTATAAGTTGCACCTAATATAGGTCTATCGACATATGAAATTTTATCAAAATCTGCCCAGTGGTTATTACGTGATTAACGCACATACAAACAGATAAACAGACAAACAGACAAACAGACAAACAGATAAACAGACAAACAGACAAACAGAAAAAAAATATTCTAACCATGGTTTTGGCATCTATAGAACATACATATTGCATACCAATTACTCTTTTTAAAAAATATTCAATGTACAGAAATGGTTCGGTTACTGTTTTATTATATGTATAGATACTTGATACATTCATTGCATTCCATATGCATAATATGCTCATGTCTTGTTGCAATTTTTTAATAAAACCTTTTTACTTAGTAGTTGAAGAGTTGTATAGCTTATAATCAAGAAATAAACGTAAGTTTAACGTTTGTAACATTTTTGTAAAAATATCAATAGCCAATTTGGTCCAAACCAATTAAGGTAAATAGCAACTAATTACTGAATAAAAGTATCCGTCGATTCAAATAGCTGCTCAATTTCGAAAGATCATTAATAAATGTCTCCGTACCGTAAGGGCCAATTACTTTCTAACGTAAAACACCTGAGGCAATAAGTGCAAAACGTGTATTTATATGTTCTTATGAGACTATTTTTATTTTCATAAGATACTATTAATATTTAAAGATTATAATATTTAATAGAATTATTCTTAAAAATAGTTAGAGCAACTATATAACAATGCGCGTCTAAATATAAGTAGTATAACTAAGCCCAAATCAATAAACGCAAATAACAGCTATTTACTAGTAGAGAGATAAAAGTAGATATCCAATCAAATATCTGCTCAATTTCGGAAGAGCTTTAATTAATGTCCTTTAATTTGAGGACCAATTAGTTAAAACACGACGCAAGGAGATAATTAATTCTTTTGAATATTTACCTATTTGAAGTACTATTTATAACTTAGTAATTAGTAAAGAGGACCAAAGGAACTTTTATTCTATTTTTTAGAACGGCAATATTTAACAATATTTTTCATAACAGAAAAAATATTTAGATGTTTAATAAACGGAGTTTGTGTGTGAAAGGTGACATGGAAGGGGAAAAATATTAAATTCAACATTATGAATCTTTGTTTTTCAGACTAAAAACATAAATCATATTTTGAGTCCGACAAATGAAAAGTTCTATAACAGCATACAATGTTCTAACTTGTACATAACCGAAACATTGCCTATATTAGGAAAAACATAGTCATAGATTTTGGCAGTAAGCATCGAAAATTATTTTTATTCTGAACCTTACGCCCACGATTCCTATAAATTGCTCGATATAAATTCTTATTTCGATTACAATAGATTAGGTTAATGACAGTACGGAAAGCGGTGAAAATCTGTGATTGAAATGTTTTGCGTTAGAACTGCGCAGATAGAAAGAAGTCTTATATAATCTGTACAGCTTCCATCGTGGTTGCTGTGACTCTGTTGTATTTTGGTGGGAAAAAGTACGACCTAATTTATGAATAATTCTTTATTTATTTATCTGTAGGTAAGGTATATATTAACGTCAACAATCTTGATTTGTTGATGTCAATAAATTAGATCTTTATTCATCATAAATAAAAAATTCTTTGGCAATGATTTAATCAAGAAAATGTGTTAAAATTTAAATTGCGAATACCAACAAATTTATTTAATTAGAAAATTCTTGAACGTTAAATCTTCAAGCTGTATCCGATACGGTCTGTCATTAGCATACAAATTCGTTACATTAAGTTAAAAGGTCCTTCTAATTTCTGCGTAATGGTGCTATCGAAATAATTTGGTTTGAGGAGTTTTCATTTATATACTTCAGAAGTCATTCACTTCCCCTTACTCCTTTTTCGCAGAAATATACTGGTATGTTATGGTTCATAGATAACAATGTACGCGTGATACGGTTTATGTTGTTGATTTAATACATAGAAAATACATATAATACATGTATTAGGAAACGTTTTATGGGTCACGATTAACTATATAAACGTAGAGTCAGTTAAGAGTTAGTAAAATACATCCGTGTAATATTTATTCATTTTTTTTATTTCCGTGTTAATTTCTAAAATAATTTATTTTTTACATTACATAAGCGGGAAACAAACTTATAGAAGTGGTGTTAATTAGTAATTCGATGTTTTATTACGTTTTCGCTTTGTTAAAATAAATAAACAACAGCTAAATTAAGAATGAACGCAACTATTCCGCAATGTCCCAACGCACAAATAATTTAGCTTTGTAGGTAAATTATTACTCTAGTCACGTAATCTACAGAATAGAGTATTTTTTCTTTATAAACTTATTGATCTTTAACTCACGGAAGGTAATCTAATCGACTAACGATGCCGTGTTCAAATTTCAAAGTCAGAAGATCCCATATAAAATTACGTTTTTATCCAATTTTCGAATAACTTAACTTTCTCAGGCTATAATTGCATTCGAAGTATTACGAACAAAATTATTTTCTTGCGCAAAACAATCAGTTTTAGAAATTTTATAATAATGTTTTTATACTCCGTTAACTGCAACCGTTAAGCAATTCTGTTTCTATGTGTTAACGTTTTACATCTAACTAGTATCTGCCGGCGGCTTTACTTTACAAAAAATGCTTACCTATCACTTAATCCATCTAAGTCAAGTCAAGTTAAAACGTTTATTTTTCAAATTGGCCTCTTTCGAGGCGCTTTTAGAACGTTTACATAATAATATTAACCACCGATTTGGAAGGCCGAGAAAAACCGGCAAGAAATTTGAGTTGCTCTTGCTGACTGATAACCATACACCTTATACTCACCCACCATAAAATCTGTAGTTGCGGCGTAATTAACATACACACATCCAAAATTCCATTTTATTAATTTTTCATTAGTAGGCTAAAATCTGTTGCATAATCGTAATAAAATGTGTTTAAGAAACTAGTACTAGGTCTTTTTCGAAAGGCTTTGGTATTGTTCACATTTCACCATTATCGCACAAGAAGGTCACGTACATAAGCTGGCCCTAAGGTAAATGAAAGAGGTCATATCCTCCATCCTCGGGTAGCTTCTTATGTATAAGGAAAAGTATTTTGATACCTACAGGGTTTACTTTGGCTCCGAGGCGGATAAAGCTTTTATAAAACTCATAACCTTTGTCCGTAGGCTTTGATACGGTCTTCGCATTTTATATAATACTTTTCGGGAATTTTTATACAAAAAATATTGGGAACATTGTGAAAAATATAATAAAATAAAATCTGAATATTGAGTACAATAATTATTTATAGAATGTTTTCTTTTCATTTATACACATCACGTGTTTATATTAACAAACCGCAAATATGCACCAACGCCTTGGCTTTGACTAGACGTGTAGGGTCTTTATAAAAACGAGAAACGTGCTACAGCTAAATTAAAAACTGCTACAACAGATGAAGCCTGTGAAAAGTACAAGAACATCTGTAATCGCTGCAACATGTGGTGTAGAGACGCACAAAGATGCCATATCCAATAATCTGTCGAGAACGATGACCAAGATATGGATTTTTTTTAAGTCATTAAAAAAATCCATATCTTGGTCGGGGTTGGTAAAAATTCACAAAATCGTTCTCCTATAAACATTAATATCTATCACTTAAACCAGAACTTCTACCTCCTCGATAAAACGTAGCATTAATTCTAAACAAAATACTTTGCATAAATGGACATCATCACCTCACAGTACTTACATATTACTTTTACGACATCAGCACATATTGGCCTGGCTTAATGCATGCCACGTAAAAACAATAGTTGTACTTAGGCTCTACTGAAGTAAACGCCGTCCAAATTATTAATACTCTGTGATATAAACTAGTACTCGAATATAAACTGTACCAACAAATATTATGTAAAGATAATTCACAAAAATAAATGACCCAAGGGAAGTTGTTTCGATTCGCGACGAGGCAGCAAAATTGATAAAGCAAAATTGCTTTATCTTTTCGGATTTTTCTTCGTTCTTCCTCTGATATCTTGATGTTAATTTAAGCTGAGCAGAAAATATTTAATTTTATTAATTTTACATGGATGCACCATTATCATCCAAGCGTAAAAGTAGTTTTAGAATCTGCCAAAAATTGGTCATCTTACAGTCTTATATCTAGCGCATAAACTATTAGCTGACCCGTGGCTTTGCTCCCATGGTATAATGTTATATAGCCCGACATGACTCAGTGAAAATACATTATTTTATGGTGAAAGAATTTTTGAAATCAGTTCAGTAGATATTTGGTTAAACCATTACAAAGAGAGGTATAAAACATAAATGTTCCATCTTTAGTTTAAACTATAGATGGAACATTTATGTTTTATATAGAAGAATAATAGGACCATGATGAATCTAGACTCTTTAATCTTTGGAATTAATATAGAATCAACTTATATATCAGTGGTCTTTAGTTAATAAGTCAAAACGCGCAATGTCTTTCACATCTGACTCATAATAATGTCGTAACGTCGTAACGTCGTAACTAATACTTTTCTTACAACTTAATCACTTTGTTTTTGCGTTGACATGACTGATTAGTTTTCCTAATAACTTCCTATTCCATATCGTTACTTATTCACTATAATTAATTTTGCTGCTCCGGGTTAAAGAGCAAATTCTCATTTATAGCTTGAGCCGACAATTTGCAGATGATAAACAATGAATTGGCAAACGTATGAAATTCATTTACTTAATGATTTTGAAATCAGTTTAGTTAATAATTGATTTAATATTTTAATTGGAAAAATCATAAATAATGCACGTATTTCTGTCACTAGCCAAAATATTCTGTAAAGTAAATTAAATAACCTCATTTAAACTTATTTAAATATATTGAGTATAAACACACACGTACACTCTTCTACACTTTCAGACCATTATACTAGGCTTACCTTTTTATTACCATTTTCTTTAATATTATCTACGGTATGTTCAAAAACTGTAAACCATTGTTAAACAGTAGTACAGGTACGACAGATACGTTTCATCCGTAGAAAAGAACTGGCAAGTGATTAATGTAACACAAAAAATTATTTAATAAAAATATTAATTATTTTTATTCATTAATTTTACTATATTTTACTATTTTCACTTATATACGGTTAAAACTCTCAAAATCCAAACAGATAGCATTTATTTCCGTGGTCTACAAACTTCTGTAATTTGTAGAGGCGCGCGCAGTATGAAACTTTGGTCAACCCTATTTTCATAGAAAATTATAAAAAGGACATGTAATATTTCAGCGGTCTTGCGATCGTTAGTTAGATCGTAGCTTAAATAAACATAATAAACTGCATTTTACAAGCTAAACAAACATCACAATTTGTATACTTCCTCCGAATTTGGATGAAGAGCACGTAGCTTACGTCAGCAAATACTATTCAATGAAATGTTAATTTCTACTCCAAGTGACATTAGATTGAGGTTTGGACCCTCAGGAAGTGCGCAGAATATCGACCGAAACAATCAAATTAACTATCCTTTCATCGTTATTTCGAAACGTGTCCCTCGGTTGAGACTTCAGAGGTTTAGCCACGTTTACTTACATTCGATTTAGGTGTCGTTTTGTTACAATATAAATTAACTTCGATTCATCACTTTGTCGATTATACTCGAAATCACTTATGTTTTTGGTCATTCTGGTATCTTCACTAATATTTTTTACGCGCTGTAAAAACAAACAAACTTTTCAGGAAAATAAATCTCAGGAAATATTATAACGTAACCTATACGTAACGTATATTGTAACCTAGAGCGAAGCCGCGCAGCTTGTTCGTTATATTTATTCGTAGAAAGTTCTTCAGTTCAGTTCGCCAAGAATTGCGTATTAACGTGTGCATTTTCTGTAACTTACTATTTACCTGTTTTTTTCATTTGTCGGATAAATATTTTCTTTTTATAAAAAATTTTTCGTATTAATGAAACGCTTTGGCACTTATAGTATGCAGAAAAGTAATACATTTTTATATTTCACAGCGAAATTGATGCCGAGACCGTCCTATTAGAATTGAAAAGTTACATCGAATGTCTTATTTGAATCACGATGAATAGTTTTATGATAATTGAGGAATATATTATGATAATAATTGAGGAATTGAGGAATTTAAGTAAAATTTTGGATAGAATGGGTGCGATTAAAATAAAATAATTGAAAAAATAAATATTATTTATTTTATCTTATAAATATGTGTGTTTATGGTGTGCTAATAAAGTAATAATCAACTACACATTAATATAGAATCAATGCAAATACCTTTCCTGAATGAGTATTCTTATTTTTATTCAAACTTATGCTTATGTATTTCATTTTATTCTTTAGATATTTGAATTAAAAATAAAGCTTAACAACACCTGATAAAAGAATAATATATACAAGAAAAACAGAACGTCGAAAAAATATACGAGTAGCTTTAAAATTATGTACCGGCGTATCGCGTAACCATATTATAAACATGTTTTTATAACACAGAACGATAATATATATTCAAGAAGAAGAGAAATATTTTTATAAAAGTATCAAGTATGGATCAAAAAGTAACCAATAAAGACATACACTACAACTAGGTAACAGTTTCGAAGCATACAGAGCCTGATCCGCCCAATTTGACTGGAACAAGACGGAATTCCAAACTAACTTTATACATTCGCGGATAATTTTTCTAATGATTCATATTATTTATTTGGAATTATGGACCTAAATATCAACTATTCAATGAAATTTATTTCTAATAGAAGCAAAAGTAGAAGATTGATATGCTGTAACCAAACGAGAAATGTGAACGTTCTTTTTAGGAGATAGGAGGTTAGATAGATACATAATTTCTTTATTCATAGAACAGATTCATGACATTACACACACAAAGACAAATTTACACAAAATAGACATTACACAAAATAAATTTGTAAGAAGGTATCGTGTTCTATGAAAAGGTCAGCATAATATTAGGCATTATACTAGGACGCTTAAGCAGTTATACCAAGTAAAAGAAAAAGATAAGGAAATAATAGAGTTATACTTTTTAATTTCCGTAAGCATTTATTTGAAGCTTCAAACTCAACATCTGAACAATGATTATTATATAAAACAAGCGTTCGAAGTATATCATGATAGACAGTGGAACTTCGTTAATATTTATGTCATCGTGGAAGGGACGTCACAACAAAGTGTTGCGTGAAAAGTTTAGCAATAAACATGCTTTGTTCGAAGGGAACATACATTTTGAAAGGGTTTTAAGGTTATTTGGAAAAGTAAATTTGTAATTTGCCTGGAAATTGCATCACAAAATTAGATTTAATTCCTTAAACTTGTAATTATTTTTATAACACTTTGGCCAATGAAAGTAACCCTAAATGTAAAAATGTAATTTAATGCATACGTCAGTCAGCTCTTTTAATTAACATTAAAAATCTCTTCTTTATGAAACAAACAAATTATTAATTATTGTTTACTTTGTAAACAAGTGAAATGCAAATTTTATAGTTGCAACAAGACAAGTTCAATCGTCTGTGTGTCGTTTAATAAGGTTCCGTTACAGACTCAGCTAGAAACTTCTACTGCCCGGTTACTCTATATCTCTGATGAACTAACTAAAGGAAGCAATTTATAGAAGATCGAATTTAATTGAATGGACTTATTATGGGTATACCGAAAGACTCTTATTTAAAAATTCGCAAGGTTTTGCCTGATAACCGTATCTATGGCGAACTTTTCGTTATTTATCTTTCATTAATCGAAAAAGACTTTACGCTATATAATATTATCCCAACAAAATAAAAACATTCTATAAAAAATAGCGTAGTCTTGATGGACCTTTTTGATTTTCTCTAAAAAAATGAAATCTCTAGACAAAATCCTATAACTACACCTAGAAATTGTAGTTATGCAATTTCTATGGTAAGTACACGGAATAGAAAAAACAAGTGGAAGTGCCCTAGTGCTTCTTTAGTATGAGAACCAATGTCGCCAAACTCACACATTGACAAATTAAATCGTACAATGCATACAAAAGAAGTAATGTCAAAAATTGACAAAAAAACATTTCGGTTGAAAATCGTATTTAATGTTATTTAAAATGAAGTCTTTTTGTATGTCAGTAAGGTAGTAATTAGTTTATCTGTTGAATCAATTTTCCACCTAGAAAAAAGGTAAAACTATCCATCGCTAGAGGGCGATATTATAAATTCATTAAATTTTGATCTCTAACACCTTTTAAATAAATGTTATATTTACGGTACAACCGTTTGACACTCAGTTGTCATTTTGCTACTCACCCAGT
>LQNK01000927.1:235560-275306 GCA_001586405.1 Phoebis sennae
CAAGATTATACTATCTTGTGTTCAATTATAACCATAGATATATTTGATTATGGGTAATGATCATTAACCATGAAGCTAACATTCGATTTTTTCATAAAAATAGCATACGTCTTTGTTACTGTCTACGTCTATCATGATAACATGTACCCTGTAAATGTAACTCTTTAAAGCTACATCAATTCATCAAAGTCCATTCAAAGGTACTTGTGACTTGTATAACAAACATGCCTACAAACGTTTGTTAATTTGTATTGTTCGATAAATTACATAGCAGCAATAATTAAATTTAAATACGCGATAGAGCCCAATTTGGAAAATAAACGTTTTGAAATTGACTTTGACTATCCTTGCATACTATAGTAATTATGTTAGGGACATTCGCTTCATGAACATGACCTTTTTACATTCTAGACTTTATAGTCATGCTTCTTGCCTATCGAGCCTAAGCCGTAGTCGCAGGCACTCGAATAAAATTATAATGTACATACATTAACGGAATATCTTACCGATCCCGGCTGAAAGGTGTCAATGACATCGCGAAAGCTTTTCATTTTCTTTACTATGCCTGATAGCACTTTACGAAATAGTCATTTTTGATAGTGCTCTATCTATATAAATGATCTTCTTCAATTTGTCGCGATCTATTTCGTTTGAGTTCGCCACTTCTTCAAAATGCACATATAATAAGTATATTAAACTTTAGAGATCATGTTGATAATTCTTTTAACACCTCTAATTAATAAAGTAAGTAGAATTTCTCTAATTTCAGGACAATTTTTTTACTCATAAAGAAAAATTGATTAGGGTATAGTAAAGAAAGAGACTTGTTAAATGTGATTACCTTCTCAACTCTAACATTCTTTTATATTGGTAATGTTTTTAGGCTTTGAAGACAAAGCTGATCTAATTGCTTTATACAATTAGATGTTTCATTAGGTAATAAGACTCTTTTCAATGCTTTATATGTACCCTATCTAAGACCCGCGGTTTCCCCCTCTAATAGCATAATGCTAGTTAGCATCAGCCTTATAAACCTGTGTATAATAATAATAAGATGATTTTACAGAACCATAGACTATAGGTCAGGAGTTCCTAAACTGTGGAGGAAGCAAAAAAGAGTGCTGCGAGGCTTTATCTTCTCCACTCTCCTTTACCTTACCCTAAGTGTAATTCGCAACTATATGAGCCTTGCTTATACAGGGTTTGTTTTACTCTGTACTTATCTATTTTGTTACAGACCTCACCCCCTGTTCACACTAGAGCGGCTTAACATATACTAAGTACTACACTTGTAAGTTCGTTGCGAACTAAAAAAGTTTAGAAACCTATAGATATTTAAAAAGACATCAAGAGGTGAAACCATATTAAAGGTCAAGAATAATTTTGAAAACGAAAAGATCAAAGGGATCTTCGATATCTCTAATACTTTTAAAATTTTTAGCATCGAAATAAAAAGCACCTGTAACACGTTTAAATGCTGTTTGAATTCGTTGGAAAAATAAAATTAATACCCATTTGCTTAGTAAAATGTAAAAAAGTTCAAAGTAAACTATGTCGATAAAATAAAAGTATTAATAAAAATATATGAAAATAAAATATTATATTTCATTAGATTCTTTATCGATTGCGACTAATGGAGATCTATTAAGACTGAATATAAGATTTTTTTATTATCTGTGAAATCAAGGAACATATTGAAGATAAATACATAATACAACTCTAAAGTTAAGTGTCCACAGGCCGGTATCGCACGCATCGTATTCATTATTTAGTATAGACAAATCGATCCGTACGATTCGAATCAGTCGACGCACTTGCAGGATATTCAATACAGAGAATATAACAATGGATGGGCGCTTAGCTCACCAGGAATCCAAAAAACCAAGGCCAAACCAAAAAGAGCTGATCTGAAACATACAAAATTGAGATTCAATAAAATTTTGGCAAAAACAATCGTGTAGTAACCGCGAATAAAAGTTGAACCTATATGAATACAGTTTATTATTCATAAATTCTTAATTTCTTTCTACCACCACTCTGAATTCACGCATAATCTTTGCTTAAGTTTGGAATATGAAATAGGTGGTAAAGCTCTGGCTACATTGGATATTTTTTGACACATAATTGGATTAAATATTATACTTGATTGGACAGTTTTCAATAGATTGTGCATTATACTCAAAGTTACACGAGAATAGGTTAGTTGACCCACATAAAATGTTCCTTATAAACAACTTTTCATGTAAGTAATGGAAAAAGCTACAGCCAAAATTTAAATCAGTTAAAAAATCGACCGGTTATTCTATCTCTAAAGTAATTGTTTGTCGCTTTCTCGCAAAACAGTGTTTTCTATGACGATAGTTAGTTATGACGTCATAAAAATTTATTCATTTATTCACTCTTTATTACACTATACAAAAATGTACAAGGCACAGCACAGGAAATCACGCTATAGGCGGCCTGACTACAGCGCAGCGTGATTTCATGGTGTAAATTCAAACTATAAATACTTATAGTATTCTTATTTCTTAAAATATAAATTGAACTAATTGCGTTGCAATTGAATTTTATAAAAAATAATAATGGTATTTTTGGGCGTATTTTCAAATTTATAAATGTGATTATTTTCATTTAACATCGTTTGTAATCAAATAAATAAATAAATTTTGAAGTTTAATACCAACTTAGTAAATATTTAACCTTTGAGTAATATAAATAATTTCAGATGAAATTGCCCTTATTGCTCTCAGGTGCCTGAAGCTCGGCACTCACCGCATCGTACAGTTTTAATAACAAATTAATTAAGTTCATAAACTTCCACAAAATTTTGATTAAGGTATTAGTTACCCACTTAAACTAAATACATGTGATTATGTGTTATTATGACTTCATTAATTATACCATAAATTATATAATATACTAGCTATAATGCGCGGCTTCTCTCCTGCCTATATAGCCTCATCAGTTTATTTAAGACAAAATCCAAACTATTTTTCTTCAAAACTGACCTGTAGTTCCTGAAATTAGAGAGTTCAGACAAACAAATCTTTTTTTAACTATCTTTGTAAATGTATAATACATGTTTACAGCTTATGTATTTATAATAAACATATTATTTTTACATATAATATAAACATAAGCTGTTAACATGTATTATACATACATTTACAAAGATACATTTAATAAAATTATAAAGGTTAAAAATGATTCTATAAGGCTTAATGTGAGCATAATTCTGAATAACATACTTTAGGAACGATCTTAAATATTTATGTGGTTTCGGTACAAGGTACATTCTTTTCGTCATGTTATTTTTATTAAATTTCTCAAAGAACACAAACAGTCTCATTAGATTCCACCTCTTATGAAGAGTTTTTCCAAAGGCAATATTTTTTCAATAAAATTTTATCGAAGTACGTGGTAAGTACGTACTTAATTATACATGGAACCTATTTTAAAGAATCCTTAATTAACTTATGATTTTGTTTAATATTTTATTTTATATATGTAAGTATTATTGACTATAATGACGTGATAATTGTATTATCACTTTTCCGATCGTAGCTTCAGCTTCGCTCGCGTGGACAACAAAGTTCTGTTGTTTGTGGATGACATATACGATATAGGAAGCGTATCTTGTAAACTATTCAAATAAAATGGTCACTAAAAAACTCCTTTTGATGCGAATATTTTCCCCCTCCGGTTGTACGTTGTATAGAGAGCTAAAAATTATTAATTTTTAATTAAATATAGGCTTTAAGTATTATGTCTTATGGTTTTTACGTGATTGACGCACATGTATATAGGCGTCAATCAAACAGTCAGACAAACAGAAAAAAAATACTAACCGTTGTTTGGGGGTCTATAAAGCAATTATATTTCATAGTAATTCTTTTAAAAATATGAATATTATGAATAAGACCGTTCATCTACAGAAATAGCCTGGTTACTGTTTTATTATATGTATAAATTTTGTCTCGTAAGTGTACCTGTGGTGAAATATATGTTAAGCTTTTACAAGGACAGTATGAATAGATAATAAATTCACACGAAATATTAAATATTCATAAATATTTTACGATGAAAACTCTCTCGAATCGCATTATGAAGCAAAACCTTTATTAGTATTTATTTTAGGGGTTTGTTTATTTTCGAAACGAGTGTGCGTGGAAATCACCAACGATTATTTTGAGAGTTGAATTATTGTGAAATGCGAAAGTAACGTATGACGTATATAGTGTCATTGGTTTGGATAAAATTTTGTAAAAATGTGATATGAATAAATGTTTCTTTTTTCTTTTTTCAAATGCAGATTGAGACTTGAAGAAGGATATTAAATTAAACAGATAGGGTTTATTCCGGAAATTCCACGGGAATGGGGTATATACACGAATTAAACCACTGGGCACAGCTAAATGCATATAGACATTGATAACAAATGTGACCACAAACGGAAAGTGTGAAGGTATATAGCCTTTGTGACGCCTGGTTCGCCCTAAATCAAATCAATTATTTGATCAAAGAGCGAGTACATTACCTACTTAGGGCGAACAGAGTATACATGTATAATAACTTCTCATCTCACATAGAATGAATGAATGACAATTCTTTATTGCACAAAAAGTAAAGAAGGATATCTATACTAATATTATAAAGAGGAAAGATTTGTTTGTTTGTAATGAATAGACTCCGAAACTACAGGACCGATTTGGATGAAATTTGGTACAGAGATTCTTTAAAACCCCAGGAATGACATAGGATAGTTTTTATCCCGAAAATCCTACGGGAACGGGATATGTATATACGCGGGTGAAACCGCGGAGCTCAGCTAGTAACATATAAAACAACGTACAAGAAAACATGTGCATTCGACTGAAATTTTAAGGGTTGTTTTATCCAATATTACTTAAATAGTTCATGGCATATTTAGTGCCACTATTAATTTCAAAGTTGAACAGCATAATGATGATTGATACTATAAACGATGTGTTCCCTAGTGTTTGTAAACAACTGTTTTATGACGTACCGAATTTATTCAGTAAACACACTCATTGTTTGTTTGCAAGACAAACATTCCCACTATCGCGTTGGCTTATCTATTATCATATAAATTTTTAAACGAGTTTATATTGTTTTTTCTCTTGCTGTTTTATTGTTTTCAACCAAGCTTACAATTAAGGTAAACATATAAGTATGTAGAAAGGTTTTCTCGGAAAAACAATACATTTAATTCTACAATTTTGATAATAAATTCCTGCTAATAAATACTTTTGGTGCGTAAAAGTTGAAAGCTTTTAAACGCGAAACGTTCGTGTTGGATACCGCAAAACAGCAATATTTTTTACTACTTTATTTAAACCATACCATACAATGTAAAAGATGTTTTAGAACTGAGGTTTGATATAAAATAAAATCAACAAACTCTACGCATGATATAGAATTTGTGAAGCCCTTTTTCTTTATTTTCCTCTTATGAATCTCACACGTGATTTCGATGTAAGCTTTTATTTCCATGATCAATCAATGTCAACTACATACTGAACCTATCAAATATTTGTGAAACGTGGAATAAAACGTGATATCTCAAGAAAGAGGAATTGTTTTCCAGTCTGATTTCTCTTTGTCAAAGTTACTATTGCTATACACCTGTCGAGTCACGTGGGGTTCCCTGAACCAATTAATAGTTTCAATGTTGTACACGATTAATGAAGGTAGATTTGGTCCGATTAGCCACAATAACAATACAAGGGTGATGCAAACCAATGAGACTTTATATAATGTGTTGTACGTCTATATTCGATCGATCGTCGTCATCTACATTTGTTGTAGTCATTTCACATAATATGCAATAAGTATGAAGAGTAAAGTAAGGTTTGTTTTTGGTCTTAAATATATAAACGCAATCTTTTCGCTCTAACAGACACGTACGCCCATGTCTGTACACCGATGCTAATACGAGTGTTCACTATTCACATTGAACACTTCAGAATATACCCTAAAAGTACCCTCGAAGAGAAAAAAATCAATATTACGATTTTTAAATTTATATGTGAGTAATAATATACTCGTATCCATTACTCAGGTATGAAACAAAGTGCCAAAGCCACGCCTCCACTTATATCTGGACTTCGAGCGTCTCCGTTTTGCAAAATACATTTATCAGTTAATTAATATCAATAGGTCAAAAGGTTAGTACACATTAGTGCTCAGAGTGTGAGCGAAGTATTCTCACTTCGTGTTTTATTTCTCGTAATTATATCAAGGCATAAACAGATATAATGGTCAGTTTTAAATACCTATTTAAAGTATCGATTGAGATATTGCAACATAATATTTTTGAATTAATATGCACTGCTAAAATATTCTTATACACATTCGTAATATCTGCTAATTCGTATCATTATTCAAGTAACACAAAATAAATTTCTGTTGATTTTATTATTGTGTATTATCATCACAGCATGTTTAGAATATTTTTCTTTTAAAGTAAATTTAATTGATATTTTGCTACCTTGCACGACATAAAGGAGACGGATGAATTTTCGCCCAAAAATATCTCCGTCTATCAGCGTTCCATATTTGAAATCAAAGCATTTTCACACAATACAAAAAATGAAATAACAATCAACGAAGTATATTGACTTTTGACATTTAATGTATACCATTAGTATCGCTACAATTAATTCAATAATTGAATATGTTTTGCACGATATATTCAGAAATTCTTCGTATTCTCTAAATAAACATTCCATTCTGACAGTATTAATCATATGAGGTATTCTAACAATGCAGAATATGTAAATAATCAAATAATCTGAAACTGATAACTGACATCACTTGTAGTATAGAATATTTTAACTAAACTGAATGTAAAAATATAACTTATTATTCTTATAATGCTAAACAATATTTTTAAAGACATATTGCTTCCTTATAATGTAATATGGGTTTTGTGCCTGAAGCAAACTGTAAATAATAAAAAGATAATAATTAGTGATGAAGTGTCTATGAATATTTATTATGCCTTCATGATAATCATATAAATTTAATGATAACCATCATCATGATTCATAAAATAATTATGATGAATAAGCTTTTACTAAAATAGTTTTCAGTATAGACATGAAAGCAGTAGCTTTAGACACATGAGTGGATGCTACCTTACATCATACATATTGTTGAAATGTATAGGAAATAGTTTAGTAAAGGGTTGTTGGATAATGTTTACCTTGGAGATAATCCCTCCTAAACCAATAATCTATATCCACTACTTGCATAGTTTGATGAGTAAAGTTTATCAAATTACCTGAATTTGTGCAAGAAGAGGAAACATTTGTTTATTTGTAAGAATTCATCTTATGAATAAAATTATTACTTAAAATTTATAGAGAAACAATACACACCTACTTGTTATAAATTCCGATTTCTGGGTGATCTATTTCTAGTAACAAAAATATTTTCTGAACCTACAAACAAACCTCGCATACATCGTTGCCTCAAGAAATTGGTTTGCAAAGATAAAAAGCCTAAATAGCATCAATACATCGAAATCAAGTCTTTGATGTTATCCTTTGATTAATCCCTCCGATGAGAGACGCAGTAAAGCCGATGAGCGAAACATTGACTTTGTATGGGAATCCGAGCAAAAATACTAACGATTCTTTATTTTCTGCGTCATTGATGTGATACGAAGTTTGCATGCGTTATGGTATCAAAGGGGAAGTAAAACGAAAACGGACAACTAACTCTGTTCAAATAATAATCCAGGACAAGATCAAAGAGTTACTTTAATATAAACATAGTATTTTAACATAAAGGACAGTCGATCACGATTCAAATAGGTCTAACAAGAATTAAGAAATCCTAAAAGCTCTTTTACAATTAAATATCAAACAAATATTATTTCAGAAAAGTACCTACTAAAAGGTAATTGATAAAAATGTCTGAAATTGGGCTATTTCTAGATAAGTGTTTTACTCCCGCGGACGCCATTAGCCTCTTTAAAAACAGAAACCTTATCGGGTTCTCGCGATCTTCTTAGAATTGTATAAATAGTCTTAAGATTCCATATAATGGCTTCAAAATACTTTTTAAATCAGGAAAAAATGGAAAAAACGCATCCACATTCCAATACGATGCAAAAATATATGAAAGTAAAAAAAACATAGCCAAATCAATAATTTATCGTCTATTAGTTCCCTCATTTTAGTATTCTCATGTTATTGGTATTGTGATTGGTATTACTACGAGCTTTTGGTATACAAAGAACTAGGGGTATGTTATTATTTTAGAACACACGATTCCGTGACTATTATCCATTTTAAATACCTATCTGTTATGAGTTGCGTTGGCGTTATATCGGTGAGAATATGACCTAAATTGACATACACTAGAGAAATGTAGATCTTGTGAAATTTCCAAGAAAGTTCTAAAACGAAAATTTGGGAAATATTAAATAACAGCGCCAGGACAACAAATTCTTTATCTATTATAATGGTTTATACATCTGGTTAATCTACAAATTTCTTTGGAAAAATCAATCAATCTAATTTCTTTAAGAATTTTTTGGAGTTCACTCAATAAATGAACTGCTTTATCTTTTAAACCCCGAGTAATTGAGACGATGGCACAGGATTCGGTTAATTCTCAATAATTAAATTGATTCTCGATTTCGTTTGTAAAATGATACTTCATTTATTGAGGTCTATCTTAAAGTAAAACAACAAAGGCAAAAAAGTTAACTTTGAGATTTTAGTCATGATAACAAATTAATTATATGAACAACAATAAAAAAACAAAAGAACACAGTATAATGGGCGACCTTAACACTAAACACTAAAAAATTAATGATTCCTTTTGGTGTAATGATGATTAAATTAGGACTCCAATGTACGAAAATTTGGTGGCAATTTATTAGTCTCATCGAATAAAATTGTAGGTCACAAGGTTAGAAGTCTGCAAGGATCTCTCAATTAGTATGTGAAGCACAGACAAGAAATCATAACGTCTATTATCATGCTAATATTTTCTCTAGATCTCTAATATCAAAACATGTTGATACCCAAACAAGTATTTAGGGGAATAATAATTATGACATTGAAAACTTTTATCGTATAATCGACTGTGCCGTAATCTATATTATCTCAAAATTCACTTAACTTGATATGCTTTGTGTTTGACGTGCCCTGACGTTTAGGAGGCTACACAAGAAACTTTTTAATGTATTTCCAACACGCTTATACCTTTCAGCGAAAGTTTCCAGAGGAATCTGTAAAATTCGGAGATTCCTTTGATAGACTTATTTGTTTATTCTTCAACGATCCTATTAAAATTGAAGGGTTCTATACAGCATATTTGAATTTGTTACGAGTTGGAGTATCAATTTGTTTCGCATAATTCTATCGGTCCGTTTACTGATTAGCTGTTAAAAATTAAAATCGTTTCTTTTGAAACCGGGAAACAAATTGGTGTAATTAGGGATTCAAATTAGCGGGTGGAAATGAAGTTTTAATTGGAACAAGTTATTTTTAATTTCATCGTAAACGGTTTTAAACATTACTCAAATTGAACATCTTTGAAGGAAAATGTATTCTGGGATAATAATATGATGTCCTATCTTCTGTTATTACGTAATAACAGTTCTTATCACCAACCCTCTCCCAATCTGCCCCTATAGTTTTATGACCTAATTGATAGGCTGTTATTGATACTTGAAATCAAGCCTCATTCTTGGAATATTGAGTAATTATATAAATTAGACCAATTGAGCGTTTGATAGTAGACTTTCTTAGTAATAGTTTAACTTGCAAATTGCAATTAACCTAATAAAAATGTTCAGCTTTAATTTATTTATCTCTTGTTTCAGATATCACATGAATACGATACAAGTGAAGTTTAAAACCATGGCTAGTTTATATCGGCGTTGTCAGCGGTAAGCAGCAAGATGTACATCGACGAGAAGGTGTCCGGGCCGGGGGGGGCGTCGCAGAAGAACTGGACGCACCTCAACACCAGCATCGATGAGCTGCCGCTGGACATGCGCTTCAACCACGGGCACATGGTGTCCATCACCGTGTACAGCGTGCTGATGATGGTGTCTGCGACGGGGAACCTGACGGTGTTGTCGCAGTTAGTGAAGAGGAGACGCGCGGGGAGGGCGAGCAGATTGGACGTTCTCCTCATGCATTTGGCCGTTGCCGATCTTATGGTAGGATTTTCTTGACTATATTATAATAGATTCTTAGTGATGTTGGTTACATTAATACAAAATTTTAAACGATTTATAATACAATTTCTTAATCAAAACTAACTAAGAGCTAAATAAAATATATATTTTTTAATTCATAACTTGAATAAGTGAAGGACATAAAGCAATAATATATTTAATTCAATTTAATAAAGTAAAGGTACAATATAAATAATTATAACGATTAATTTTGCTCTTCAAGAAAATATTATGCTCTTTTTAATGCTTCAAAAATTTCATATTGACTCCAAAATGTAATTTTCGAAAGACTTGGACATAGTTAACCAGGATTCTTGTCAACAGCCAGGAGCAAACCTTAAAATTATAATTCCATAAGTTTTTGTACAATGTATAAGTAGTACCAGTTGAGGGACACACATGGGAGATTTCCCTCCCGAGTGTCTCATACCCTCATTCCATAAGTATCTAAACCACCGCAGTGTGTCTGCAGGTGACGTTCCTCATGATGCCGCTGGAAATCGCGTGGGCGGGCACCGTGCAGTGGCTGGCCGGCGACCTCATGTGCCGCCTCATGATGTTCACGAGGACCTTCGGGCTGTACCTCTCCAGTTTCGTCCTTATATGTATCGCAGTTGATAGGTGAGTGTACATGAAAATTCTTACATTCTAGTTACGCTCCTATATGTATAAAAATGATTTGCTGTTCGTTAGTCTCGCTAAAACTCGAGAACAGCTGAACGGATTTATTTTATCTTAGTCTTGAATTATTCGTGGAGGTCTAGGGAAAATTTTAAAAGGTGAGAAAAATTCGAATTGCCGGGTACACGCGAGCTAAGCCGCGGGCGGAAAGCTAGTTAAAATAAATTCTGATACTGCTAGCGCATTCTATTGTATGTCTATGGCATGTAAAGTTTCGATTTGGGAATACTTAAATAGTAAAATACCGAAAATATCGAACCTAAAAAAGTTATTTAAAATAATATAAACATCATTAAATATATTCAATAATTATATCAATAATTTACTTTAAATACTTTCTTAATTAGATATAGTACACGAACTTCGCTATTAGCTAAAAGCTTTGTATATTGAAAAAAGCTTATAAAACTTTTAACTCAAACACGATTTGCCAATCTATGTAACATTTACCACATGTTCAAATTTCAAAGTTACTGAAACAAAATGCTTTGTATAACGTAAATATTACACATTTGTACAAAACAAAATGTTTGCAAATAGTTGATTTAAAACTATAGCTGCGGTACGGAAGTATGCAAGCATCTGGATACGATATTATTAATGTTTCTATTTACATCTTAATGTTATTTTCATAATACATAGAAATAACTAGAAATGGTTGTTGTTTTTGCATATCGATTCCTCTTTTACATTAAAGTTATTTTATATTTTCATTTATCATATGCCTTAAATTTTAGCCGATGATCGCAGCTACCAACAAATAATATTGGGATAGGATTTTTTACCTTTGCAAAAAAATATTTCTTGCTAGCAAATCTGCTCCAGCTTTGCATGGATGTCTTTATTTTAATATGTGTGCATAAAACATGTTACTATATATTAAAATTGCCCCCATCACATGTCCAATGATTTTATGAAAAATAAATATTTTTATGCCAGAAAAAGTTAACGTTAACTTTTATATTAAACCATATTTACCATATCATAATTATGTATGTTATTATGTTATGCGCCTTCAACTCTTGATAATTCCATTGTGTATTTTAAAAGATTAAATCGATTTTACGACTTTGTTTGTACTCTGTAGGGATTAACAAATATAAAACAGGAAAATAAATATGAAAAATACATTGTAGCTTATTATAATTTTATTGATCCGTTTACACGCCCAATATTAATGACCGCATTAATCATGTTTACTATCTAAATGTAGTTTTAATCTGGCGGATCTTGAGGCAATATTACAGAAGGATAAACAAATTGTTCAGAACTAATAGAGTAACTGTGTTGAATAATATATTGTATTTCAGTAATAATGTTTGTTATTTTGACTTTATAAAAAAAAAAGAACCGCCCCAGCTTTAAACGGGTGCAATGTTGATACTTAATATACTACAGAAAAACTGTGAACGTTGTGTGTAAAAATTAGAACATTATTTTGATAAATCTCGTAGGGTTCAGCCTATGTTTGCAATGTAAGCGGAAAAAATTAAAAATTAACGACATCAGATTAGAAACCTCAAAAATAACAGTATTTCTCCACTATTCAATGGAGGTTATTGTACTTATAAACCTTCTTCTTGAATTTAATAAAAACCGCATCAAAATCGGTCGCGTAGTTTAAAAGATTTAAGCATACAAAGGGACATAGGGACTGAGAAAACGACTTTGTTTCTATACCATGCAATGATGATATACTTCTAATCACCGTCTTACAGTACAATACAGTGTGCAAGATTGTTTGTGCAGAAATTCAGTTTTAGTTTTTTAGGTTATATTTCTGGCCAAGTGTCTGTAGGTGTTGGTATAGCATGCGAAATGATTTAATGGATCAATCCGTCATGTTCGACTTATAGTTGGGTATAGTAATAGTTAGCTAACAAAAATATGAGTTATAACGTCCGATCTCACCTTGAATAAACGAAACTACGCTTTGGAAACAGGTCTATTTTAACCTAACCTATCATTTTATTTGCGATCTTATAGATTACATCGGAGCTATTATGAATCATACTAAGTTTTTCATCGTCTAAGAAATAGGTGTTTATTAAAATGATGTTTATTAAAATTTAAGGTCTTGTTTTTGTTTGAAAAGAATTGGGGATATTTCTTTTTATGGAATTGTTTAAATAGGTGTATAAACTCGACATCAAAAAAGATCTGTCTTTCTGACCATTTATTAATTAATTTTATGAAATGACTGCTATAAGTCTTGATAAAGTCCTTTAACAGGCTAAAACTGAAAAACGAAATAAAAAAATAATATTCTAAACGATTGCAAAGGGCTCTTGAAAACGTAAGTGTTACGGTGGAATGTGTTATATATCGTAGATATTGTGTTGTTTCATTAGCTTTTCATTGATCATTAGTGTGTGAATTTTATAATTTCCACTTTCAGATACTACGCAATCCTAAAGCCCCTAAACGTGACTTGGGAGGCCCGGGTCCGAAGAGCTCTGTTAACCTCCTGGGTGTGCGCCGGGCTGGCCAGTCTGCCACAGAGCTTCATCTTCCATCTGGAGGAACACCCTGAGGTTAGAGGGTAAGTACATTAGATTGTTATTTAGTGCCTTACTGAAATATGAGAATAAAGAGAGTATTGTCCAGTAACGCTTATTGGCAAAATCAATTGACCCATTGTATGAGGCTACGCTTGCAGTCATAGTTGTCATAACTATGCAAAATTAAATCAGGTTTACAAATATTTATCTGTATCTACTATATTGGCGAGTAAATGTTGGGAACCCTACGTGTACTTCCTTCATAATATTTGATCATGAATATTTTCGTTCAACAATAATCTTTCACTCGTGTGTGCTTGAAAAAGTTGTTTTTTATGTTTTATGTCCCCTTGTTTTTTTTGTAAATTTTTATTTTATGTTAAAAATTAATGTTCTATCTTGTTGTGTTTCATCCGCATCAGCTTCTTACAGCTTCTACAGTACTTCGTACAGCTTCTTCTCTCTTCATGCCCATAAATTTTCACGTAATGGATTACTACGAATAAATCGCTTAAAACCGATAAAGGCACCGTATAATATGTTAAGGCGTTGTATATGTTATACTTTTGTTGTGTAAATTTGTGTATACAATAAAGTCATTCATTTATTAATTCATTCAAAAAATACCCTTTATCTCACGTTTCAGGTACTTCCAGTGCGTATCATACGGCTCGTTGCCGACGGAACGGCATGAGTTTGCGTACTTTCTCCTAAACATGGCGCTGATGTACGTAGCGCCGCTCGTCTCCACTTTGTATTGCTCGTCTGCCGCTCTGCTGGAGATCATCCGACGAGCCAATACGGCTAATGGTGATTATCAATACTGCTTTTTATGAGCTTTTAGTGTAAGGTATAAATAATTAATACTGCTTTTTTGAGCTCGTAGTGAACTTCCGACATGATACTCTATAAAAACGAGGTTATTTACTTATTCGTAAGTAAATAATCTTTTTTATTAGCTGATAATATTGGTATATTCTCCACTTACTATTTTAATGATAGTGCGGGCTAGCGGAGCATGCGGTTCATCTGATGTTAAGTGTCTGACCGTTACCCATGAACATCTACAACAAGCCGGCTTTAAGGAAGTGGAGGGGATAAGGAGAGGATAATGGAAATGGAACTTTGTAATTGGCGTACCGATATATGTTTCTGTATTAATACTTTAAGCTGTAAAGTTCATGGTAAATAAATTAATAAATAAATAAATGATGGGAATTTGTAACGGGATTTGTAAATGGAGAGGAGTGTAACGGGATGGGAGAGGGATGGGAATACAGGCCTACTCACTTTATATCCCTTAGTGTTGTACAGAGATGTTATATAAGAAAAAAATAAAGGGTAGACTAATGTCAATAACACTAAAAGTAACTATTAGGTACTTATAAAGAGCGTAAGATGAAAATATTAAGATCAACGACCATTTTACACGTAATCTTACGCCGTGTTTTCCTAACCTAATTATTATGTGTCACTACTTTCAACATCAAGCGTGTTGGCTTTATTAGTCATAAAATAAGAAAAACTTTTGTTGTGTGTTTCTCGATTTGAAATATTTGGCGCAAGACGACAGGAAACTATCCAAATTATTATTACAGTCACGTTTGTGCGCTGAAATTGTCTCTTGAATTTCTATAGTCCTCAATATTTGAGGAACATCCAATATAATGCATGCGTAGTTTTAAATTCGCAATCCCTTAATGGTTAACATTAATCCTTACTAATATAATAAATGCAAAAAAAGCTTTGATTGTGTGTCGGTATGCCTGTCTTTCATTCACGCTCAAATCACTGAACCGATCTCGGTGAAATTTTGTACGGAGATTGTTTGAAACCCGAGAAAAGAAATAGGATAACTTTTACTCGTAAATCCCACGGGAACGGAAGATCTGCGAGTAGAATTTTGAGGCACAGCTAGTCCGCACTAATATTACAAATGCGTAAGTAACTCTGTCTGGATGTCTATTCATCACGCTTTAACCACTGAGCCGATTTGGATGAAATTTTGAATCAATATAGTTTGAAACCCGAAAAAGGACATAGGATAGCTTTTATCTCGGAAATCCCACGGGAATGGAAGATATCTTCGAGTAGAATTGTGAGACACAGCTAGTCCGCACTAATATTACAAATGCGAAAGTAACTCTGTCTGGATGTCTATCTTTTCATCACGCCTTAACTACTGAACCGATTTGGATGAAATTTTATACCAATATAGTTTGAAACCCAAGAAAGGACATAGGATACTTTTTACCCGGAAATCCTACGTGAACGGGAGATATCTGCGAATGGAATTGTGAAGCACAGCTAGTTGTCAATAAATCATGAATTTCAGATAAAATGCGGCGGAGTGGCGTCGGCATCCTCGGGCGGGCGAGGGCGCGGACGCTGAAAATGTCAGTGACCATCGTGCTGGTGTTCTTTACTTGCTGGTCGCCGTACTACTGTTACTGCTTATGGTAAGAATGATAATCATCAAAAAGGAATAATAATAACTTTTTGCCAAAAAATAGAATCGACTTCCTCAAACTGAAAAGTTAAGTAAACAACTTTTATTATAATTTTTTGAAATCAATACAAGGTCGGAACTTTTACATATATGTATTCAATTTAACAACGTCGAATGAGCAACAATAAAAAAAGAGGAGGAGGTTCCCAATTGGACTGTATTTTTTCTTTTCACATTTATGGACCTATCTTGGAAAGTTCTTTTTGCATTCGAATGAGTAGAGTGTCAGTGCGGTCCCATATAAAATTGGTTTAAGTCATCAATGTGGAAAGTATTCATTCATTCTGATGTCTCTCCCAAAAAAAAAGAACCGTGCCTTTACCTATTTTCAATTAAACGATACAATAAATCAGATTGTGAGCATTTTCTCAAAGTCAGATAAAATTATTAGAAACCAACGTTACTAACAACGTAATAGAATTGTTTTGAATTTGGATATCCCTTTACAGGTACTGGATAGACAAGGATATAGTGAACCACTTGGACCCCGCGTTCCAGAAGGCGATGTGGCTGTTCTCGTGCACCAACTCCTGCGCAAACCCCATCGTGTACGGCGTGTTCAACAGGAACCGATGGAGCTGGCGCTCTGGCCCTGTGAGTTCTATATTTTACTAGCTGTGTAGCTTTTTCGCGTATATTTCCTATCTCCCGTTTCCTTGGATATAGGCTATATGCTTTGTCGGAATTCGATCTCTGTATAAAATTTTATCTAAATTTGAGCAGTGGTTTACGTGTGAAGAGGCAGGCACACAGACAATTATTTTCGCGTTATAATATCAGAAAGGATTACATTAACCAGTAAACGGTGAAGATAAAAGACAAAACTCTAAGATCAAATAAATATTAGTCTGTTCGGATTCTAATCTATTAAAGAAGCAATGATTTGGCCAACATAATACTAGTCGTTGTAGTAATAGTAGTCGACCACAGTATTACCTCGATAAGATAATTACGATCTCATATAACAAATACAAATCTACTTATTCGACGTATTCAAAGAGTTCTAAGAGATTAATAGAAATATGTGTACAATGTATGTAAATTCAATGATTTTAATTTGACTCGGTAATTTGATCCTTTCATTCCAGCACGCACGCTGTCGCAACGGCAGCACCCGCCGCGGCTCGCGGTTTCCCCACGGCGACTCCATGGAGATCTCGGCCGCCACGCTCGCCCGCGCGCGCTTCTCCCTTAATAGCGACAGAAACAGCAGGCGAGACTCCACTAGAAGCTTCGTCACGCAGAACGGAACGCAGAAACATTTGAACAACAATAATACCGTTAATGGTGTCGTTTAATAATGAAGAATTGCTAATACGAATACGTTATAAATGATGTTATCTTAAGGTAGCAGCCAGTGATGTATGGGAGAGAAGACGCGTAACGATATATTCGTTACACAGACAGCGATATTCAAATATTTGTAATAATATCGGTGGAAACCGATTTAATACCGTTTTATCGTTATAAATATGTCGCGTTTTAAGTGGAGGTTAAGTAAAATTGTGGTTTAATACCATTGTGAAATGCAATGAAAATTATTTAAAAGAAGGTAAATTATGAAAACAAAGATGTATAAAATTAATTTATCTTAAGATTTTGGGAGCTTTAACTTATAAGTCTTGGAACATATCTAGCTTTTAGAATGGCATAATTTGTCTTTTTCTAATTTAAATTCTTATTAACTTCGTATCAGCTAACATTGATAATGTAAATATTATTAGTTTAATACGAAATTACAAAATATACCAATAGTGCCTTTGTAGAGACAAAGTTTTCGATTCTTCATTTAAATTGTAACCAGGATAAATGAATGTATGTAATTTGTAATTCTAAACTTAAAATTATTTTTTGTAATAGAAATTAACAACCTCTACATTCCTGCAAACAATTTAGTTTTTATTTATATCGAATACTCATATATGATAATACTCCACACATTCCTTGTTAATTATAATTGTAATTGTATTGAATAGTTATAAAATATTATATTTAGTTTCAAACAGACAGACTGACTGAGTTCCTTCTGTTAAGAAAGGATTTAATGCTTGTTATTTCTTTGTTAAATATTAGTCAAATTTGTTTATTTAATGTTTAGTTGTTAGTAATGTTACCTTTGGCTGTGAGGCTACAGAAGTTTTAAAATGTGTTGAAAGTTTTATACCAAGCCAGGCATAGATAAAAATAAAGTAATTACTTTATTACAGCAAGCCTTTTATTTATTCACTTCTGGTACGTAACAATAATTCCTTAAGGAGTGTGTTTTAGTAAGTAAACCATTCCAGGCAATGTAAAGAACATTTGTGTAACAAGTAATAACTGAAGTGCTCGCTCAAATATTTTAGTAAATGATTCGCTCTGCTTACCGTAATATTTTCGCTTTCCTCATTAGGATAAATAAATAGAACACCAACTAAAAACACAGTTTCATAATCTAAAGGAAAATAAAAGAAACATTTGAATGTATATGTAAGTTATTTATTATTAAATTATTTAAATAAAATATAGTTAACGTTTTTTCTCGTATATTATGAAACAGTCAAACTGAGTATTTTCATACTAATATGGCCGTATCTTAGGCAACTGATCATTTCTACTTTTTGTCTACTTTATACACAAGGAAATCTATCGGAAACCATAGACTAGACACAATTGTTCATTATATATTATTTTAAACAACATTGAAATATATGTCGAACACATATTAAAATTACGATAAATCGTATTGTTATAATAATATCCTTTTGATAATTGGTAATTATTACCATACACTTTAGAGAACCTACTTACTTAAGATAACTTTAAATGTTTCATTTGTTATAACGAACGATAAAAAATCTTTGGTTTTTAATTCGACTGTAACTTTTTAAAAATAAACAACATTTAAACCCTAATTTTAAATGAATACGAATATCATTTTTAAACAATTTCGCCGATATAGAAAAAATAATTTCGTTTTTAACGATAACGTAATCCGTAATGGCCTTATCATTTATTTTAATAAAATAATAAATATCTTTGGAATGCAACAACGTTATAGGTTACTAAATTCTATTTTACAGCTAATATTATGGCACATAACTATTATACAAGTTACTTAAATAAACTATTTTGATATAATGTACTTTACAGGCGCACAATTAAATACAATCATACAATAATTAACGATTTTAAATACTGCAAAGTTTTCTAGAAATTCCATCCAAAGTGTATGTCAAAACAAAGGAAAGTTATATTCTAGTATTTTTATTAGGGTATAAATCCTATTGATGTCTCGTATATTAAATTCATAGCTACCAAATATGGCATCCAAAAGTATTATTAATACTAATATAAACCTTTTCATAATTTCTCAAAAATATTAATTTTCTGTTATAAAAACTGTTTGATCAGAAATGTTTAATACTTGCATTATAAATTCAATGGAAATTGATTTGGCACATCGAGAACACACACAGTTTTAAGCTCATTATGCTACGTATATTAATTTTTTAACTAATTTTTCACTTGACATCAATTTTTTATGACCACATTAATTTGCAATCTACTTGATAGGTATAGTCTTAACATCTATAAAATATAGTACGCACGTACAACTGATGATGTGTTTCAAATGAAGAGTCACAAGCTACGAACAAATGACACATTCAAAACAATAAATAAATCACAACAAGGCTACAATTACTCACACTAAACTGTTCTTATATTAGACAATAACGGTAACGTTATTTGAACACCGAATAGCAACGGATGCTAGAATACGCTTCGTTATTCGTTATTAACGTAATAACGTTATATCGTTTTATTACGGTGTTATAACGTTATAGCGTTGAACTAAATTTAACGTTTCAATGTTCGCCTTTTTCTAGATCGCTAAGTTCGTGAGCAGGACCTTCTCTGTCGGTGTTTTGAACGGCGCGGGTCTTCTCAATATCAGCTTGGGATAGGGAAGTAACGATAATGGCACCTAATGCGTCGCACACTACGTTAATTGTTGTTCTGAATCGATCGCTGAAAAACAACACGTTAAAATGTTAATATAAAATTTGTAAGATCGTAGTAACAAAAATTCTATTCAAAGTAGAATAATTAGTACACGACAGATATACTTTGTTAATTTTTTATATGAATAGTAGTCATTTGGGACTCTTATGTAATAAATTGATTTTTCTCAACGGCATTAATAAGTGTGACCTATGTACACTTTTATTGCTTACTAAAAGTATTACGTCAGAAAAACTAGTAACGATGACTTACTGTAGTCAATCGACTACAAGGATATCAGCAGTCACTTTGGCTATCACCCTGGTCACTAGACTCGCCTCTCTAACCCTGGATTTAAGATAGACAAGTAACAATGACTCACAGCAGCCAATCCACTGCCAAGATGATGGAGACGTCCTCAGCGGGTAAGTTGACGGTGTCCAGCACCATCACCATGGTCACCAGACCTGCTTGAGGAATACCAGCCGCGCCTATACTCGCCGCGGTTGCTGTCACACTAAAAATAACATTTTACTTTCAAAAGAACTTTCAAGTCATCAGAGCGATGAATATTGTTATATTTATTGCTCTGGTAAGAACACTTGAAAGTCAAGGCGACCGCGTTACACAGCGCAGTTCCGAGCGATGAAGATAGCAACAACACGATGCCGTGCATGTTCATTTTTACTCAATGGAAATCACGAAGCAAATTTTGAACCAATCTAACTCAAAATAGCAATAAAATATTTAGCAGTATATACCTTACGGCAACAATCTACCCAATGGATATGTCAACCTCTCTCAGTTGAGCTATGAAGACAGCAGCAACAGCTTCATATAATGCAATGTTATCCGTATTGATTGTGGCTTCGATGGGAATCACGAAGCGAATGTCGGACCAATCTAACTCCAAGTATCTACGAAATATTTAGGAGTGTTCCTACCTTACGGCAACAATCTTGCCAAAGGACATTTCAACCTTCCTGAGCTGGGCGATGAAGATAGCAGCAACAGCTTCATATAATGCAGTGCCGTCCATGTTGATTGTGGCTCCGATGGGAATCACGAAGCGAGTGATGCGAGGGTCCAAGCCCATATCGTCGCAGCATCCTATCGTTATTGGCATTGTTGCTGAACTGGAATTCATAAGAATTATGGTATACAAAGCTTTATAGTTTCAACAGCTGGCTTCAGACAACTATAGCATTCGTATCACACTCAATTAAAAAGGATATTTTAACAGTGGTACAGCAAAAACTTAATCATAATTGACTTTACTCTCAAATCATTTCTGATATTCAGTTAAAAGTATACTTTTCTATACATAATTCTTTATATATAAAGATATGACGAGTTAATGTTATCTTACCTAGAAGCAGTACCAAACGCAGTAGCCATTACTTGTCCCATCTTAGCGATATATCGGCAAGGCAGTTTCTTGGTAGCTATCACAAACAAGATGCTCAAGGTTCCGAAGCCATGGAGGAACAAGCCTAGGAGTACTGTCATGAAGTACAAACCAAGCCTTCCAACCAGCTCCGAGAATGAATCAATTTCCATGATCTTCGCTGTTACGAGAAAGAATACACCCAGAGGTGATAACCTAGAAAAGAAAAAGTTTTTTGTTAATTCTTTATTATCCATAGCAAATACAGCGAAGAGTTTACGAAACTATAGAGAAAATTAGTAGAGAACACTATTTGATGAAAGGTCTTCTGATTTTCTATATTCAATCAACTCCTAAAAGTTTTTCCACTAATAAAAACGTAGATATTAAAGAATTAAAGTTTTTCGTAGCCGATATTAAATCATTAAATTGAACAAAGTACTTAACATTTTTGGCTGTTTATTACGTTGTCCAGTTAAATGATAGTTTACTAAGTGAAAATCAATTAAATTAAAAACATACCAAATCACCCATCCAGTAATGATCATCATGGCTTCCGAAAGAGCGTGGAAGAAGTTCTGGAGAGGTCTACTCTGCTCTCCCATTTTGCCCAATGTTATTCCTAGAACAATACTGAAACAGACCAGACCCAACACGTTGCTACCCTTCTGATAGTCTCCGTCTATTTTGTAGGTCTCCAAATGACCTGGAAAAAAATAGAAACAAACTCAGTAGTAAATAAAAAGAGATATTGTACACTTTTGTTAAAGCAGGCAAGTGGAGTATGCGGTCCACCTGAAGTTGAGTGGCACAGCCCATGAACATCTACAACATCAAAGTGTCGCCGCACATATTCAAACTACACGGGTAAATTCGTTTTTAATTTTGAGCTTCAAAAAAATGATTAACATATAGTTTTCATGATGAACGAACATCATTATCATACTAGGTCTCTTTAATGATATCCGAATTAGCATGTCAAACATGCAAACAAAATTTAATTGCAGCTTTTCAATGTTCAAAAGTACTTAAAAGTTGCAATATATGTTTCATGTCTTATTTTAGGAGAACATTCATATGAGTTAAGAAGCGTCTAAGTCTGAGAGCATAATGACTCCTTCAGGAAAGGATTTTTTGTCAAGAACTCTGTAGCACGTAATGTTGAGATTAATGTACCATACAGTTTACTAGAATTCGTCTTTAACCTATATTATTTTAAAGCCTGGTTTTTAATTCTGGTAAACTGTACAGTTTGTAAGTTATCTTTTTGAATGCACTAAGACATAGTACATAGTTCACCTTGTTGCAGTGTTACATAAAAACATTGTTTTCGTGTTGAATTCGCATTTGATTTATACCTACAGATGTTTAAATAAGACTTTTGAGATAAAACTTTATATCTTGAACTTTCACCTTTCAAACTCAGTACTGAAATCGTACTAGTAATATTATAAATGCGAAAGTTTGTGGGGATGTATGTATGTGAGTAACAATACTCTATCACGCATATTTGTGATGAATATTGGCATTCATATAGGTAAGGATCGAGATCTAATGCCGGAATTCCCACGTGATGAGAAGTTACATACGCGGGTGAAACCGTGGGGCGTGGCTAATATTAAATAAGTAAAAGATATTAAGAAGAAAACAAACCTTTTATAGCTCTCGTATCGTTAACATCATAGCTGAGTCTCGTTCGATAGGAGGCAATAGTCGCTTGAACTATGTTTTCCGGAAACACATTTCTGAAACATTTACAAATAAGTTTAATTTAGCTAGCAGGACCCTTATTCACAAATGCGAATCCGATTGGAAAGTATCGAAAATCGTAACAAGATTCATACAATTTTCGATGGAAACCTCTTCATTCCGACATTCCTCTAAAAGCAGGTCTGTGATTATTGTTTATTTTTAAACAAAATAAAGAGTTATCTATACATGTATCTTGAAGTATTATTATCCTGATAATTCCTTGGATGTAAGTTAAAATTGTACATATAGAAATAAGTTTTTGTACAAGATTGTACAAAGTGAAAGACAAAGTCCTCTTTCGAGGCACCTTAAGGCAGTCATTTACATCTCCTTTTAATACGTTGGTCATATTTTATAACCAGAAAGATCTCCCTTTGATACAATAATCAAAAGAATAAAAACAATTGGGAATGCTATTTCTTTCAAATCCCAGTTAAGAGCAATCATCACCTAAACAAAAGAGCACGAAGGGCAAATCTTTTAAACGGATTAGAAGATGGTCGGGCATGATGAATGGACTAGGTCGCTTCCCTTGTTATTGTACCTACGATTTACTTCTTAGATTAACCTTGATCCTTTACTGTCAGTAGTAAAAAAAGAACCTGACTAAGAATTGATGAACTGTGCCTTAGTGTTTCCTTTTGTTTATTTAAAGCGAGTTCTTTCTTTTCTTACTCTAATTTGGTTTTTCGCTATCTTTTTCGAAACCTGAAAATAAACCGCGTTTATACTCCTTTAAAAAGTATTTTATTCGAAGTGTGCCTTATTAACCTTAATTGACTCATCCTAATAAGTTAATAGAAAAAATTAACTTAATAAATAATTGTGATTTTTCCTAAAATTCCTTTTCCTAAATTTTCATAACGTAAATTGAACAATTAGAATAATTTGATGAAAAGTTTATTGACTTTACAGGCAAATATTATTCTCATTATATTTCTCATTATTCTCACTATGTCTAAAAATACACGACCAAATATACCTTAAGATTGCATCATCAAATTGACCGATCGGTCCCCTAACCCTAATCTCAAACTTGTAGTCACCTGACGACTTGCTAACACGATAAACTGACGCTGTTTCGTTTGATTGATGGGATTACCAGAGTTAAGGGCCCGTAACGAAACTTTTAATTCGACGAATAAGCTTCTTTCACAAAACTTTATGAAGTGCCTTCTGAAAGTTTAAGGGCGAGTGAAATTTCAGCTGAACGAAACTCTTCAGCATCAATCTGTTTTAGGTAGATATATAAAAAATAAACTCTCTCCTAACATAATACAAAACAATTGATTTTTTGAGCCCGAAGTCAATCGATACTTAAATTAGTTTTAACGCATCTTCTGGTTGTTTTTGATGTAGACAACTAGATCAAAAACAACCAAATATTCCTTGCAGAATCAGGTCACGGGTCAGGTTACGTCAAATATGACGTTGAGAAATATTTTCGGTATTTCTAAGTTATAAATATGACATAACTGGAGTATCCACCAAAGAGTCCCAGTAATGACTGAGGTTGAGTGGAGTCGAGGCATGATCAAGTTACGTATTAGAATACAGGTGTTGGTATTATTTCCCAAATAACCCAAATGCAACAGGACCAACTGATATAACCTCTATAAATCACCAGAGAATAAGGACGTCCATTTCACCATTTTGATCCTTGTCTCAATCATTATATCATGTCAACATGTCAATAATTTGGTTCAGCCCTAGCGTGGTATCTAGAGCACAATATAAATAACTGATGAAGAGTGACGAGGGAACTACGGCGCGCCAATTCACACTATCGTAAATTGACAATTATCATTGTTTTCGCACTAGTGAATGAGATAAAATGACAAGATATAAGCTTCTAAAGTTACTCAAAGTTTGCGTATAACGTAGATTTCCATCTTAAGATCTCATCTTATACAAATACAAAGTTATGTCAGTTGCTATAACAAATCATAAGAGCTGGGACCATTTTTGGGTAGGTGATTGGGGCAAGCTGAAAACTTGTCTGATGCCTCTCCTATTATACCTCCTCTCCTAATAATTCCTGACATGAAACTGCAGTCTTTTTAGTGGGACTTTCTACCTGCCAGGTCTATAAAAACGCCCCGCTACTCACCAGCCAAGACTACAGCTCCATGTCAGGAATTATTAGGAGAGACACCATACTAGCTACCACCATTCCATACTAGTTTTCAGCTAGACTACTGTGATTAGTACCTCAATCACCTACCCAAAAATGGTCTCAGCGCTCAGACGATTACGTTTTCCATGAACTCGAGAAATGGAATAGCTTAATATTCGATGCGTCATTTTATGTTCGAAAAGTCACGCATATTATAATAATTACTCCATAATAGGACGCTAGAATGGGTAACAAAATCTTTAGCGATATCGTAGCAATCTAATCAGTAACCCAAACAAAACTTCATTTACATAAGCTGAGTTTCCACAACTCGGCTTATGTAAATAGAGTTTCTTTCTACTTCTCGTTGTCAAGATCAAATGGAAGAAGGATATTCAGTAGTCACCATCATGTTTATTCATAAATGAATCTGAATGCTGACATTAGAGGCACTTTAGTTAAGCCGATGAGTAATGACGATACATATCTGCTTAGCTATAAATTGAGTCTGAAATTTCATCTGTCCAATTGAAGCTTGCACAGGAAAGGATTATATGCCATTGCATTTTAAACTATGTATAAAATAATGCTAAGTTCTTATATCTAAAGTGCAACTTGTCCAATTTAAAGCATACATCCTTATATCACAACATGTTTGGCATATTTTTAGAGAAAACGCAGATATTTTCGCGGTGACAGTTTGCGCTGCCAAATTGAAATTTCATGCATACACGCTTGATATTTGTTATGGTGCTACACATGAACACATTTTAGGAGAATTTTGAAAGTATAACGTTTAAAAATAGATGCTTGGCAAATTATTCTTGGTTTACATATTTGGATATACGTGGTATGTTTGGTGGATAATTCTCAATTTCTGATTGAAATAGGTTTTAATTTAAACAAATCATGTTCCAGAAAATGTCAAAATCACAAATAAGAGCGTTTATGGTTCATAACTTAAGCATTGGGCAACTTCCAAGCAATAACTAACTCGAAACTTTTTGAGGATGTATGTATGTTTATTACTTTTTCACGCAAAAACTACTGAACCGAAACTTGGTATACATATAGGTAAGGGTTCAAAATAACATATCGCCTACTTTTAATCCCGGAGTTGCCAAGGGATCATAAGTTACGCATATATACTAATTTATATTTCGGACCGTACCTTATTAAGTCTAGTAGAGTATCAGCTGTCAGGGTGTCTTTGGTCACGAGTTTGGTTGCATTAGGCTGTTGGTACGCCTCTGATGCCTTGCCTGGCTTGATAGTGGTGACGAGGACGATGCCCAGCATCACCGCACAGACCGTCGTGGTCATGTAGTAGACGATCGCTCGGAGACCTACTCTGAAAGGGGGGGTACACGTTTAATAAATCTTGATATGTGATAACACTCTTAGATTTAAATTACGTTGAACTCAAGTTGTTTCGTAATCAATTTTGAATTTTACAGATAGTATAAACAATTTTCGTCATGGTACTTTTTACAAGCGATCTATTCCGAACTTCTCAGTTAGTTGCATTGTAATCTAATTTAAAAAGAAAATGCATTTTGAAAATAATGTGGAAAGTACTATCTTATATAAAAATTTGTCTCGATACTTTCCCTACTATCAGATTGATATTTAAATTTTCCGTACATGACAAAGCCCAAGCATTACCTAACTCTAAATATGCTACGAATATAGATGTTTAGTTTATACTCACTTCCCAGACAAACTAAGATCCAGCGATCCAATCGCAGAAACAATGGACGAAACAAGAAGCGGTACAATCAGGCATTTCAGCATCCGCAAGAACAGTTCCCCAGGGTATTGGAAGTACATGACCTCTCGCCTCGTCCACTCGTAGCCCGTGGCCCGGAGCCCCCATCCCAGCAGGGTCCCCGCGACGACACCGATCACAGTCAGTAAGGTTAGGAGGTTCTCCCGGAGGAATGTCACCACGCCTTCCCGTCGTATTTGGAGCGGCATCTTGAGATACCGGTTCTGTAAATAAGTATTAAACGTGAGCTAAACATAAAATGCTAGTTCCATCTATACTTATAAT
This sequence comes from Phoebis sennae, assembly GCA_001586405.1. Taxonomy (NCBI): domain Eukaryota; kingdom Metazoa; phylum Arthropoda; class Insecta; order Lepidoptera; family Pieridae; genus Phoebis; species Phoebis sennae. The sequence goes on from LQNK01000927.1 coordinate 262,769, forward strand.
AAATCTGTACAAAGATCTGTATATGAAATATATTTCAAAAATAACCATCAGGGGGTGATTAGGGATCGATGCTGAAAATGCAATTAGTACAATTTTTATTCGTCTTTATAACCCTTATACTAGAAACATGACGGAAATTAACAGATGAACGACGGAATGACGGAATTTTTTCAGAGAAAACTGTATTTAAAGTACAGTAAATATGCTACCTAGTTTTCGTTCACTGATTGCTTGATGCGCTGACCCTACAATAATTTTCTTACATCAAATGTTCATTGGAAACATGCCCATTACCTGACATTCACATTGTAGATGCGTCGTGGTGATGAATCACGTTTGTTGTGATGTCTCGCAATCAAATTATTGGTGCTATTTATTCACATTATAAATCTTTAAAGTTATAATTAGGTCTTGAACCAATTATGAAAGATGAATAATTATGAGACAATTTTTTTATAAAAGTCGGGAACAATTTAAAATAAGGCCTGAGTTTATAAGTTTCTCGTTATTTGGGAAGTTGGTTAAATGTTATGATGATATTATTAAAATTCAGAAGAGAAAATAATGAACATGAAGGCATATTTTAAATATTGCATTGGAATATTTTTTAACACTATGTCATATTAAAGATTAACTAAATCGATAGATTTGGCAAATATTTCCTTTAAATAATTTAGCCCTTTTTGTACCGTAATGAAGCCTTTGTCAATTAATGAGGATCGAGCTATTTAATGGTGGAAGAATTTTTGATACTAGTCTTTGTATAAAAAACATTACAAATATACATAGAAAAATACAAAATTTTAAGTTGATATAATAAATAATAATATAAGCATTGAAGATAATACATTATTTTTTTTAGGAAATTTTACTGTTTTAGAAACCGCTTTTCAATTGAAGTATGCTATTTAACAAGCCTTTCATTTACCGAATCAATCGGATTGCGGAGCTTCACAATGAGAGTGATAGTTTACATATTACATATTTATATAAACACACTACGTAATCATGTGGTCAAGTTAACTTAATAGAATTTGCATTTTGTAATATAGAAATAAACTTATGTCAAAGTTGAAAAGTTTTGGCGCCATTTTGGACATTTCATCTACACATTACTAAATACACACAACGAAAGAAGACAAACATCAAGCTTGCCATTCATCCAGGGTTGCCACATGCGATCTTGCAATTGCCAAAACCGCCTTGCCAAATTGGCAAACTTGCAGAAAAAATTCAGCAGCCATTATCCACACGTGGGAGCTTCCCCGTGCGGATGCCGACGCGGATATCTTTATTTAGTGTAACCGATCGCTCCCCTCGCTCACACGCACACCAATCTACTGCTACCTGGCTGGAAGTGTGCACTCGATCCTCTGCCGAAATATAGGGCAGTGCTAATAGGCTAATGATACTTGCTGGGTGGTTTTGTAACCCTTTAAGGGCCGTGTCTGTGGGTCAATTGCAACAGCATTATACAGTATCTCGCATTTAGGTGTAATATTTTATTGCTCGACTAAGTGGAATAACCGATATGTTATTTAAAATATTTCAAATTGTGAATTAGCACGTTATCAAATAGCTCATGAACAACTGCGACATTACGACACTGTCGCGGACGCTTTGCTAGTCTTAGGGGATAAAAAATTTGGACAGAAATAGGGCAGAAGAGAATAGGTTGGTATGAGGGTAAATAACCCACTGATCTTATAGAAGCAAGTAATTTACAATGCTAATTTTTTTCGAGGTAACTTCCCCAGCGCTGGTCCAATTTATGTCACAACAATAATCGACTCCAGAAAACACACAATTTGGATCAAATTTTGTGTTGAAATGGATCTTATTGAATACATCTGCATTATATACCTTAAGACTATTATAAGTTCCTGTTGAATTGATTCTTTATTTAAATTATAAAAGCCATGAATACAACTTGAGCATCGTTAATTTTTCACGTGGATTCTTTAGCACTCGGTCATAATCCCTACTTGTATCGTTTCTCGACAAGACAGTTCTCATCGACCTACATAAGGGATTAGCATTTAATACTTGGGAACTGAATCTTTTATATATGTATACCCTGGTTATGTCTCCGCACACGTGTCTACAGTGGAATGCAATAAAAAATCGGCAATATGGCAAATATCTCTTTCTATACGAAGTCCAGGCGTACGGTTATACTAACTATTCACGTGTGACAAATAAAAGTAAAATACATGGATGAAACATACAATATTTGGTCAAGTTAAAGTACGTCAACATTCTGCAAATTATGTTTTTAACAACTTTATTTATTAGAAGTATTAAACTAGTAATTTAGATTGTTTACTCAAACTCGTCTGCTTATAGGATTTTTAAATCAACAATTCAGAGCTTAAATATTTTGTCGTTATCTACCGTTATGACCCAAATATATCTATGTTGTTTGAACAATCTTTTGTTTTGATTTAAATCATTTTTACCGGTGGAAAATTATAAGCGAAAATAATTAAATAACCATACGTAAATGTAACAACACTTATATTACCCCAATTCATGTCAATTTGACCTAATAATATAATATGTTACATTAATATTGATGCTGGAAAAGGTAAAATTTACATGTCAAGGAGTAATGAGGAATGTTGATTGTTTATATAAATGTGTTCATATTTTCCAATCAATCAATAAGGAGAAAACATCTTATCTAAAAATCCATCCGCACTGAATATAAACGTTTGACTATAAAATCACAAGTACTTAGAACAGTGGATTAACAAATGATGATAAAGCATGGCAAATGCAATTTGTACAACGAATGCTTCCGGCCAACGCGACGCGAACTGTAATCGCTGATATGCGAAGTTTCTATGTGGCTTACGACTGAATACAATTAATAAAGATTTTTTAATTTCATTTTAAAATCCTATATATACCTATAAGTTATCAAACTCAATAGTTCAGGAAATGTGGGTTAAAATTCAGTTCTGTTCTCAGAAATATTCAGTCACATAGAAGTGAAGCAATATAAAAGTTTGATCACTCCTAGCACAATAACAAACTTCAGAAATGTTGCTTGCCCGCGTTCAGATAATATTATAAAAATATTTAATATCCTTGGTCGTTAATAGAAATATAATTTTGAGGTAGGTATATCATTTGGGTGGGAATTTGATAATCTAAAAAATTAAACGAAGAAATTCTGAAGTTTCAAGAACAAGCTTGGATAGAATTGCTTAAATGTTTGACTACAGGCTCTTAGCAATTTGCACATGGATATTCGTTGTGCCTCTTGACAACTTCTTCGAACTATGTCAGTACCTATTCTTTATCACGAAAACGGCCATCAATCTATTTATATTTATTGGTTTTACAACATTTTAAGTAGTAAAATCCAATTACAAACTGTTTCATAAACGTTTTCTACTAAAATACACATGAAATCATCGCAACCCTCACTCTATGCCTAAGCGTAATTATTTTAAGTAATCATAGACGTGGCAAGCATTTATACAAAAAAGAAAAGACGTCCCACTTGTTTCAGTACTTAAAACTTAAAATGCTTTTTATTACTTTAAAAACCATAAGTTTTTGTTTATATTGAACTGGTCACCGCAAGGATACTAATGACTGAGCAGTTCAAGTGCTATGAACTCGGAAAAGGTTGTCCCGCGCGCTCGACCTTTAGTACCTAATCACTATTGCGAGCTGTAGTGACGTCACTGGTTGATGGTCACTAGTGAGAGCGTAGACTATGGGGAACTTTAGTACACAATACAATAGGAAGAGTTGTTCATTTCCTTACTATTTCCTTCTAAAATTAAGTATTGCATCTCACAAACGTATATTCGGGTTCAAAAATTAGGCAATCTTATTCCCACGGACACTATCATAATATAAGTTCCGTTGAACCTTTTTACGTGAATATCTAAACTTACCTATTAATTATTGTATATTAAGTATCTACCCTTTGCATTTGTTGTGGTAGAGAGTTATTTAGAGGTGTTTAAGAGAACAGCACGCACACACTTAGATTTTGTTAAGTTGCGGATATGCTATTTTATGTTATTAATTTATATTGGAATTCCTAAAACACCGAGTACAAATTCAAAAATTTTCTTTCAAATAGGATTTCTATTATACATTTCTAGCAGAGCATGTGGTACACCTGATGTTCTCATCAAAGTGCCATAGAGGCCTTGCCAACTTGTAGAAAGAACGAATTTTCTTAAATCTATTGAAAAAATCATAGAAACGCTATTACGCTATTATGCTTTATTTTATTTATACATATTGTCATTTATAGGTACATTGCATATTTCTATTATTTTTTGGAAGGTACAATCATGATACAACAAAAACAACCTATGTCAACCCTATTTCCATAGAAAATTATGAAAATGTTTAGAAATTAAATATCGCAATGGTCCTGTAATATTTTTTTTTAACTTTTGTTATATACATTACAGCTAATGTTAATGTGCATATTATGCAATAAATTGTACAATATATGATTTTTGAATAAATTGAAAAATAAATTTCGAAATAAATAGTACAGACTAGACTTTAGATAGATTTGAATTCACCTTTGTACATATTATTCTAATATAACAGCAATTTAATTGAAATAAAAATTTAAAGAGGTCAAACCCTTCGCTTAAAAAAAAAGTCTAAAACTATTATCGGAAATTTTTAGGGATTGATTAAATATTTTAAAACGTATTAATCAATTAAGAATATAAAAAGGCATGTCCGAAACTCAGTCAAAATCTCTAAAAATATTTATTTTATCAAAAAATCTATTTAGTAACCTCCATCTGATTTTTAAAGACCTATCCAATGATACTTCATTTTACGATATATTCGTGATTATTTTTACCCTCGAGTTACATGCTTGGAAAACCCCCTAAATTTTTTGTTTTTCAAATAAAATGTAGCCTGTGTAAAGTTGCACCTAATAGAATATAAGCATACGAGTATTACCTTTTATTTAAATCTGCCAGTGGCTTTAACGTGACTGACGCACATACAAACAAATAAACAGACAAACAAAACAAATCTAACCAAGGTTTTGGGGACTATAAAACATAAATATTGTACAGCAATTACTCTTCTTAAAAATATTTCATGTAGAGAAACGGCCTTAAATTCAATTACTACTAACATTTTTAATAAGAAACAAAAACGTGGTATAAGCACATAGAATAATATGATCTCCATTCTTGCAAATTCTTTATAGCTTACAATATAATTAAAAATTCCATTGCAAAACAATCGGGGTCTTTTAAGTTTGAATAAAATAATCGTGAGTATATGCTATTCATAAGAGAAGAAAAAAAGCTATACGAATTCTCCGACGGTCAACTCTTTGTTTTAGTTACATAAAGAAATGCTTTGGTTCTTTAAATAATAAAATTGTGGGAATGAAATGAGATTTTAATCGTCAAAAGCTTGCGAAATGTTTAGGAAATTCTGAAAGATTTCTAAAGCGACCCTATCTTTTATACCGATCCTTTTTTTTATGTATCATATTTATATTTTATACGAACACATTAAAAAAAATACGCAATATCCACTATAGCTAGCATTAAAAGTTATTGACAAGTACTTCCGAAGATCGTTCAAGGATTTGCGCTGGTGATTGTTGAAGTATTAGTTTAAGTAGTTAATTATAATGCGTCCCTATTAATATGTTACAAACAAGATTGAAGTAAAAGAAGTAATAAAATTGTATACAAAATAACAAATACTTACCATCTCAAAACACGATTAAAATTTAAATAAATACAAATAAAATAACACACACTGCAAATCTACTCTCGGTTAGACTGTGGATCTACGAGAGTATGCTACGAAAATTGATAACCAACCCCCCAATCAAATCCTCCGCTCTACAATAAACTGGTAAGTATTTATTTCTAAAGAAATACAGAAGCTTTAAGTCACACAGCTGTCCTTATATCCAGAAATATATGAAATGAATACGTCGCTTGCAGCACTGCCAGAAGTTCAATATAAATTAATCGCTGGTACAAATTAGTGACAATCCATGAACATGAAGTACTTCCGAGCTATTTGCATATTCCTATTTGCACAGATCTCGAAACCGTCAAGTGGGAAGCCCCTATTTGCGTGTCATTTTGTCTACAAGGATCGTGTTCCGAAGCAAATCGGATATCCAACAATTTACGGCAAATAGTACTTGACATATATTTGACAAATCTTCCTAATGTATTCTATTTTCCTGGGTTAAGTGTTCAGCAAATCAAATAATTCGATGTCTATTATAATATATTTCTAAACTCCAAACTGTTAAATCATACATATTATACGTGTTTTGGACAAATATCAAGGTTGCTGGGAATCTGAATGAATTAATATTATCGAGTAAAAGCGTGCTGTCATTTATTTCAAAAATATATACATACTGTCGAATTGAGAACCCCTCCTTTCTTTTGAAGTCAGTTAAAAATTACATTATGTGACATTATAATAATTTTCTCTCTCTTCTTCCCAACCTTCTCTTTGTAGTCCCCACCGGGCCAGACCTGGTAAACAATTAATTGTTTGTTGACCGAGCGAAGCGAGGTCTCAGAGTCGAGATGGTCAGGCGGTGTATGTTTATATGTAAGTGTAAGTATGGAAAACTTTGTCCGACGATAACTTGAGTTTTGTTTATTCGATCTTGATTAAATTTCATTGGAGAATAGTTAAGACAAAAGAAAAATTCGAGTTGAAATCGGTTTGGGGGTTACGGTGATCGATCCCCTCTTCAAATAGGTGAATGTTTGTCCGAGGGAATCTGATCTTGATAAAAAATTGTGCGCAAATAGTATAGATAAAGAAAAATTTTGAGTACAAAGATAAGCAAAATCAGTGGGCGGGGAAAAAACGAAGAAAGGGCCTTATTCAAATGAATATAGCCGAGTGTGATATCAAATGAAAGGTCTTGATTTATACAATAAAACACGAGATTTAGCTACAGGCCAGCCGCTTGGGAGAAAAACTTTGGTCCAATGTCTGTGATGTTTATCCATATAACTAAAGATTGCGCCAGGTAAGCTTATGGCGAGATAGGTGCCTGGACTAGCCTACGTATTCCTCTTTGTCACATTTATAGCCATGCTGACATTTTTTAATAACAATTTCATATATTTAGATTTATAGTATTCTAGCGTAGCAACTTTTCCGGAAGAAAATATTGTTAAATAATTGAAAAATATAATTTTTGTTTATATTTTCATCAATTTTTCCAAAATTGCTGTCCTTTTTCCATTTTCTCGTTCATTTTCATTGCTTTCTTTTTCCATTTTCATATAAATTTCCTAATTTTGCATACTTTATTAAATAGCAACATCACTTCGCAAAGCCAAAGAAATAAGTGTTCGAAGACCAAATCGATCTATATCACAGTTAATATTTTTTTAGTGTGTGTTTTAATTAATATTTTTTGAGAATATGCATCAAAGAATAAGCATAAATATAACTTTTACACAAATAAGTTTTGTTTGTACATTGTATAACGAAAAAGGTTGTTTGTAGAGCTACTCGCATTAAGGGATGTTAGGGAAGGGTGAGAAAAGATTTTAGTTGTGAAGCGGATAAAAATAGACATCACATTAATATTTGCATTAGCTTGTGATTTCTTTTAGAACTTCGGCACAAATTGGGCCCATAGGCCGGAGAAGTCAGCATTAATTCTTCCTATACTCCCCCACCTCCAAATCAATGACAATGCATCATCATAAAAAAAAATTCTTTTTTAGTTTAAGTAGGTGTCAATAGTGTTGTAGATATTATACTGTAAGGGCAATAATATCATACATGGGTGGTTGCCATGCAAGGTTCTCAGTATAAACAGTCCTCTTGGCAAAATATCATTTTTTACCCTCAGAAGATTATTTTACTATCTCGCCCCAACCCGCTCTGATGGACCTAAAAAACGCTCTTTATAACATATATATATGAAATAATCCTTATTTTTTCGGTGAAGCACAGAAATGTGGTTTTGAGACAAGGTCCTTACATTTTAAAACTCTATCAGCTATGACATAACGTAATTATAATGAATAAATAATTGTCTGATTGACATATTTTTATTAAAGTCACCCAAAATCTATTATATTGTTTTAATCAAATGCAGTTTTAATATTTTATTGATAATTTTTAATCTATTTAAATCAATAATATGGCGTAAATCGAACGTAAACATTTATATGTTGAATGCCTAAAAACTACGCGATGTGAAAAATATATTAAGACTATTTGTTTATAATTATCATTTTACTGTATATTCATCTTCAATTTCGGCTCTTTAATAGATTGTTAAGTATTTATTGTAAGTGACTTAAACGATTTACTTGGTAAATCAACAACTTTACATTCTTATACCGAGGTTTTTAAAATCTTGTATTTACTTGCACTTCAGAATTACCCTACAAAACCTTTACTTTTTTTTCCCCCAATTGTGTAAAAAGCGAAATAAAAAAGAAACTAGATTATACTTACAGTATTTAGCCAAACTGACACTTCGAAAATGTGTGGTCACTTTTCGCGCGAAAATTATCAATAATAATCAATTCGCGAAAAAAATACCGTAAATCGGATAGAAGAATGTTTGATTGATGAAATATCTACTGTGAATTCTTTGAAAAATCTGAACACAATTTATACACACATAAGTGTTATTCATTTTTTTTATATCAAAGCAGGCAAGCGGAGCATGCGGTTCACTTGATGTTAAGTGACTGACCGCAACCCATAAACAATAAATTTAATAATCTTTTAAGCCTTGCTGAGGTTTATTCTGATGATAATCCAATGGACAAATTTATTTAGTTGTGAGCGTTTTAGCGCGAAATTCGGAGGTCTTTGGTTCAGACCCCGGTGAAGATGTAAACATAATATCTTCATCATCTTCATCTAATGAGGCTGAAACTATAAATAATAATAATTGGGCTGTAGACTCGCTTTAAAATAAGAAAATGGGGACTTCCCCTTTTTACATTGTTTCATGTAATTCCATTTGTATTAGGAGCAATCCTCAAACACGAAAGAGATATATCTGTAGATCTAATTCATTTAGAGAAACGATTCTTATGTTTAGATAATATATGATAATATAATAGATAGGTATCTACAGAATAATAAAAGGATGTGTATACTTTCGTTCTCATGTATTCATGAAAAATCATAGCACAGACACTCAACATTCATTGTTTTAGTGGCGTCGTTACAAGAGAGTCGCCTGCAATATAAAACATATTCTCACTAATAAAATGACTAAAAAAATTTTAAAAATTAGTATAAGTAATAAGAATGTAGAGATATCCATATATATTTGTTTTCGAAAAGTTTCGTTAGCTGATTTTTTTTGCTAAACAATTGCATAGACCTAAGACTGACTAAATATATCCATCCAATAAACAAATTTATAGTATACATGTCAAGCAAATCAAGGTACACATCAAGAATCAAGAGTCTATAAAGATTCATCAAACGCTACAATCGACAGGTGTCAATTGACCTACGTCTGATTGCTTTAAATCAAAACGTACTTACTATTCGCAGATCTTCCTATACACGTGCCAAAACTATTCACCCACCGTTCAACTGTGAAAACACTGATTGAATGTCACTGCATTACTTCGCGCTATTTTTTGAGCGCACGCGTGCACCTCTGCTTGAAGTTGGGAGTGAACTGAGGCCGTTCTGTCTGCTCCTGATCCTGGGGGTGACATGGAGGGGAGCTGCGATTGATCTGCGATATATCCTGCGATACTCGTCATCAATGGGACTCTCGACGCACTCTTGTAACGGACATGCGTCAATTAAGCAATCATTTGTTGCAAAACAACTGTACATCCGCGACAGTTGTACAGGCCTTTACATATAATACGTATACATATGTGTCGTCCAATGTAAAATACATTTGTCAATAATAGAAGCTGTTGTTACATAAATCACTGACAATTAAATATTTTTGCACTGACCTTTGTTACAAGACATGTTATACAGGTCAGTAATTTTATGACAGAGTTATTGTTTGATTTCGGCTCCCAAATACGATACTTAATTTATTTATTTAGTTTAGATTGGTTTTTCAGCTAGTTAAAAAAAACTTAATCAACATAAAGTTGTTCAAAAATATATTACATCGCATACTGAATTCTGATGAATAGATACGAGTATATGTACTTAATTTGGAATAATTAAGTTATAAAATATTTATATGCACGTAAGAATCTTGTAATGGGGACAAGCTTATTTATTGCAATAAAAGAGTTCTTTATAAAAGTTAAATACGATTAAGTTCATGACTAATAAAGAAAAGTTTATTTTATTCAAAATATACTCATATAAGTATTTCGTAGCTCTTCGTAACCAAGCGTAGCGTTTATGTCTACGCTTTGTTAGATTTGAGGAAACTGTTTCCTTAACTTATATAGCTGAAAAATATCGACGTTTAAAAGGACGAGCATAAGCGACGAATAGAGCATAAGCGACGTCTTGCCGAAAATGAGTTATAAATGCCATGCTACTTAAAAAAAATCACTTTTATATTAATGCCTTCTCTGCCGATATCGTAAATGTTGGCCAATCTCAACAGAGATCAGCCAGGCACGCAGGAGATATTATAGTGTACAAGTATGTGCGCAAAGACAGGTGCACTCTTTATTCCTCCATTCTCATAATCCGATGGGAAGGCAGACCGAAACGACCGGATAGAGGTCAGGTGTAGGACGAGCTTTTCGAGGCACGGGGATGTTCCAACACCGCCAACTTCCAGACTTAGGGCTGTTATTAAAAATTTTTGTTAGAAAAATCTCAATAAATTTTTTTTCGGCCCCACCCAGGAATTGAACCTGAGACTCCTCGAGTTAGACAAAAATGCAACCACTAGACTAACGCGGCATACCGTATATCCTATAGCTCTACGAAACTTTTTTGCATAATTATTATGTCGCTTGACTTGTATGACTTTAATTTTTTGTCTTACATTTAAAAATGGTTGTGATTCTATATTTATAATTAAGTCCATTTTATAAAACGTGACATTTAATCCATATTATACCTTAAAATAAACATATGTGATACAAAAATATAAAATATAGTTAACTTTTCTAATTATTATTACTTCAGTTGATTTTACATACCTATATAGAAAATATCTATTACCAGTTGTGGCGCACGTATGGTTGCCGAAATTATTTAGTATCAGCCAATGCAGTCAATATAAAATATTGATTTATGACGTAACCGAAATACTCGTAAATATATTCATTTATTCAATTATTATTTTAATTAACATCAAAGTGACATCTAATCGCTGGCGAAATCTTTTATTTAAAAAAATACTTTTGTTTTTTTTTTCTTTGCCGACTCTTCTAATTTCGAATAGAAATTAATCCAATTGTAAGTCTTATCAGCCAATGTTCTATTTCTATACTTCATTATTCAATTCGTGTAAACTTTTCATAAAATCAGTTTTTATGCAGAAAAATTATAAAAAACGATGTTACAGAACGGATTGCAGTAATATTTATTGGATACGGGATCGTTGATAATATCTCCTTATTAAGCAATTGGATATTATATAACAGCCTCGTTCTAAATACTAAATAGAATGCAACGGGATCGTCCGGGATTAATTAATATTGCACATAAAATCGACCTCAAATACAAACAATTGTGACATCCGATGCCATTCATCATTGTAATGGTGTCTATTACAAAGTTGATACAATTTTACATGGAAAAACGCTCAATTAATGTAAGTTTAATACAGTCATAAATACGTAAGTTGTCAACAAAGCGTATACATAATATAATATCTACTGCACATTCTTATTAGATCTTAACTATTAAAGCAAAATTGTGCGCACTATTAATAAATTTACAAATATTTTAGGACTTTTCTGCAATAATCTTTCTAGATATTTAGCGAATAGAATTTCGACTTTGGAAATATTTTTTAGTTCATAGTATTTATTACAACTACAGTCTAATCGATTATTATACTAATTAGAATATCGAACCTGATTTATATGGCTCTTCACTGCTCGCTCGGTTGTATAACGTGATATCGCAATTTAGAGGGAACTGAAAGCGATTTATTTTACACTAGCTGATCCGTGCAGCTTCACTCCCATAATGATATATGTATAGTATATAAATTATATAGGTTGCTCGTGGCTATTGTAGCTTTCGAATGGTGAAATAATTTTTAAAATCGGTCTAGTACTTTTTGAGCTTATTCATTGCAACCAAACAAACAAAGTTTCCTCTTTATCTATACTAATATTATAAAGCTGAAGAGTTTGTTTGTTTGAACGCGCTAATCTCAGGAAGTACTGGTCCGATTTGAAAAATTGTTTTAGTGTAAGATAGCCCATTTATCGAGGAAGGCTATGGGCTATATATCATCCCGATATTGCCACGGGGGCGAAGCCTTAAGGCGCAGCTAGTAATTTTGTAAATTAGTGTGGAAATAATGTTGAGGCATTGTGATATTTTTAGTAAATAAAAATTAATTATTCCCTTTTTTAATTATAGTTATATT
>LQNK01000927.1:276207-303837 GCA_001586405.1 Phoebis sennae
TGATCCGCGAAGCTTCACTCCCGTAGCATAATAGCATATAGCCTATAAAATATATAGGTTGCTCGTGGTTATTGTAGTTTTCGAATGGTGAATAAAATTTTTAAAATCGGGCCAGTAGTTTTTGAGCTTATTCATTACTACCGAACAAACAAAGTTTCTTCTTTATCTAAACTAATATTATAAAGCTGAAGAGTTTGTTTGTTTGAATGCGGTAGTCTCAGAAACTACTGGACCGATTTGAAAAATTGTTTCAGTGTAAGATAGCCCATTTATCAAGGAAGGCTATGGCCTATATATCATCCCGATATTCCCACGGGAGCGAAGCCCTGGGGCGCAGTAATTTATATATTAGTGTAGAAATAATGTTGAGTAATTGTCATTAAAACTATTTATTTAGATTCTTCAAACAACAGAGTTGTCCATTACAAAACAAAAAAAAATATTTTTAGTAAATAAACATTGATAATTCTCTGTATTAATGATAGTTCTATTATTAAAATACAGTTTACATTTTCCAAATATAACGCAAGATGGAAATGTGAGAAATATGCGATAAAATGTGATAAACATTGACACACTAGACCAAAGCAAACTTCTAGTTTACATAAATGAATTATTTTAACTTGTTGGAAGTAGTTTTTTTACTTTGAATATTATAATTTTTAAATGGTAACTCAGTACCCCAGGTGTCTGAAGAACTTGTATCCACGGTTATGAAGAATTTGAAAAAAAAGTTTCATTGTCAAAATATGACAGTTTGAATTAAAACATTCAAACAGGATAACAAAACAAAATAAACAAGTTGTTTTTTTTTATTTAACTTTACGTAAAAAGAATATACTTACATTATGAATAAGAAATTGGATATGCAGAAATGTCGATTATGTTTACAAGAAGTTAATGAATATAAAAGCTTATTTGAAACATTTGAAAATGATACTGTTTTAATTAGTTCTAAAATAACTACTTTAACAAATATTCAAGTAAGTTTGTTAAACTACTTATCATGCTACAAAAATCTGTTTTGTATGCTTTTCATTACTTGACTATATTTTCTACAGGAATTAACATTCACAAATTATTTGATTTTAATTTACAGATTTATCAAAATGATGGGTTCCCAGGATATATTTGCCATAAATGCCTAAAACGGTTAATACTTTGTCTCGATTTCATACAATTATGTCAGCAATCGGATATAGCACTAAAAAATGTGAAACTTGAAAGTGATGATGAACTATGCATAGATGTAGATGTAAGTGATGATAATGTGAAAACTAAAAATGAGAATATAGTCAAGGTTGAAAGAACCACTGAAAATCCAAAATCGAGAAAGCAACAATGTTTTACTTGTGGAAAAGTTATGTCCTCTAGGTAAAACTGTCTTTGTGCACAGCTCGATCTATTAGCCTTTGGGTTCCGCCCATAAACCTTCCTTCTATCCCTTTATTTCTCTTTTTTTAAATCCGCTCCTCCGCCTTAAAGCTGGCAATACACTGTTGCTGGTGTGGCTGGTTCACTGGCTAATATCAGGTTAACTGCATGTTTCATTGACTGCTGAATTAAAACAAAGATGACATATATCTATTTTTTTTTAGACCAAAATTTTTATTAAACAATTGATAAATAGACTAATCAGTTACTTCAGGCATTATCCGCTATCTATTTAGATATTTTTATATTGAACTAATTTTATTTTTTTTAGATACCGTCTTAAGACACATCTAGTGACACATACAGGAGAACGACCATTCTCATGCAATCACTGTGGAAAGAAATTCTCTTTAGCACAAACATTAAATGTACACATGAGGATACATACGGTAAGTGTATTTCCATTTAAATATGTTGTAGTATAGTATAGACTTTTAAATTATACATTAAGCTATACATATAACAATATAGACCAAATGAAAAATATCAAAAGTTTGGGTGTAACATCAACATTGGAACTTAAGAGGCATATTTCTACATGATAAAGAAGATTTTCAAAAACATTGTATATTTACAGGGTGAAAAACCATTCCGATGTTCTACTTGTGGTGATGAATTTGCTCATTCTGCTGGTTTGATCGCTCATAAACGGAAACACACTGGGCAGATGCCATATTCTTGTAAACTTTGCCCCAGAAAGTTCAGGACTATTGGACATTTACAATATCATACAAGGTTATTTATTTACAGTATTATATAATATTTAAAAATTTAAAAACTATGCTGTAATTTAAATATAATATCTTTAGATTTTACAAATGTTTTTTTTTTTTTCAATTTTAAAAAATACAAAACAAATTTGAATAAAAATTATTATTTTTTAAATGGAGGTTCCCAATTTACTTAATTATTTCTGTGTCTTATACTTAATAATACTAGTTATATTTTATATTTTCAGCAAGCACACTGGCCAAAAAAATTTCGATTGTGATTCATGTGGACGGGCATTTATCACACGCAATGATTTAAAACAACATTCGCTGACACATTCCAAAGTAAAACCTCTGGTTTGTTGTTTTTGTGGACTACGCCTTAGCCGAGCATCGAATCTAAAGCGACATATTAGACTGACTCATAATGTAGACGAAATTACGTGCAGATCGAAAATTATTTCTAAAAGTAATGAAATTAAAGATAAGGCAGAAAAAACCTAGCTATTACCGTATTTGAAAATGGGACAATTAAAAAATATATATTCTCTTCAATTTGTTTCTTTTTTTATATTAATACTCCTGTTAATTTACAAAAAAAAAGGAAAGTTTTGTGGTTTTCATACTTGTCGAAACTTTTCAATACAAAAATAGTTTATTCGATTTGGATGAAATTTGGCACAGAATTTTTTACTTAATAAAGTGATTAAATATTTATTAATAAAACTTAAAGATAATTGGACAATGATTTAGATCCACTGAACCCAAAATGGTCTATATTACCAAGTACCGAGTACATTTACCCGGACCAGTCACGCTGACTCATTATAATTTTTAAAGGTAACCTGAATGTGACCCATTAATAATTAATAACATTGGTTTTATATTTCGTACCTGGATATAGGATATTTGACTAGTTTGAAAATATTTTCGTAAATGATTGAAAAGTGGTAAAGAAACCCAGAAAAAATATTAAATATTTTCTTGAAAAATCCAAAATGAAAATGTGGTATTTGAAAGACCCGCCAAAACCATATTTAGAATAATATGGCGTCAATGACGAATATCAAAATTCTGTAAACAAAGATACTTGAAAGCGTCAGTAATATTTTTTTAAAACTTTATTTGTGACAATGATCATTTACTTTTGAAAAATTGACTACAAATGGTGTTCAATTATTTTATTTCTTTGGTTGGTTTTGATAAAAAAATTTATATCAAAACCAACCAAACTAATTTAGTTTTAAAACCAAAAATTACTATATTATCTATGCTGTAAATTTTTATCGAGATTATGCTCTTCGCAGTATAATAATTATTATGCCAATAGAATATAACTTTTATGTCATACTTGGTTATATTTATAGAACAGTGACGTGATTGGAAGCTGCAGCCAATCGTAGTCGTTTTGTGTCACGTTACAAATGTTAAAATTTTATATTTATTTCTTAATTTATAAATTATTATTTGGAACTCAGCTTGTTAAAATACAGTTATTATAATGTTAATCTTTAAGTGTGGTCAAAATAAACAATTTATTTTTGACTGTCAAATAATATCCTATTGCTGGTCTTTAAAACCGAAGTTTTGTGAGAAAAACTACATTACATATGTACATAGTACTTAGTAGTAAGTTATTTCTGAAGAACTCAATTGGGAAATATATAGTGTGTGAATTATGAATCTCATAATCATTCAATGTTTTTTTAATACCGGTGAGAATCGTTCAAGTTTAACCATTCATGAATGTTAGTCCTTATGCAAAAATTAAATATTACAAAAACCGGTAATATCGATACACTCGTGACATTGCCCAGCCCTTATCCAACTTGGCAGTTGGGTTGGCATCACTGACGTTAAAAATATTCGAATTTCGAAATCCGTAACGTTTCTTTTGTTGCTCGTGCTCTCTCGAAGTTTTCTTTGTGCGTTCTTCGTAGATTTTTTGAAATTTAGTGATTTTGTTATTAAATACTTCCACTAATAAAAAAAGAACCCCATTTCTATTGAAATCAGTAGAAAGTGCATTATAATTACACCAAAAGATACCAATACCGGCTTTAAAAGTTGTCAATATGTCACGAGATAATATTTACTATTCAGAAAAATATTACGACGAGGAACACGAATACAGGTATATATATATTATAACCTATTTAAATTATACCATTTATTTGTAATTTAATTAATCATTGAAAGCTAACTATTCTATATGTATCTGATTTATGAAATAACAATATAATCTCAAATTCTTATTGAAAGACGCTATTACCGGTTACAATCTAGTATGGTTGTTGATTTTCTAGAAATTTATGTAAATAGAGATTAATTTACAGTATTACCATCATATAGCTGTCTTTCTTATTAATTAGAATAAGATTATGGACAAATTTGAGTCAAAGATAGGTTTAGTTGTAAATTGATATATGTATTAGCTATAGTAATAACATCTTTGCCCCTTTTTAGACATGTAGTATTACCAAAGGAAATGGTGAAATTGGTACCAAAAAATCATTTGATGTCAGAACAAGAATGGCGCAGTATTGGTGTGCAACAGAGTCAAGGTTGGGTTCATTATATGACACATCAACCAGGTTAGTCATTTTTATCATTTTTTTTTAACAAAAAAAAATAAATTTATTAAAATCAATTCTTATGAAAAAGTTAATTTAATTTAAGAAAGAGACAGTTGTTAAAATTTTTCAGAAAGATTTTAACATAATAAAGTGTAACTCTAGTTTCTTGCCACTATATTTTCAGTAGAATCAACATTCTGAATAGGTGTTAGGTTCTCAATCGTACATAGACATGTGTTTTATGCTTATGTAAATAAAAAGTTTTGGTTTGTTTTAATAAATTTAATTCAAAATAAACATAAAATTATCTTATTCAATATAAATCCCTACTATAATCACTTATAACACAATAGTATAATATTATTTTAAAACTTCTGGATACATTTCAAAAATTCTTTCTTATTATGATAGTCCAGACCATAAGGCTATAGATGATAAATGTTCATATAAACATAACAATATACATATGCAATTTTGAGCTTTGTATAGCCAAAGCTCTTATTTAGAGGAGGAAGGAGAGTTTTTGGTCTTTTTATAAAGTTTTTTCCCTTTTCTGATTAATTGTATGAAACCCAGAGTAATCCATGGATTTTGGACGTTTACGGTTGGGTAATTTCATAATAGTTATACCAAGCATATATTTTAATAACTTCCAATAAGTTTTGTCCGAGGAATAATCTTTCTATTCAAAGCTTTTATTCATGTTTTAATAAGAGATTCACCGTCTTAGGATTTATAAAATACCAAATGTATTATTATGCCTTCCAAAAGCTGATTTATAATTTTGTAGTGTAATTTATAATTTCCTTTCTATTTCAGAACCCCATATTTTGTTGTTCCGAAGAAAAAGGACATCACCACCAAAAAAATGAAGGGATTAATTTAATATGTATTTAAGTTGTAATTGTACAGTTCTGTCATGAAATGTAGGTATAAAGTTAGTATAGGATTGCTTCATAACAAACTCCATTCTATTTCATGTTGATTGTGAAATATTGGTCAAGGGTTGTGCCATGACAGAACTTAAGTTCCTGTATACTTGTGATAATTACAAATTTATGTATACTGTATCTAAAAGATCATTTTTACCCTCCCACCAATAATAATTGTAAAGGAAATACACCCACCTAATTATCTTGTAGCTGAGATATTTACTACATATACTTAATATTAAAATCAAAATTTGTTTGCATCTTGTATATAATTACTTAAAGCCTATCACAATACCCAATGCTATTTATAGGAATTTTTTTTTACCAACTTCCAATTGAAATTAATAAACAATGAATTCAAAGAATTTAATATTAATTTCTTTATGCATATTGTGACATTGTACCCATACTTAGAATTCGATTAGTTACATTAAGTTTGTTATGAGCAATGACAATGATCTTCATTCCATACTTGTAAGATTTTATTCTTAGTCATTAATTTCTAAGTTTCATTGCTTCACATGCTAACATTTTTAATTGGAATTGTATCGCTTATTGTTTAATGTTTAGGTAAGAAACGAAACTGTGTTATGTTTGAAAAAAATATTCATTTAATGTATTGCAGCTTTGGACCCATGCAGCAATCCCATGTTATTGTAAATTGAATCAATGTTTTAGATGTAAAGCACAACAATGGGACCCTGTTCTTGAATGTAAATCAAATTGGGTACAAATAAATTATTTGGTGCTATGTTTATTGTTGTTTTACTGTTTTTTTTTTCCTGAAATTATGGTAATACTTTGAGCAAAGAGTAATTTAGCTAGTGGATTCATGACAACAAAATATATTTATGACTCAATTATGCAAAAATAACTTGAGGGATTCTAATGAAAATTAGACGATGGTAGTTTACTGTCTAAAGAAGAGTTTTTTCCATTTATGACAGGTATGGTAAACAGAAAAATTGGTGAAGAGTAATTGTTACACTATAATTCATTGAATGCAATAAAAGGTAAAAATGTATATTAGAAATAAAACAAAATAATGCTATTATTATTTTATTACTTTCTTTTTTTCTTGGCATTTGGGGATAATGAAGGCATTTTTGCAGTCTCCGGCTGTGAGAATTCCAAAGCTTCAACTTTAATGTCATCTGTAGATACTGTGTCCAGTAAGTCTAAGCCTTGCAGTTGTTCTTGTTCTAAACTATGCAGCATCTGGAATCCAGGTTCAAGTGAGGGAGTGAATGCACTGTCTAATGCAGCAGGAAAATGTAATTCTGGCACTTCTTCTAGTTTTAGCTGTGGAGCAATATCACCAATTGCTAAGGCTTCACACTGTGACCTTAAATCTTCACATTTTGATTTAATTTTACTATGATACCTAATAACGCGATTTTCATAAAATTCATGTAAATTACCAACATTTAAATCGGCCATTACTTTTGATATAATGTCTGGGAATCCTGATTTAAGCCCACTTGCTTCTCTGTCAGCTACAGTGCGCATTAACTTACACATGTTAGTTAAATAGAAGTCTAACGCATCTGCAACTGCATTTAAGGCGGTATTCGTACATGTAGCTATACCAACATGCCCAATTCCAATCGCAGCACACTGCCGTAAAGCTCTCTTGTGACTTTCGGGCGTAAATGGTAAAATAACTGGACCTTTTCCCAGAGAAAAATCACAATACTCTTTTGGTAAGAAATTGATTGGAGGCACAGCTATGTGCTTCATTTTAACATCGGGCTCGGGTGGTGGATTCGGCAAACTTAATGCATCGAGCCGCGCTCCTTCGAAAACTGCATTCTCTGTTTGTTCTAATATCGCAGTTAATTGTCGTGCGTAAGCATGTAGTTGAATGGTATGTGTAATTAAATTCGGTTTTGGTAATTCGATGGGTGATGATTTTACACTAATGGGTATTTCTGGTATGTTTTGCATACCTAGTTCAATAATAGGGTTAAAATTTACACTTTTCAATATTGTGTCATCAGGTTCAGCATCTTCAAATTCACCCCAAAGTTTTCTACTCGACATACTTAACGAAAATATAAAATATTACTTGCGGCACAAACAATTTAACCCACAAATCACAATACACAGACCATTGACAGCTAATGACAGCAAAGTCAACAATAAACACAAATGATGAAATGACACATGTGCCTGAATTCTTCTTGAACATCTTGAGTGCCTAATGGCCGAAAATGAAAAATTAATATTAAATATTCATATATCTTTTGAATAACATGCATACGATTTAAATTATATCACTGCATGTAATATATAACTTTGCTATTTTTTTAAATGTAATATACATAATTATATAGGTTATTCTCAAAATAAAAATTATAAATTTCAACGTATATACTACCAGCAGAACACATAAAATCCGATTTTAATAGTGAAAGGTGGTGGGTAATAAATTTAAATCTTCACAAACTTGTTTGTGAGTTGTCGCTTGTTCCATATTTGTTATTATTAATCAGATTACAGAGTTAAAGTGTGTATGACGTGTTTGTCGCGTAAGTGCAAATACTTGTGCGTGTGAGATAACTACGAGATCGTAATATTCTTTCAATCAAAAGAAATTTTAAATTAAGAATGTCATTAAAACTTTATCATTATCCCTTAAGTGCTCCATCTCGAGCCGCACTTTTGGCTATTAAAGCTATGGATATACCGGTTGAGATAATAATAATTGATTTAATGAAGAAGGAACAACTTAGTGAAAGTTTTACAAAAATCAACCCCCAACATTGTGTACCTACAGTCGTTGACGATGATGGTTTCGTGTTATGGGAAAGTAAAGCTATAGCATGTTACTTAGCGGAAAAATACGGGAAGGATGAATTGTACCCTAGAGATTTAAAACGCCGGGCTCTTGTGAATCAAAGACTTTATTATGAATGCTCAATGCTATACCCTCGTATGAGAGCAATAAATGTACGTATATTTTAATCTAGAAGTCATTTGTAAACTTGTAATTAACTAATTGATATCAATTTACTGATAAGACCACTTAACAATATATTATATATGATTTTTTTTAAATAAGTGCCTGGCTACAATTTATTAACATTTGTTTCAGTATCCAATTCTTTTTCAAGGTGTTAAGGAAATCAAACAATCTTTAAGAGATGACCTAAATGGGCAGTTGGGTTTCTTAAATCTATACTTAGGTCAAAGTAAGTGGGCTGCTGGAGACCACATTACTATTGCTGATACAGCATTACTTGCTTCTGTTTCTACTATGGTGGTAAGTAAAAAAATGCTGTATTAAATAATTTTCCACAATTCTATTTTTATATGCATGATTTGTTTTTATTATGCAATTTTCAATTAACAAGAATGACTCTTTTGTCAGAAACAACAATTATTTATAAATTTAAAAATATCCAGTTCATCCAAATGGTATTTTTGTAGCTAAACTATTTAAATCACTTATGGTTTATTATTTTTTTATATATTACAGCAGGTTGGTTGGGATATGACTGATTTCCCAAATATCCAAAGATGGTTGAAAGATTGTGAAGTAATTCCTGGATATTCAGAAAACTTAGAAGGTGCTAAGTTGTTTGGAAATGCTGTAAAGAAAAACTTAAGTCAATAATCTCCAATTGATTTATTTCTCATTTATATTTATACATATTTTTATATTCAATAAATAAAAAATTATATTTTTACAACATTCTTATCTATAAAACTTTAAGACTAATTGGTTCTCATTCTTTACCCGCCGTTCAATAATAAGTTTTGATTTGTAACCTTTGATAGACATAATTTGGATAATTTCTTCTGGAATGTTTTCTTCAATAAGTAGGAGATAGAAGATACCTTCATCGGTTAATATCTTTGGTATCATATGAAGCAATTTGTCTATGACTTCTCGTCCTTTGAGACCACCAGCCCAGCTAGCTTCAATACCAGTACTCCTACATTCCTCTGATTCCGTGACAACATAAGGAGGATTAAAAATAACCACATCAAACTTTTTATCCTGGAAACAAGTCGCTAAATTCATATTCACACATTCTAATATAACTTTATTATAGCTGGCTGTGTTCTTTGACATTAAACAAGCTTTGAAATTAATATCAGTACTGAAATAAAGAGAATTTCGTAAGGCCATTCCCAGAGCTGTTATGACGACACCACTTCCTGAACCAATTTCAAGGCAATATAGAGGTTTCTTGTTGTTTAGGAATTCAAGTTCTTTTTCCAATGCATCAATTAGTAGAAAGCTGTCTTCAGCAGGCTCGTAAACATGTTCAAAGTCATCTTTATTGATGTGGCTTTGGTACGGAGTCTCCATTATTAATTTATGCTTCCTTGATTGGTGACTGCACTGCTGGTGCTCTGTTCAGGTTCACTGAGAGTGTCTGGTAGTGTGCGAACAGGCTTTTCCTTACTTATCATCTGCCTAATTTCATTTAATCTATCCTTTAAACAACAGGAAACAATCATGATTTTGAAGAGATTAATAATAATAATAAAAATAAAAAGTAAGTAATAAGTTTATTTCCTCATTTTTAATAAGTAATATTATGACTCCTTGTCTAAAACTAAAGTGTGAGGCTGTGTCACTTCAATATTTTAATGGTTAACCTATTTCTAGACTAAAAATACAATCAATAAATCATTAACTACTTATTTCATGTTTGAAAAAAAGGGACATGTTTTGATACAATTGTGACCTTAAATGTATATCCTTACATATAAAACAAATCTGAAAATTGTATACCTGTGATGCTTGCAACACATTAAGAACAACGGTCACTTTATGCTTACAAGCTATCAATTTCTTCACATATGGATCTAAATCTGGGTGGTTGTTCAATGCTTCACGGACTCTTTGTAACTCTTCATTCAAAGAATCTATCTGCTGCTTCAATTCTAATTGGGATATTCTGAAATAATCTTGTCAGTTAGGTCAAAAATTATAATAGATAGTAATTTATAATGTCTAAAAGGGCTAGTGGCTAGCGCTAATGGTATATAAGATATATAACCATGTAGAAAATGTTGTTAAAACATATGTGTTAGTAATTGTTGACAGTACCAAATGAATTTGAAAAATTATTAATAATAATAATCGGATGATAACGCGTGTCACAGCTGCTAGTGGCAAATAAGATGATAGGTATTAAACGTAAGTTGAGGTGAAAACTATAATAAACTATGAATGCTGCTGTGCAAATGTAAATTATATCGCCTTGCTATCGTATTATGAAAATATAAATTAGGATGTCAAAAATTGTTCTAGATTTTAAATATATATTTAGTAACCTTGTAGCTCTAACCCTGTCGTCGAGCTGATCAACTTTAGGCTTTAAAACACCAAGCAAACCCTCGGCAAGGGTGTCTCTCGTTGGATTGTCACACAAGTTACCAGTGTTCTCGTCCGCAGAAGTCGTTGTACTTTCTGTGTCATCCATTTCGAGTTATCTCATACCTGCCGATATTGAAAAGACGCCAAGCATATGTTTCCAAGGTAATTAATAATAAGTTTAGTCACAATAAACAAAAATTCTTTAACTTTAATAGGAAAAAATAGCTGTATATTTGACAATTGACACTTTGACAGTGATTTACAGATTTCATGATTTGCTACATTTTTTTTCAATTTATTCATGTCCATGGATACAAGTTCTTCAGTCGCAAACTGTACAGTAAAATGTACAGTTTTTTTACTTAAAAATTGACCCGATGAAGAAACACTAATAACTGACCAATTACTTTAAAATCACTCACTCACTCCTCTGGCGCAGGGACTTACTTTAAAATATTGAAGAAATATATTATATTCCTCAAAATTTGTTATATTGTTTTGGTTTCAAGTTATACAAAACTTTTAAAGGCAAATTACAATTTATACGGCATAAACTTTAGGGTCCAAAAAAATCTATTTATTTTTCACACAAGATTATAATAATAATTGTTAACAAAAAAAACTCTGTATTTTTCTCAATTCGTCTGTTAATAGTAAATAAAACAATGAATCATTTTATTTACAACTATTTATTTAACTTTTAAATACATGCTTAACAATCTATTAAAATATTAAACAACTTTTTCTATAAAATTATAAATGGCATCATTTCCTATGGTAATCTGTATGTAAATCTAGCTATGTTGAGCAACTATGTGAGAAGTTTTATCAGTCCTGAATAACAGCGGAGAATCTACTGGCGTTAATGGCACTGATACCTTTGGCTAAACATTTTCTACTAATCAAACATTGTAACTGTCATTGCATAGAATCGGTTAGTGCTCGCATCTGTTCCTTTACGTGTGAGTCCATATCAGCAAAATCGTTAAGAATTTCCTCGATCATGTCAACAAAGACCTTAGGCCATTGTAATTCAAGAAGGCGCAACCTTTGTGCTGCTCCACATGCTAACTCAATCGCGGTCGATAGTTGACCACGACCACGCCCACGCCAACTCATGTCTTCCTAAAAGTTATATATTTTGTACTTTAATTGTCATTTATTTTTTGTAAACACTTTTTATCTTTTTTATATCAACAGGTACAGGTACTGAAAGGGCATTAAACGAATACTTTATGCACCTAATTAAAAATACTTTATGATTTGTGTACACAACACTTTGATTTAACGTTTGGTAAATAAAATGGGGCTTAAAAATAAAGTTACCTGTGAAACATTCCCTTTCTTATACTGTAGAGCTTCTTTTGCAATAACATCTCGTAAGGCAGGATCAGCAGCCCGCAGCCAAGCTTTGGCACTGATTGAACTGTTTCCACTCTTACCCAGCCGTGCAAGAAGTGGCTGTAAAGGTGCATCAGGTAAGGCTCTAAGGACAATGTCACTAAGGCCGTTATATGTTTCATTTGCTGATTTTATTTCGTCGTCAGTAATCTGTACAAACCAAAAAAACATAAGTACACGTAACATACAACAAACCCGTATTTGTACCTGTATTTCTGAATTAGTTATCAATTCTACATACCATTTCATCATTAATTTCTTTAAGACCCCAATGTGCTAATCTATAAATAGCATATTCACGCCACGTCTTCACGCATATAGGATTTCCTTCAGGAAGTACAGTTAGGCTAGACAAACCCCGTAATTCTGCTAACGAGTGTAGTTGTCCAAGGTATTGAAGACCTGTCGCGCGTACTGATATGTGAGAAACATTAGGGAATCTATAAAAGATAATTTAGTTAGTTATTACAAAATAATTGTGACATAAGTCATGAACAGCAAACATAACATACTTAGCTTTTAATTCCGGCAATGATTGCGCAACTGCATTAAAGTGAACATAATGAAATGCTGCTTTTGTTACTGCTCGTGCCTTCTCCCAATCCCATTCTCGTGCAAGGCGACGTACGGCGCCTGCACCCCACGCGCTAACAACTCCTTCATTTACCTCGACTAAATAATCCACGCCCTGCTCTCTATCCTTCGAAGTGGGCATCGGTTTTGGAACTGGTTCTGATGACTTGAGGCTCGCGAGACTTTTACCAGTTTTAACCCTTGCAGTGGATGCTCTTTGAGCTGAAGAAGCTCTTTCATTTCGCCGCGATATAGTTGCGCTTCTTATATTCCTGTTATTCATCTTTGTGTTTAAAGAACCTTGCCTTTTTAATGTCTTACTGTTGTGATCACTACCTGAAGTAGAGGAAGCTGCAACTGAACCAACGTGAGAGTTACTTGAAATATTGCTAGCGTTTTCATTGTCCACATTCCTACAATTCGATTTCGCCCTTCGACTCTCTGGATCACAGACTGATTTCGAACGCATAGAACTGAAATTCTCCCGTCTTCTGAGAACGGTAGGAGTTCGACGGAATCTTCTTTTATTTGTTTCCTCTTCACTATCACTCGAAGAAGATGGTAACGAACTAAATGACGAATCAATCACTGGTTCAACGCTAGAAATGCTTTCCCAACGTTTAAGTATCGGTTCTGTACTGTCTGCTAGTTTAACACTTTCTAATGATGAGATAATGGGCAACAAGATTGGTGGTAGTCTAAGATCACTGCTATTAGATGTGGAATGAGACGCATCAGTTTCTTGAGATGCGCTACGATCGGAAAAATTTACTCGCCTCTCAGCAGGCTTACGTGCAGTATTGCTTCTTTGAAATTTTGTATTAGTCGTTGTATTTTTAACTTTGTGTTCATTATCTAGTGATTTTTTGGTATTTGAATTGGCACATTCATTTCTATCCACGGAATCTTCAACCGGTTGCGCACAAGCAATCACATCAGGCATAACGGTCGTTTCAACAGTTTGTGTGGCTCCATTTTGGGTGTCTGATGTGGAAGGCTCTTCGAAGTCTTTTACAGGATCGATATTTTTCGTTGGACTGGAAGGACTTAGAAAACATTTACTTTCTGTCCTGTAAACATTATAGGTATATTTTTAATATACTACGGTCATTATAATCGTTGGCGGTCTTAATTTGGGATATTTCAAATTAAATGTTTATTACAATACTCTATACAGTAATCTAGAATGTTGTTAAAACGATTCCAATTTTAAATACGAAAAGAACTTAAGATTTAAACCAAAAATGTCAAATTTGCTAAAACAAACATATACCTACTTAATTGTATTCAGAAATACCTTAAAAGTTCCCAATTTGTTCTAGCATTGTTGATAATCTGATCTCTCCGAGCTGCTTGTTGTGCAGACCCGCTCAAAGCGCAATATGCAGCATGAGCGGCTTCTTTGTTGCTACGCCAAGCCATAGCGGCATTTCGAACCTATAAAACAAATTAAGGGTTCAAAAATTTAAAGCAGATGACGGAAGTTGTGGTTAACAATTTCATTTTTTATTATCATAACTCTACGAAACAAAGGAACCGTTGAAAAAAACAACTCATTCACTCACTTGTTCTGTGACGTGCATGTTCGTTAATGTTGCTAAATTTGGAAGGTAGGACACTAAAAATGGCGTGCAGTCTCCCCCCAACGCCACAGGATTGCCATCTAATGATACTTCTATTAAAGTGGTTGCTTCTGCGAGTGATGATACATCTTCTACACTAAGGGAAACACATAATTTGAATATACAATTATATTAAATAAATAGTGTATTATAAAATGTTCTTGTCTCTACCTTTGTAGATCATTGTTACCCAAAAATAGCTTTTGTAATTTTGGCGTGTTCTGAAATCCGAGCAACTTTCTTATACGATTTCTTTTAAGATTTAATTCCCTTAGCGATATTAAACCTTGAAAATCATTTTGGCCTATAAATTTAATTTGATTTCCAGCTAAATTGAGCACTTTTAGTTCAGTGAGGTTAGATAACCCACTAACTTTTGTTATTCTATTTCCGTGTAAATCCAAAACTTCTAACTTTATCAGATTCGTCAGACCTTCTATTCGTTTAATTCTGAAAAAAAAAATTAACATCACATAAAGAAAAAAATTGCAAGTATTGAACAATTGTTTATTGTATTCATATTTCGTTACATATGCTTACCTATTTTTTCCCATTAAAAGTACTCTGAGGCTAAACAGCCTTTCGAGGGAGGTAATTTTATCGATTTGATTGTCATAGACGTCTAAAAATACAAGTTTGCCCAGATCGAGTGGCGTTAAGCCCGATAAACTATTAATTAAATTGTGCTGCAGTGAAAGTAACCGTAATCCAGGCTCGCCTACTATATGTGGTATTGATGATAATCCCCTTCTGCGAAATTACAAATGTAAGTCATTTTTGAGTAGTGATTTAACAAAAAATGTAATACATTTTTAAATAATTTTAAACGTTATAATGTAAACGCGCCTTTACCTGTCGAGGCTTATTCTATCAGGTAAACGATCTTTTTCTTGTGGGGTTCGAGAAAGCTGAACCTTTCCTTCGCCAACCGCTTGAAGACTGATAACTTCATCCTTACTTTCATTTCTTGCTATGTATGAATTACTGAAAAAGACCATCTCTCATGGGTAGGTAATAGTTATACAAGTATTTTATATGGGGTGAATAACTACTGGTGTAAAGAAGCGCTGCTAGCAATGTTCTACCTTAACATTTTATTTTAATATTTATTTATTCATTGTGATCTGATACCATACAGATTTTACATGTTCGGTTCACGTATAATTTTCAATTTAATAATAAGTTACATTACCCCGTAAATGTTGTGTTGGATCGCTGTAAAGAACCGCGAGGATCGGCTATAGCTGGCTTGATTTGTAAAAACGTGCGTCCATCTCCATCTCCAGCTTGCTCTACTCTTGGACCACTCACATCAAAAGAATGGGCAGACTTGCCGCGTGTTCTAAAAGCACTCTTTCTTACCTACACAGAGGGATATAATTAAATAGTATTAGTCTCTTACGTAAACTCTTAGCAACACGATATAATAACTTACATTTCCACGATTATACGTGATTGGCATTAGTTTATATATATTAATAAATATATTATAATATCTAAAATGCATGTAGATACTCGATTGGCCCCATTTGAAACAAATTTTATTTCAAGAAAATAAATTCGTATAAAAGGCAGTTTTGGTCCATTCAATAACGTTTACTGGTTACTTGGTAACAAACAGCATTTATTGTTAATTGCAACAACACATTTTTGACTCTTTATTATTGAAAAAAAAATTAAATTATTGTTTTCGCTGGTATATTTTTACACTTATTATGTATTTGAGCTAAAAACACGTTCGATATTTTTTCGATTTATAATAAATTAATATAAATTTTATTTGGCAACTAAAGAATTAAGAATGTCATGTGTCATAAAAACGACAATTTGTTTGACATTATTGAAGGACATTAATGAAAAAAAACAAAACAACGATCGAGTGAAGCCGGGATTGAAATTTCTTGTTGCATAAATATTACGCTACGTAATAAATATCTAAACGAATTTTTGGTTTCTTTATTATTTGTATGCATAAACTTGTGCAAAGAGCGTTTTCGACTCGAATAAATCGAGTTTTGCTTTCTGCAGCTTCTTATTTTGGGTTGAAAATGGTTCGCTTTTTTCCGAATCCTTATGAGGACTATCAACCGGGAGGTCAATCAAGTGTTGATAAAGATAACATTATAAAAACCATTGATGAACATATTGGTACCATAACGAAGAGACTGCAACCATCACGTAGGAACGTCGACGGCGGATTCTACGTTGGTATTAGTGGTATATCATTCATGTTTTATTATCTGTTTAAAAACCCTTTACTTTCGGAAAGAAAGGCTTATTACATTGAGAAAAGTCAAGAATACTTAGCTCCAGCGCTTGAAACTTCTGCTGGTGACAAAACGTCGTTTTTACTCGGCGACGCCGGGACATACGCGTTGGCTACTGTTATAAAGAAAGAAATAGGAGACAAACAATACGCTGAAACTCTCAAAATGTACAAATCTCTTTATAACCATTACTTAAATCCTAAGTTCCTTAAATGTGGAGGAGATGAATTCTTTGTTGGCCGAGCTGGTTATCTAGCTGGCGCCTTGTGGTTAAGCCGCGAGCTTCAAATGGGTGTTCTTACTAGTGAAGAACTCTTCAAGTTATGTGATATAATGATTGCATCTGGGAGGGATTATTCAAGGAATCACAAAAGCCCCTGCCCATTGATGTATCATTACTACAATACTGAGTACTTAGGAGCAGCACATGGTATAAGCTTTATATTGCAAATGTTGTTGACTGTTCCTGGCTATTTAGACCACAACAAATCAGCTGCTCAAGATATAAAAGCTACTGTTGACTTTTTGGCGTCTTTGCAGACACCAGAAGGAAATTGGCCATGTTGTATGGAAGAAGTCGGTCTTTCTGACCATAAGCTAGTCCATTGGTGTCATGGTGCTCCTGGCACAATTTATCTTATGGCAAAAGCATATGTTGTATACAAAGATGACAAATATCTGAATGCCTGCATTAAGGCAGGTGAAGTTGTCTGGCAGAAAGGTCTACTAAGAAAAGGCCCTGGCATTTGCCATGGGGTTGCAGGGAATGGTTATGTATTTCTGCTATTGTACCGTTTGACAGGTGATGAAAAATATTTACATAGAGCAAAATTGTTTGCTGACTTCATGAATAAGGAGGAATTCCTGAGAGATGCTAGATTACCAGATAATCCAGAAAGTTTATACGAGGGTACTGCTGGAACTGTTTGCTATTTATCAGATTTATTGCTACCAGACAAAGCAGAATTTCCATTTCAAGATGTTTTTTCCACCTATAATTTTTAAATATTTATTTCTAAATTATCCCTGTTATCAAATTATTGTTGTCCATATTATATGATTTGCTGACAGTAATTTCTTACAAACATGTAATTTTATTGTCACAATTATCTTGTTTTATAATAAATACTGTTTTCTAGTCAGTCCAGATTTTCATTTCATGGTTATCATGGATTTGTTAAATATTTTTAAGTTAATGGTATTAGCCGACTTTTCTGTCGTTATTAATATCTTCAAAGATAAGTCTATCCATAATGGCATAATATTCCATTGTTATGATGTAGGATATATTATAAAAGTAGAAAAATTGTTTATTGAAAATAATATTCGAATTTCAAATATTCTTGTAAATGAAACTTCATTGTTCTTGGAAATTACTCATCCTAAAATGGGTGTAGTCGTTGACGCCGGTTGCAGTGGATGGGAAAGTAGTGTTAATATACTGATAGATCCTTTTAAGCCTCCATTTACGTGGATTTTAAAAACAGACAATGTTTCATCAGCAACCAAAATTCTCTCCAACCATGCAATCGAGTATGATTCGGATTTTAATCTGATTAAAACTGTTGAAAATTGTTACAAGATATACGAATATTATAGTACAGGGTTTTACCAACAAGGCGGTTTTATATTGAACGATTTAGGGCAATCGGATTCAAAATTATATTTATCAAAAAAGAGAAGTAAATTGTTAAATGGAGTTTATATAAAATTAACAGTGGTCTATCCTGAGCCGATTGTCGACGATACTTTCGAACATTTTCTAAATCAGCAGAAGAAATTTCAAATCGACTCTGTACATAAGCTGAAGTTTTACACACTAATGATGTATTTACGGGATATGTATAATTATACGTAAGTATGTTAGTAAAAAATATTAGGCGCAAATAAAATAATTTCATTGAGATTTTTTCTCTAAATCAAAGTAAAAGATACTAGAATATTTCATCATTTCACGTCTTTTGAACGGGTTCTTTTGAATTAATTGTAGATATAAACTCCAACGCACAACTTCATGGGGATACGTACGTAATGGTAGCTTTGATGGACTGGTGGGTGTTCTGCAAAGAAAGGAGTCTGATTTTGGCGGGTCATCTATGTTTTTCAGAAAAGACCGAAGTTTCGTCATTGATTATGCTGCTGAAACGTGGGGAGCAAGGTACGTAATAAAAAAATAATATTTTTCTGCTAATTGACGCGTTGAAAGTATGAAAATTACATAACTGCAAAATTGATGTCGTTTTTTTAGTACATACGTACTAACTAAGAATTGATTTGTTAATCTATCCATATAATAAAAACCTACAAAGTGCATCACTTATTTTTCTACTCGTGGAGATCAAACATGCACTCTGGCGCAATAGATATGGTGATAAGACATAAAATTGCAAGGAGTAAGGCTGTAGATTTTACTTATTTTTAATAAACTACCCTAGCATGAATAAACTACCCTCTATCTTTTTAAAAATCTACCGAGGAAAATAAAAGTTCATATTAATTAGCTTTTTTTCAGATTATGTTTTATCTTTCGTCACCCCAAGTACCCAGGCGGATTTTACGCTATCTACACCGGACCCCTTGCAAGTACAGTCTGGTATTGTGCTATAGCTTTACTGCTTTTAATTGCGGGATTCCTTTTAGTACTTCTAAGAATCAACATGCTTCAAAGCCCTGGAGATGAACAGGATACTTCTTCGTCGCTTGCTATATTGTTTATGTTTGGCGCTTTAGGACAACAAGGTGACTATTTCATAATTTAAGTTTTGGGTACAATTCTATTAATATCTAAAAAACATACGTAATTGGGAGTGTGAGTCTTTTTAAAAACTAAACGGAAAATTAAATAGGTATTTTAATTTTTCTTTTTCATTTAGAATTATCATTTTATAATATTTCAGGCATGACAATACACAGACGTTCTGCGACCATAAAAATAATTATTTTTATAACTTTCGTATTCAGTTTAACGGTGTACCAATACTATAATGCTATGATTGTCTCTACTCTGCTGAGAGATTCTCCTAAAACTATACGAACTCTCACAGATTTGCTCGAAAGTAACATAAAAGTTGGAGTAGAAGATGTTATCTATAATCGAGACTATTTTAAGGTTTGTATACAATTGTAAAATACAACCATTATGTACTGTTCTGTACCGATGCATGTAATTTATATTGTAGCGTACAACAGACCCAGTTGCAAGATCTTTATATCATAAGAAAGTCGTGACTCGGAATGAAAATCATTTCTATGCGCCCTTACAAGGAATGCGTTTAGTGAAGGCTGGTGGATTTGCCTTCCACGTCGACACAATAATAGCGTACCCTACTATGCGTCGGTCGTTTACAGAGTCAGAAATCTGTGAAGCTCAAGAAATCTATATGATACCACCCCAGAAAATGAGCGCTGTATTGCAGAAGCGTTCGCCGTATAAAGAACATGTCTCGTATGGGTAAGTTTTGTGTGCATTGCACAATATTTACAACTTAGGACAAAGTGTTATCGTACCTATTTATATTACGTTAAAACTCCTCCACTCAACCATGGCTAAAGTTACGTCAAAGATGACGTTGAGAAATATTATTCGGTATTCTAAGATAAAAGTTTGACATAATTGGAGTATCCACCAAAGAGTGAGGTTGAGTGGAGTCGAGGAATGCTCAAGGTACGTATTAGAATATGGGTGTAAGATTTTTTGTAACGAACTCAAGCTATTGGATCGATATCAAAAATGTTTCACCATTACCATCTCTCGAGAAACATACGGTATATTTTAAAAAAGTTCACACAATCGCTCGTGTAGCCGGAGGGTGCGGCTAATTGAGATTTCCAAAAATATTTTATTTTCAGGATTCGTAAAATGTTTGAAACTGGCGTCTTGTTCAGACTCAAATCTTTTTGGGATGAGCCCAAACCCTCCTGTATTCGGACTCCGGACACGACAGCCTTTTCGGTTAACATTCATGAATTCTCTATGGCACTAGTTGTGTTATCTGTGGGCATAATATTGTCTATACTTATATTGTTCTGCGAAATACTCGCATTTAGAGTATCTAGGCATCAAGTATTTGATTTTAGAGTTTAGATCTTCTTTATGATGTGGGTGTTGATCTTGGATTAACATCTACAATCATATTAATCTTAATGAATGAAACATACGAAGATAGCACCTATGCACTATTAATTAGCACAAACAGTTTAAACATTGCATTAATAAAGGTTGAAAACAAACAAAAATGTGTCTTATTTTATCTTTAATTAACGTAATGCAATTTATACAAATACAAATTAAGAATTGTAACATTTCGCAATTCATAGACAATACAAATATTCCATGAAGGTAGTTTGACCAGTCATTCTGTTCAAACATTACGCGGACGACACACGATCATGCTGTTTGATGCGCCTTAAAAGCATGCGTGCTTGGCTTGACTATTTATATGAATTTCAAACTATTGTTTGTTGACGCTCATGCAGCACGATCGTCTAGCGTCCGCCTTAGCTATTGGAATCTTACTTTGACGTCATACGGTTTATAACCAGGTACTATTGGTGAATACGCAGCGTGAAGCATTGTGCATGAATGCAGTTGAAAAATGAGCAAATGTCTCCAGCAATGTGTCGAACATTTAAATATGTAGGGTTAAGTCAAGTTTCATATGGAATTTATACATATTTTTATACACATTAATTCTTACTGGTCTTTAAATCAAAACCTTGTAACTAATTTAAAAACATTTTGTAATAAGTAATGTTATATCAATTCACAAACGAAAACACATTGATACTCAAATCAAATATTCTAAAACCTAAATAAATTTAGATACACCAAAACTATTTACAATATTTCTGAGCGCGTGGATCATTTTGGAGGATTTATTTAAAAAGCTGTACAAATATTTAAAAAAATATTCATTACGGTATATAAGGATAAATTTGAACCCAAA
This sequence comes from Phoebis sennae, assembly GCA_001586405.1. Taxonomy (NCBI): domain Eukaryota; kingdom Metazoa; phylum Arthropoda; class Insecta; order Lepidoptera; family Pieridae; genus Phoebis; species Phoebis sennae. Next base: position 298,007 of record LQNK01000927.1, read on the forward strand.
ACCAATCTTTATCGTATTTTGTATGAGGGTAGAAAAGACATTATTATATGTTCCATAAGCTATTTTCATATCTATTACGCCCAGAAAAGATAAATCTAGCCAATTAAAAATATATGTGTCTGTATTTATTAAAATATTTTATTCAAAATGATTTCCCAATAGTAATATAAAACCTAAATATATATATAGCTATTTAGATCAGTATTATATATAAGTAAATTCCAGCTGTTACAAGTCCCTCGGTATTGTTGTAATTTTATTTCTGTCTGACCAAATAAGTGAATTGTTATTGTATCACTTTAATGTTGTTAACATATAAAAAATACCGAAGGACTGTTAAAAATGATTCCACTGAAAATTTTTGGAAAAGTTATTGAATGAATATGAATTTACATATGATTAAGCTGTATTTTTACCTCAAATTAAGCCATGTTGATTGATCAATTATCTATCATAGTTGCATGTTATATTCTGAATTTATGACACACAATACATATAAAACCTATTCCTTAACATTTAAACCGGTTCCAATTTCAACTTTCAAAACGGTTACAAACATGACAAATCTGCCATCTCACTCGCGGGTTACGATAAGCGTATGCGAGACGGAGACAGCTATATTTGGTACATATAAAATCTACTGCGATGCCACAGTCTAAAAATACAAACAGTCGATGCACGACATTGCCACACAGATTACGAACAGAATATGGGTTGATGACGGAGATGACAAAAATTTATTTTAAATAAGAATTTTAACTGTAACAAATTGCATTCTAAATTCCTACATAGAAGAAAGGTTGTTTAGAAACATTGAAGATTTTGTACGCGCTCTTTTTTATGTTGTAAAAATCATGCAACCACTGTTATACTTCTAAAACTGTGACTGAGGGTAGTACAAAACCGTATGACAAGTGGTGGGTAGTTGTATGAACGGCGGGACGCTTCACCGTTCCTCGAGCATTATTGTTTCTTGCGGGTATAATTTTAACGCTTTTAACGTACTGCTCTGAGATTCCGTTGTGAGCTGAAAAAAAAATAATTAAGATTATTGATTAAATTAATAAACAAACACTATCTAATCCTAAACAAGCCGTTCTAAATAGCAGCTGATAGATAAATTTAAACAGGCTTTTTTCTTAATTATTTAAAATATGAAGCCTGAATAAATGTAGTTAAATCATAAATCATTTATTGATGTGTAATGTGAGTACATGGATTGATACATAAATTGAAATTAGAGAAAAAACAGATCGTCACATTTTACCTTTGACGGCATTCAAATGGTCATAAACAGTAATAAAATTAATTAATTATAAATCATAAAATTATATTCTTACATTTAAAATGAATAAATGTAGTTAAGCGAGTTATTCTGAATTGGATAAATTAAGAAGTTTTAGTAAGTTCCGTATAGTGCATATTATATGGTCTCATATAATGGAATAACTTATAATGGTTATACTCACGTCTCTTCTAGGCCAGCTAGAGATGACCTTATAATTTTCTTTTGGATAGCCCTTTGATGCTAGGAAATCTAATAAAGCCTGAAAAGTACAAAAGGTCATAATTTTAATATGTTATATCTTGTGGTAAGCGTAACAATAATAAAAGAGAGTTAATTAAAAATAAAATTTTTATCAATCCATTCTGGATTGTTGTGCATGTAATGATTTTTTCCTAATAGTTTCATTCCATGAAAATTTAATGGATGGTTTGAATCCATGGAATTAAATATGCAGGAAATGTCATGAGAGCGCCCGTTCGCACACCGGACAGGTTCAAACGTAAGGACATTTATTATACGCGTCGCGTAACCCGTCTGCACCGTGCGCCGCACGGCGGATGCTCGCTAAAAGAAAATTACGCTCATGTGAAAAAAGATTGAGTGGGCACTTGACGCATCCGTTCCACTCACATTTTTTTTGTAAATATATATATATGCTACGTGAGCTCGCTAACGTTATATACACAGTGTACGCACCGCGAGCGTGTCGCTGGCGTGGAAGCGTCGCTCGAGGCACTCGTGGTGCGGCGGCGGCAGGCGCACGCGGATGCGGCTAACCTCGCCCGCGTCCGACGTGGGCTCCGCGGGCAAGCGCGCCGCGGCACCGGCTTTTAACGCCTAAAAACGTACAATCATAATAAATTGCAAGGTTTAAAATTATGAATTTTATAAATTTTAGATAAATTCAAACGTAAATATGCATATTTGTTTTCATTACAAAGTAGGGTCGATAAACATATTTATTTAAAAAAAACATATATTTTTGTTCATTACCTCCTTCTTTGCTTCTTCCATTAATCGTTCCGACTCTGCTCTTTCTATTTCTTGATTCCTCTCAAATTCTTGTTGTTTTTTGAATTCTTCTTTTGCTCTGTAAAAAATATAATTATAGGCTTAACACCTTCAATTAAGATCAACAGAAAATTATTATTTTTAATTTAATTTATCCACACATTTCAACACCCCGCTAGTGTGAAACGCCCCTCCTATGGGCTGTCCCCGCTGGCGTGACACCCGCTGCCCTGCGGTATCCTGCTTGCGACATGCACTTGCCTATCATCCTCTAGACTGCGCTGATACGTCACGTTCTGCTCCCGCTCGTTCCACCTTGATATCCTCTTCAGGCCGTACCTTTACACTAATTGTCCTGCTGCTATTGGTCACATACGTTCCTCCTAACCGAATTTCGGCCACGGCGGCCAATCTCTACAGAGATCAGCCAACTGCGCGGGAGATATTATAGTGCACAAGTGTGTGCGCAAACACAGGTGCACTCTCTATTCCTTTACTCTCATATAACCCGATGGGACGGTAAACCGATACGACCGGAGAGAGATCAGGAACAGGTCACATACACTCACCTATCAGCCTCCAAACTCCGTAGATAAGCCTCATCCTGCTCTCGCTTGACGCGCTGGCGGGCGAGGCGCTCTCTTTCCACCTTGATCTCCTCTTCACGTTGTGCCCTAACACTAATAAGCCTGCTGCTATTGGTCACACACACACACACACAAACACACTCACCTATCAGCCTCCAAACTTCGCTGATAAGCCTCATCCTGCTCTCGCTTGACGCGCTGGCGGGCAAGGCGCTCTCGTTCCACCTTGATATCCTCTTCAGGTTGTGCCCTAACACCAATCAGCCTGCTGCTATTGGTCACACACACACACACACACACACACACACAAACACACACACACTTACCTATCAGCCTCCAAACTCCGCTGATAAGCCTCGTCTTGCTCCCGCTTGACGCGCTGGCGAGCGAGGCGTTCTCTTTCCACCTTAATATCCTCTTCACGTTGTGCCGCGAATCGTTCCAAGGCTTCTACCAGCCCGCCTACTAGTTCCGACACACCAACATTGCCTAAAGAGAATAATTATTTTAGGGTAATTCTAATTAAAACGAATTTAATTCACTTCATAGATGATAAGCGGGAACTAAATTTTAAATGAAGTGTTAATTTATATTATGTTTTTTTTTAATGAATAGCTCAAAGTATTAGTAAATGTTTGGGTCATAGGTGGTCACTAGTGTCTCTGATAATTCTCCAATTAGTGACCCATATGTTCCTTTGCATTTTCTATTATAAAACAATATTGCACATATCAAAACAGTAAAGCTTTATATTGTTCATCTATAATATGACCATATTAATATTTTAAATATTTTTTTTAATTACTCACCATTAATAACAGAATATATCTCTGTGTTTGAGCGCACCCTCATAATAATGAGGAGAGCGGGCAGTCGATCTATCGGGATGCTGCGGATCGTCCTACTCGCCACTGGACCCAGGGAATTTGTCACGGATGATAGCAACCTGGTGACAAATTAAAATATTAAAAAAATATAAGTAAAACTACTTATAAACTTTCTTTTAAGTGTATTTAATGTATTTTGGAAACAACAAAAAAACAACCGAATAAGATACCGTCAGACTGTTGAGTAACGTTAAAGGATGAAATATTCTTACTAGTTTCTGCAGGATCTGCAGCTCCTCAACGTGAGAACAGTTTTGCATGAGGTTTTCTTTTTTGATATAGTACTGACTCACAGCCAAGCAATTCGTCAATTTGTTTGGACAAGCCACTCACATGTTCATGTTGTCGGGGTGCGTCAGGTCCCAGCCGTACACGATGAAGTTGGCCGCTAGCGTCTGCAGCACGGTCTCACAACCAAGCAGCTGCGCGCAGAACACGTTGGACAGCACCGACTGCTCGTGGTGCAGGTACACGCCGAGGAGCTTCCGCTGGAATTACATTATCATTCGAGATTTTAAAGACTAACATTTATTACCCATAAATATATAAATAAATATACCTCGGCTTTTAACAGCGACATATAGTCCCAAACTAAGCCGGTTTTAATTCCACAGCAGATTGAATTAATATTAATAAATTTATGCAAAAAGAGTTCCAGAAAAACATATTATAGAGCTATATTGAGTGTTCTAAAATTGTGAATACATGTTTGATATTTAAGTTATGTTTTACATTTTTAAATTATTGTAATATCGAAATGTTACTAGTGAAAACTTTGAAAATTTTAATAACTCAATATTATTATTGAGGGAACTGTTTCAAAATCAATTCCTTAAGATTTTAGAAATGGATAAACAGGTATAAGTATTTTATACTATAAAAAACTGTACAATTCTTACCTCCTTAGCAGGTTTCAGACACGACTCTTTAATCGCATCTTGTAAAGTGCCCTCAAAGAAGCTGGGCGTGTTGGGCCCGTACCGCGTGCGGAACCGTTGCGCGAACTCGATACAACCCAGTGCCTCGTCCTCCACGTGGTCTGACACTGAATAAACAATCATATTTATTATTTTTATCCCATTGTATCGTTTTCTGTTGTTGGTTTACACCTACTCGATATAAATCGGTGTGAATAAATACCCCGTCCTGTAACCTACAGGAAAGAAGGTATTTATGCACCCATTTTTTTAAATATGTTCGTAAGTTGGAAATATAATACATAAATACTTAGATAAATATTAGTAGTAGTGTCCATTGTATCGTAATAAGAAGGTTCTGTATTTATCTATACTAATATTATAAAGGGGATAGGTTTGTATTGAATATAGGCTCCGAAACTACAGGATCGATTTGCATGAAATTTCGTACAGAGATCTTTTGTAACCCCAGTAATGTAATAGAATAGTTTTTAATCCTGTAAATCCTACGGGAATGGGATATATACGCGGGTGAAACCGTGGAGCTTAGCTTTAGAAAACCTCTTTTGGGAACATATTTCACAATCGGGATAAATATTATTTAGATCAAAACAATTTGAGGTAACAATATATTTTTAAGCGAGCTTATATCACGTTTTTTCAAATATCTTATACATGACTTAACTTGACTTAAGGTCCTAAGTCCCCTAGGTGGGGCAGAGGGCGTATAGGATTCGAGAATTTATTTAAGCATTTTTTAATTTCAATTTAGAAATATGCCTTGAATATGCATTTCTGTATACATGCAGTGGTCTACTCACTCAATGGTTGTAGTCTTTCTGATGGCACATCAACGAACATGTCGTCTTCAGTGGGGAAGGAGTCTCCGTCTTCAATTTCCTCCACAGAACTGTTTTCACTGTCCGAACTGTCTACTATTATCTGCAAATAAAGTAAATTGTGAGAAATGCCCGTCACAAATAACTTTACATTGACTTCACAACAATTTTGGTATATATAAGAAAAAACTTTGGATTCTATGTATGTGGACTGTTAATTCAGTGTGAATAAAATTGTTGTATTTAATGTCCTGAAACTCCACTTTGATAATAATTGTAGTAGAAATAGATAGAATGATAGT
>LQNK01000927.1:304992-333690 GCA_001586405.1 Phoebis sennae
TGTAACCTACAGGAAAGGAGGTATTTATGCACCCATTTTTTACATATATTCGCAAGTTGGAAATATAATACATAAATACTTAGATAAATATTAGTAGTAGGGTCCATTGTATCGTATTATAAAGGTTCTGTATTTATCTATACTAATATTATAAAGAGGACAGTAGTGTCCATTGTATCGTATTATAAAGGTTCTGTATTTATCTATACTAATATTATAAAGAGGAAAGATTTGTTTGTATTGAATAGGCTCCGAAACTACACGATCGATTTGGATGAAATTTTGTATAGAGATTATTTGAAACCCCAGGAATGACATACGATAGATTTTATCCCGAAAATCTTACGGGAATGGGATATATACGTGGCTGAAACCATGGAGCTTAGCTTGTAAAATATAATATTTCAATATTCAAGTTGCATGTCTCTTCCTTGTTTTCTTAGAATTGGAAAACCTCTTTTGGGAACATATTTCACAATCGGGATAAATATTATTTAGAACAAAACAATTTGAGGTAAAAATATATTTTTAAGCGAGCTTATATCACGTTTTTTCAAATATCTTATACATGACTTGACTTGACTTAAGGTCCTAAGTCCCCTAGGTGGGGCAGAGGGCGTATAGGATTCGAGAATTTATTTAAGCATTTTTTAATTTCAATTTAGAAATATGCCTTGAATGTGCATTTCTGTATACATGCAGTGTTCTACTCACTCAATGGTTGTAATCTTTCTGATGGCACATCGACGAACATGTCGTCTTCAGTGGGGAAGGAGTCTCCGTCTTCAATTTCCTCCACAGAACTGTTTTCACTGTCCGAACTGTCTACTATTATCTGCAAATAAAGCAAATAGTGAGAAATGCCTGTCACAAATTACTTTACATTGACTTCACAACAATTTTGGTATATATAAGAAAAAACTTTGACTGTCTATTCAGTGTGAATAAAATTGTTGTATTTAATGTCCTGAAACTCCACTTTGATAATAATTGCAGTAGAAATAGATAGAATTATAGTAGTAAAATACTTCTTTGCCTATGAGATATTTAAGGCTTATTAATGAATGAATGAATATTCTTTATTATACACACACCTAACATATACAGTACAGTATAAGGGTTTATTACAAATTTATTCGAATAAAAACTAACTGCGTTATAAAAATTTGACATATTAACTATAGTACAGTATAAGTTAACCGATTTAAGTACAGGTTTTTATAGTATTTCTAAAAATATATATTATGTAACTTTTTTCTCTCTGCAATACTCTTATGCACGTAAATAATTTTCCTTACCCTCTTGTATTCCTTCTGTTTGTTTGGTGCTCGCTTCACGAACAAATCGTGTTGCGGCAGTTCGAGTCCTACCATCGCCAATACTGTGTCATCCAATCCGGTCACATTCGGCCATCCTGTCCATACCTATATAGAAAAATTTATAAATTAAGTTATTTTCTGTGTGTAACATACATTCTTGCTTTATACAATATATATAAATTGTGAATATTTTATTTTTTAATTTATATAATAGTGAGTGTGAGTGATTGACCACAGCCCTTGAACATCTACAACAGTAAAGTGTCGCAGATGCCTTGCCATGTTGAGGAAGGGGAGGGATAGTTAATACAGTAATTTTATCACAAATAAAAGGTACTTAGATATTATATAAAGCTAGACTAAGCTTCTTTTATAACCTGTAACTAGTTTTTAATACTACACATAAAATGATGAAAATATAAAATTTTGAATTCAAGTTAAGATTTATTCGATCATAAAGTTTAACATTTGTTATTTATATTCTTTGTTGCAAATAATATTAACATAGACATGAAGTAAATCATCAGAATCTTTGTATCTTACAGATAAAACATGTTAAGGTCATATTTAATTACATTTAATGACTATATGTGTCCATGTTGAAACCAATCAACATTTCAATTTATATTTGTAGGCAAGATATAATAATGAAACATGACTGTTTCAACACCTTTCAATAATTATTTTTTGTATATCCTATCCTACTAATATTATAAATGTGAAAGTTTTCATGTTAGCAATCAATCATACCATGAAATGATATTATGAAATTTTAAAATTAGCGTGCTATTACATAACTAAAGTTATATTATATCATTGATCATCATGCCACAACATAGATTATGAGCTGGATTAGGTGTTAGGATGTTTTATATTTATCTAAAAGCATCAAATTTAATACCAGCAAAGTCTTATGCAGAAGTAAACTGTTGTAATATTTTCAACACAGCCTGTAAATATTAACTAAAAAGTCACAAACAGAGACTCCAACTGTTGGTTAGTATGAGGCTTATTTTGTTCCAGATTCTACAGTCCCTTGATTTTCACATATTTTTATAGATAGATATAATTTTAAAACTCACCTGATGTCTCACAGGTATGTCCGTCAGTGAAAACAAATCGTTCTTGACGTCTTGAACAGTTTTGGTGCCTGGATAATTAAGAATATATTCTCTTTCATCATTCTTTACTCTTAGTGTGTATGTAGTTGTCAGTCTTTCTGCTACCCTGTAATAAAAATATGTAATTAATAAGTAATTTTTTATGTTGTAATTAGAAGATTGTTTTTATAATACAAAAAGTGTGCACAATTCATTCGGTTTGATGTAAGCATGGATAGTGTTTTTTTTTTAAATGATGATAAATAAAAAACCAATTAGTGCACCATTTTTTTTGTCTGACTTAAAAATACTAATTGAACAAGAGGCAGCAACATGAAATATAAATTACTAGAGAGTATTCAGATTCTCTTTATTGGAAACTAAATATTTTCACTTTATCTTTAAGAAACTGATTAAGAAAAAAGTTGCATGTATGTATACACCTATAAAACTATTTTTATAACCTAATAAAACCTCCACTGGTTTTAGCAATTTTAAATAAAAATTTTCAATTAAATTACATATAATCTATACTAATATTATAAAGCTGAAGAGTTTGTTTGTTTGAACGCGCTGATTTCAGGAATTTTTTGTGTTAGATAGCCCATTTATAGAGGAAGGCTATAGGCTATATATCATCCCGATATTCCCACAGGAGCGAAGCCCTGGGGCGCAGTTAGTAATATTACAAAACTTACTCTTCATCAGCCATTAATCTATCAGCAGCTTTGAGCCGTAACACAGCATTCCGTGCAAGTCCGAGACTCGATAGTAAAGCTGTGGATGTGGCTTTTGAACCACCCAGTCCTGATATTTGCTGCTGGCATACGGGTATGCCAAACACCATCTCCAAACGTTTCTTTAGATCACCTGTAAATGAAATATATTATGCTTGCTGTTCCAGCTTTGCTCCCATAATATTATATAGCCTATGTCGCTCAGTGAATATGCAGCTTTCTAATGGTGAAGGAACTTTTAAAATCGATTCAGTAGATCTTATATGAAAACATTACAAACATACATTCAAAAACACATATGAATATTGTATTGTGATTTTATTAATACTTTACAAATAATCCTAAACTTATTTCAACTAGTATTTTGTATTTTATCTAGAACTGTTCTATCAGTTCCCTAAAAAGTTCTTTATTTCTTTTCATATTCCATAGTCATATGCTTCACCAATGCATTAATTAAAACTATTTCTTATATCATTTATTGATTAGAAATTACATAATCAACTGCTAATGATTCTTAAGTGTTACAGTCATTAAATATACAAAAACCTGGCTCTTAAAGCAACAGCAAAAATTTAAGATTGAATTGAGTTTTGTTTAGAACTATAAACACAATGAAATATGGTTGTCTTGTACTGTTATATCCAAATTTCTCACATCTTCAGGCAAACTAGTGAAAAAAGTTATGTTTGAGTTCAAAAACTTTTGGGCCAATTAAATGTTCTAATTTAAACACTGATTCAAAAATTTGCTAATTTTCCTCTGAAGAACTTAAAAAGTTATGTTTTAGATGTAGATTAAGAGCACAACAAATAATTTAGATATTTAACATTATATGGAAAACATTTAAAATAGTTACTTACTGACTGTCGCAGAATTGGACATTTTGATCTCCTGTATTTTATTATTACAGTTAACTTGAAGTTCCACTAAGTCTGCGGAACTGTTTCCTAGTGACGATGTTGAGGCTTGATTACTATCTACCCGATCTAAAATAAATACATATAAGTTAAAGGAAAGGAAGCAACTATTTATAACATATTTATGTTTAAAAAATCTATATTTTCCTATGTCATCTTGAAATAGATAAATATTTCCTGTTTGTAGTTAACTATTGCTTTCTGCTTAAAAATAAAAGAGATGTGGAGGATGGTATTATTCCTCCAATGAAAAGATTAGGCCCCGAGGATTGAAGTTTGGAAGTGGTATATATGCTTACGAAAATATTTCAACATTGCGATTTAGGAATTGTGACATCATTTGACACTAAATTTCATTGTAAAAATATTACAAAAAGAGAAATTATGTTCCATAAAATAAATTGAAAAACTTGAGAATCCTATGTTGTAATGCCTAATCGTAGGTCACACTTGGTTTATTGACTTGAATGCCAGTACTGACACTGCGTGTAATGTCTTACCTGGTGGATGATATTTTGGAGTTATCACAGATATGTCATCATCAATCATTTCTACATCATGCATGTTGTTGGATTGAGAGGTTGAGTTGCCATCCTGTGGCATTACTCTATTTATTGCGGACTGCAAAAAATGTTGATATAATATAAATGTACATAATAAAAACAATGAACAGAGAGTTCTAATTCTTTTTAATAGGAATGTATACATATTTATGAGCTTTAGTTATAAATGTATAAAGAAACTGAATTATCTAAAGATAAAATTGCTGTTATATGAATCAGAAACCTTTGTGATTAAAATGCAATTATGTGCATTTAGAAAGAGCAGCATATTAATATATCAGCTGAAGTATATTTTAGAAGGTCAAAGTACATACCAATAAATCCCAATTTGATTCTTCTAAATGAAATATTGCCTCAGCAACATCTTCAACATTAGTAATACTCTAAAAAAAAGAAAATAAAAATATAGTTAAATAAAATAATTAATATTTATTTACATGGAATAGTCTGATAATAGAACGAATGTTTAAGTCGAAATTATCTAAAAATTGTAAAAAAATAAGGCGTAAATATGAAACTCATCACAAAGGACGTTGATTTCATTGTTACGAAAACAAACTGTGCAAGGCCTAATAGAACAAAAAATCATAGAAATTAATAGTCTATTCATTTCATTAGCAACTACCAAAATAAATCGAGTTTTTATAAATTTCTCTAACAAAGATACAAAGAGATAAAGCAGTTTTAAGAGTCACTGTTTTTATTCACACATAACCTGCACTTTTCACTCAATATCTCGTAGTATTTTTATGTCAAATACTAAATAATATTGTTCTAATACTGTACCTGAAAATTTGCAAGAATTTCTTCCCTATTTTCAGCCATCTCGAATTATTTGCACTCAAATTCACTACTTTTCCACTAAATATGACATTTACGATTGCAGACAAGTCACTCTTCTCAAACCAATCAAACAAACGTATAGACAAAATGTTTATTTTTATAGTGTGTTGCTATTACTAAAAAAAGATGAAGCATAGATTTATAAAGGTAGCGATAGACCGATTAAATTGCTGAACTGTTGGCATGAAACAAGCCTATGCTTTGATAGCGGACATAAAGTTTACAAGTTACAACTCAGTCGTGAGTGCGCGTAAGCTCTATGCGTACGCGCACCGAGTGCTAATAAATTTGCGAAATTCGAATACGATTCCGATGCATGAAAGTGCCGTGTGTTTTTTTAGATAAGGGTGTATGTATGTACTCGTTGAATTGATAAATTGTTTCCAAACAATAAAATTTCGGTGGGTATTATATTATTTTCCAGTAGACATTTAAACTATAAGTACATTTTGGTTTATACTTTTAACATTCTGAAACCTATAGGTTTTATGTCATTTATTTGTAACATTTATAAAATATTTTATTTAATACTATTACTTATGATATGGAATTTCATAAAGCTCAATAGATAGGTATCTAGTGTTTATGAGTTTAAATTTTTTAATTATGAAACATAACTTTCTTGAAATTTGCAGGAAATATGGCTTCGCGCGTTACACGCGCCCTAGCCCTTCTGTTGGTGACAGGATTCACATTTACAAATGCTTTAACCTTGGATGAAGGTAAATAATCTCTATTTTTGTAATTCATAAAAAAAATAAAAGATGAATAAAATAACTTTTAATATCATTAAAAATCTTACAAACACTCAGTATTTTGTTGTACAAAAAAATAGTATTGTAGATATTATTTTTTGTCACAACTTAGCTTTTAAATAGATTTAAGGATCCCAAAATTTTTTTTACTGTAGCAAAAAGGAACAATATGTAAAAGATTCTCCTTTTTGGTTAGCTATATTCAAATGAGAATAATACCAAAGCAAAGTTTGAAACAAAACAAAAGTTTATTCCGTACCAGTATTTTAAAAAGGGTCACCTGAAACTTAATTTAAACATGGAATTCACGTGAAAGCGAAAATAGGTTCCTAAGCCCTGAATGTAGTTCTAACTATTTGCGGAGTCATTAGTGAGCACCGGATGGCGGGAAACAAAATACGAATGTAAAATGGAACACCGAACAAAATAATAATTAACGAGCGAAGAGAAAAAGTTTTTAAAGTCATAATACGTTGTTATAAATTATGCGTTAGTATAGCAGCCACCATAATGTTTTTAAATTGTCTATGCGTTACTTTTTTATATAATTGGAACCGTTACGTACAAACTATTTACAAATGTGGAAGTATGTACACATGTATGTTGCCCTTTTGTTAAAAATATGAAGATTTAGTCCATGCATTGGCGTTCAAGAACAATACAAATGCATTTTACTTTCAAACTTAATTACTGTAACATTAATGGTGGCTCATAACCCAATCGCAATAAATTATAATTAGTAATAAATAATAATAACGGTAAGTACCTTATAAATATCTTACATACAAGTACATTCCTATACGGCGATATGATTTGGTACCGCTTTAAGTATGTTTGCAGTATTTTAATGTTTTCGATCTCGATGTAAGAGCGAGCTTATGTGTAATCATGACCATTTCTATCGTACAAACCTTCAATCGTACAAATATGAACACATGATATTTTTCCTAAATAAAATTAAGTTACCAATAAAATTGAGAAGATTGATTTTCAATGCACAATTAACGCGCCAAAAAGTCAGTAGGTCAGGGGACATAATATTGTGGATCGTACTATCGGGTTCCGTTTGCGCAAGAACAGAGCTTTATATGGAGATCGGGTTAAAATTAATCGTGATTCAGCTTTAAGGAAAAATTTAAGAGTTATTGTATAGCAGCAAGTTGATATTCAATACGAGTGCGTCATTTTAGCTCTCAGAAATCATTGAAAACCTAACCTTGAAAAGGTATTGAGATGGACCAGTTTTATAATAAATTTTTGAGTACATAAAAACAAACACATTGCAGTAAGTTATTAAAAAAATGATTTATCTCAAAGAAAAATGAATAAATTTTTCACACGGCAAAAAAGAAAGCCACCTTTTTCCCTTATTTATCATCAATTAAAATGACGTGTGAACACTGTTAGAATAATCATAGACGCAATAACATAGATGATTGTTTTAACAATGGATAAACATTGTAATTATAGAACTTCCGTGGATTAATGATTATTTTAACACATCGGGAGGCATGTGCTCTGATTTACGTTGGTTAAACTAAAGAGGTATTAGTTGGAAATGCGATTTTGCTATCAAAAGCCTTATTAACGTTTCCCTGGTTTCGGATTCCATTCAAAACAACTACCCAATTTAAATAAAAGTAATGTAGCTGTAATAAAAATAAAATTTTATAGAATACTTAACTGAAGTAAGGAAAATCAAAACACACTATTAAAATATCGAGAAAACCTTGAAAACAAAATATAAAATTTAACTTTAAAGAAACAAACCGACCTGTACATATCAATAAGATATTCAGGTACAAGATACAAAAGATTCTAGTAAAATTTATCTAAAGATATATATGTCGGAGGTTAATGATGCTTCGAAGTGGGCTCACAGTAGCGCATATCTTCCCACTGTATACAAATAAATCTGGCTTAACTTGCAGTATGTTTTGAAAACTTAATACAAGAATTCTGAACTTCTTTACATGTAACTTCAATTAGATATTCAAATTAAATTAATCTAAAGATACTACGATTGCTGAAGTTCTCAGTCAATGATAGCAATGTCTCAGAGCGGCACATATGTAGTGATTATTCACTGCCTACAAATAACGCCGGTTTAACCTGCAGTCTGTTTTGAAAAGTAAATACAATAATTCGGGAGATGTACGAGGCTGAATTAAATTAAAATATAGATAAGAAAAGCTTGACAAAAAAAAAAACAAACAAATCTATCAAGTCACATAAATATCAGCAATTATTAAGAATAAAAAAAAAATATTTACAAAAAATTATTAATATAAAAATTCTCTAAAAAATACCCATGCCTAAGATTTCAGTCTGGCAATAATAATGTCTCGAAGTGATCTCACAGAAGCGCATACCTCCCGAGTCCCCGTTACCTACGAATGAAGCTTGCTTACCTTGCAGTCTGCTTTAAATTTGCTTATTTCAAGAATCTTGAACTTTCTTTAGATGTACCTCTACTTATTTGTAGGAAGGGATATTTCGATAAAATTTCTGTAAAAGATACAAGTACTTACTAATGCTCAAGATTTCAGTCCGACGATAATGATGTCTCGGAATGTGTATCGTGAGTGTTGCATATCTTTCAAGCTACTATAAAGCCGTCTATACCTAACCTAAACCTGCAGTCTACTAGATGTATAGTCACTGCAGCGTAGGTATAAGAAGAATTCAGATTTTTTCGAATATACCTTACTTTACATGAACTTATATTAAAAATAGCTCCCCTGATCTATTTCGATCATGGTGGCCAGTCTCAACTCGCAAGAGTGACTAGCCAGCTGGAGATAATATTGAGTACTCTATTGCTTTACTGTCATAACCCGATGGGACGGCAGACCGACATGACCGGAGAGAGATCAGGCGCAGTACCGACAGTGCGAGAGTGGGTGTACCAACGCCTCTAACTTTTCTGACTCAGGGCTGTTACTAAGATTTTTTTGCCAGAAAAATCTAGAATCTGCCAGAATCTCTACATCATTGAGGCAGTCAAGGAGAAAAAAGACAGCATGTACACCCGTTGTATTTCTGAGATAATGATGTTTAGTACATTACAAATACGTGGGAAATAAATAATTGGAAAAGCGATGTACATAAAAAAAACAAGAAGAAAATAGATCTGTGCACTTTATTTTACTGTTACTATTAAATGTTCACATATTTCTATAAAATATTAGGAAGCAGAGATATGCCACTAGTACCAATGCTTTGAATTTCTTTACGATAATAATGTCTTACAACAGTGCATATCTTCAATTCTCCGCTGCGTAAGATTCCTACAAATAAAGCCAGCTTAACCTGGAAGTTGTTTGAATTTGCTTATTCCACGAATCCTGAGCTTTCTTTAGACGTAACGTTTCTTTACCCTTTCATTTCCGTTCCGAGGAGTAACTCCGCGATAACAAAGGCCTTAGCCATCTTTACTTTTATAACGATGTTTTCTTGTCTCTGGTTTTGTTGTGTTTTAAAAAGTTATGTTCTATTTTAGATAAGATAACTTTAACATAAATCGGCTGGGTACCAAAGGGAAATAAAATAAACTCTAAAAAAATTGTTAATCATGACTACTTTATTACAATTATTCGTTTATGCTCTGAGTAAGCTAGGTCCCATTTTTTTAATTTGTATTTATTGTCACAGGAATAATTCTTAAACAAAATTCATTGTGAATAATATAACAGAATTTAAATGATGATTAAGTTTGCAAGTGATCCCTGAGATTAAAGGTTTATGCCACTCTATATTAAGATGTGCAAAGTTTTCCACACTGCTTGGGGTGGCCCTTCAATCCTCACAATATAAGAACCACTGCACTCTAGGGAGTGACATTATAATCTTAAATTATTTCAAGCATACATCAAGGAAGTTAAATGTTAGTTAACTATGCAAGTAACGATGAGTCTGAGTTTGAAGATATACAAAGTTTGCCACGTTGCTTGGGGTGACCGTACAATTCCCACAATAAAACACAGCTATAATCTAGTGACATAGTATCTTAGACTAGCTGTACCCCGCGGTTTCACCCGCGTAACTTCTGATTAAATGGCAACTCCGGGATTAAAAGTAGCCTATATGTTATTCTGAACCCTTATCTATATGGATACCAAGTTTCATCACAATCTGTTCAGTAGTTTTTGGGTGAAAGAGTAACAAACATCCATACATCCATACTTACAAACTTTCGCCTTTATAATAGTAGTAGGATTATTGCAGTGGGTTATTGACCCAACTTGTTAAAATTCAACCATGAAAACTTAATAGTTACGAATTCCCATGGCATTCTATTTTGTTTTTTACATGTGGTCGTCAATGAAAGATTCATTTTTGTGCTTTATTATTTATTATTAATATTTCGTTTAGTATGCGTAACATTTTATTTGAAACAAAATTCACAGTGAATAATTTAACAGACTTTAAATATCAACTTTGTTAGCAATGTTGAGTCCCCCAGCTTATGATGTTAAGATGTTGCTATAAAGTTTTCCACATTGCTTGGGGTGGCCCTAGAATCCTCACAATATAAGTACCAGTGCACTCTAGGGAGTGACATCATAGTCTTAAATTATTGCGGTACCGCCCACACGCCGGCAATTGAGAAGTGACTCTGGATTTATGCATGCAAATATTCCGTCGACGCATCGGAAACCCTTCATTCCGGTGTTATTTATTGACACCTTATTATTTTAAGGGAAGTTTATTTTTCTTCGATATTTGCTTGATTTGTGCAAGGGGCGAAGACATGTGGTATATTCATTCATACATAATAAAATACGATTTTTAATTTATTTAAATTCAAATTATCTTTATTTGCTAGAATATAGGAACAAATAGATGAACGTATTGATAAAATAGTTCCTGCTACATTCTGCTCAAATATTATTCTAAATCATTTCATTCAGTCATAGAGCTGCATCAACCATTGCATCGACCTTTGTCTAATTAAATTAATTTTCAATAATATTATTTCATTTTTAGATACCTTCGCATACAAAAGTCCTCGATAAGCAAAGTTTTTATTAATATACATGCGACGTTTCTTTATTACGAGTGCATCCTTTTTGCTAGCTTTTATTGAGCTTCGCATGTTCCGGTGTCAATAAAAACCGCAAAAGTTTAAGCGACTTCTACGTATTCAAGTTATATTATTCGACATTCTTCTGCCATTCTTAATATGAGATTAGTTATATGATAATTGTGAATTGTTAAAATAATTCCCTAATCGACAATAACATGTTGCATTACATTATTCCGTATGAGCATAGGTGAGTATAGGTTAGGCATGATATCATAAATTAGCGTGTCTTATCGAATTATGCCTCTTCACAGCGAAATAGTGACCTCTTTTGTCTAATGCGGAACTGATTCTGGAAGCTCTCAAAATACACAATACTAAATAAACATGTTTTAAAAATAGCGGTGTATTTTAGTTCAATCAGAAAGCGTAAAGGGTTTAAAGTTTGAAAGGTTATATTCCATAGAATTCGAGGTACTTATAGACTGTGATCTTATTGTACGAATGTTGTAAGTTAGCTAAATCGATTTAATAGTATTCTAATTCCCACTAATATTACAGTATCATAAATGTGAAAGTTTGGATGTTTGGATCTGTGTGAAGCAACCACGCCGCAATAATTGGACGGATTTTTGTATCTATAGTATCTATGTATGTACTTATTTACAAAACACCTATGTTCAAATATCAGTTATATAGTTTCCAAAGTTCAAGCTTTGCTTAGTTTGGGTCTAGATGGCGTAGTGTTAAATGTCCTTGAATATTTATTTATTTTGATGAAATTTCGTACATTTTGGCTAGCTGGATTGGGTGATAGGATACTTTTTACCAGAATTTATCGCAAGCGAAGTCGACGTCAGAAGCTTGTAAATTATGAACAATTTTATAAAAGCAGTTTATGGCCTCATTCGATTAGAAATCGTTCATTATTGTTCATCGCGTATCACCATCTGAGTAAAAGATTTTTGGAAACAGTTTTTTGCAAAACCGTGGTCAAGGTAATCAATTAAGTTTAGAATATTGATAAACTGTGTGGGACGTATCTAGCCATCTTAATTGGTTCATTCACTACCCACATTACTAAGTCACGCTACTTGTTTTCAAAGTGAGATAAACGGTTTGGTTTGAAAATATTTTATAGAGGTGAATATAAGAGCGAGTGCCAATTATTATAGCAATATTATGATTTTATTAATACTTCTTATATTTCTATTTAATTTATGTATGTTTCAATAATTAGTTTAAAAAAGTCACAATAAGTCATAATAATAACTCATTAAGTAGCCTTAGAACTGAGGTGTTAGAGAATTTAAATTCTGCTCTTGATTAATACATAAAAAAACTGTATAATATGTAACTTTGAGGAAACAAACACTGTTTTTAGTAGCTTCCTATGGCTTCCTCTGATTGGTCCGCAAAAAAGTACCTTTCTATGTGTTCGTATATTTAAAAACAGCTTTTTCAATCACTGAACAAGAAACAATAACAATAGGGCCTTACGACATAAGGGCTTCTTAACTCTCAATGAAAAACGTAAAAAGCACTGAATTTCCGTCGCGGCCTATCCGGTTAGCAACACGGCGCCTGTACCAGTATTTGCGTCCACGGCTATATAAGGACACCTCGGATTTATGATAATACTCCATCCCACGGCTTTTGCTCAGCCTTGTTGTTAACAGATGTATCCTTTGTTTATAAAGGAAAATATCACATCCTTTTTCCTAAGACGCGTTATTTTTTTTGCATTGTTGCCCATATCTTCATAATATAGTTATTTAATTATATTGCAAACCTCGAGTAATAGAGAACAGAACAACAGAACCGACTTCTTTACACTAAAAAGTAATAAAAAAGTTTTACTATATTTAAAATCAATTTCAGGTCGGTTTATCTATTTACAAATTTCAAATTGATAGGCTCGAAAGAGATGCTTTTGTTTAGGATCGTACAAGATTTGGCAGTTGCGGGATTTGAATGTTATAAAATATTGTAAGTAATAGGAGGGCTATCTAATAGAAAAGTAGTCAGTTGATAGCTGATTACAGCTAATCATAACTACTATTAACAAAATGAGGGTAGCTGGGGGTGTGACTCTATTCGTACCGTCAATAAGACGTTCGTGCACCAAAACGCTATGCATTCGGTACCAATGCACTTAGTTACTGAACGCACCTACTATTTGAAGGACTTACGGCCGTTTTAAATATTCTATCTATCCCTTCATTTGCTTACTAAAGTCAGACAAATCTATCTATTTGCACTTTGCTTTGTCATTAATTTCACTAATTTTGTCAATCTTACGTCATAAAATTTGACAAAACAATCTATCTATAATCTTTGATACATTATTGAAAACGGCCGTTAGATGACAGGTTATAAGTGACATTAGCATTGGGGAAAATTGAATTAATTAAAAAAAAAATGGAATTACAAAATACTGCTGACGATTATATGCTTGGAATTTAAATACTACATTGAATTATATACGTGAAAATTTCTTGAGTAACAATCGTATTAAACCTATTTTACAGTTTATAATATTTTATTGCTTCTTACCCCACAATAAACATGGGTGGATTGAGTCCCGTGTAACCGTTTATCTGGATAGCTGTACTAACGATTACATGAACGGGTAGAACCGCATGAAGACCATATAAGGTGCAGTTTTTATCTCGGCACCGTTACTGAGTTTACACTCTCGTTTTATGATCGTCGAGGCAATGATCCCCGATTAAGTAGATTGCACTTTAGTACAAGTTGATAAAGTTTAAAGACTTCGAAGCACCTTAGACACTATTGTAGGCAACAATTATACGTAAATTAGTTTTTATAACATATTTCTGTATAAATTAAAAAAAATAGTAAAATGCAATAAAATAACGTAAGCGTATACGTAAAATAAAATTGACGTAATTATCAAAATTTACTGAAAGCAAAAGTAATTAAGATATAACATACTTTAATCAACTAAATTAAGCTGTATTTACTAGAAATACCAACTAACGAGGGGTCGTGGTTAATGGTTGTCTGTTTATAATGGGTGATCTACACTCCTTTCATTCAGACACAAAAGCAGACATTATATGAGCTAAACACAATGAAGTGAATTGCAAGAACTAGACCTCACGTAACCGTTTATTCATTGGACATGGTCAGCTAACGAGGCGAGGTGCCTCGAGGCGACAAGCGAGAGTATACACGCAGCGTAATGTTCAAGTTGAATTCATTCAATATCGTTTGTCGCATCCTTTTACTGTTATGTACCGTTTATGTGTTCATATTATAGTTTATCTTTAGTTTTAGTATTGCAATAAACGGCTGTCGGCTTCGTGTTTTATTGTTATTTAATTTGTTGTGATTTGCGACCATCATTTTACATACATGCCTGGAGGTTCATTTTATTTTAGACGGGTCAAAAACTGATATATGACACCACTCCCAGCCGAAATCATCATCTTCATCATGTTAGCGAAAAAAATGATGCCCTGTGCATTAGTTTTCCAAAACGCCAATTTATTTACTGCACAATTTAGTCAGCGAAAAATACATCAAAGAGCGATTCGGATTTCTCTACCAGGAATTTTGGCCTTTTGAATTTGCTGCCCTCTAGATCCGGCCCTGGTTAGAAAGGCGTTATAGACAACAACATATTTTATCCAAACCTATTCTCCCTCTGTTATGTACGATAATAATTGATCCTCTTATTGCGTAATATTGAACTCACTTTCGTAAATCTTACGGCCCATACAGTTGTTATACTACGAAATAAATCAAGGAAACAGTTGTTTTCATATTCACAAAGCGATGATCGTTTTCACGAACTGGAATCTATGAAGACTTTACAAGTCATAGTTCACATGATAAGCTGTGAATAGAATTCGGGACTGATAACAGAACTTCAACCTACTGAACTGTTGCAGATAGGTATAATTGTTGATAAGGTGTTACCAAACGTTTATTGCTTGCTTATATCGTTTTTTTTTGATAATTTGTAACCTAATTGTTTAAACAAAGATGTGTAGATCGGTTTAACGTGTAGAGAATTAATTCATTAATAAAATACATGTAAGTGCGATTGAATTTATTTACATATTATTTCTCATAAAGAAGCTGAATGACAGTAGATAATACCTCATATGGCTAATTTATGTGATAGTATTAAAGGATCCTATAAAATTGTATGCAGCAGTAAGAACACCTACACATTGTGTTATTCATAATTAATGAGTGACTTATGTATACTATGACCATTTAAGTAATTATTCTCTACTCATATGGAAAATTCATGAATGAAACAAATGCACGTTAACTATCGAGATCTTACTTACTGATTGTAAAGATGTATTTCTTGCCACCGGTTTTTAATGTAGTTTTATTTCTAGATTCGTGAAGTAGCATCAAAAATACCCTGATTATTTAATAAAGCAATTATTTTGAAATTTTAAGACAAAGCTATTTTTAGCTTTTGCATAACTCAGATATGAAAATTAGTCTGGAAAGAAAAGAAGATCCAATAATAACATGACGAATGCAATACAATCAACTGCATTTAGTATTGTACTAGTATTTCGATTGCATGAAACACCGAATGAGCTAAAACTTTGTCCTCAAGATCATAAAATTAATATCATCAAGCGAGAGAAATAATTTAGTCGTGTCATATATAATGCCTCGTCAAGATTTAAGCTAGTTATTCTCATTGGAGTTAAAACTGTACACTCGGGGGTTCTAAAATAGATAATTCAGTTGACACAAGTTAACGTTGAAAGCAGATTGCTAAACTCGAGTTATTCTTGAAGCAGATGACACACCGACGGACGCCATGTCGTTTTTGTACGTTTGTTTTATTTTCATTCAAGTTTTGTATGAACACGTGTAATCTATTATTGTGACGATGCGTTTTGAGGACATATTAAATTAATAAATAAATAAATATTCAGGGATATTTACACTTCGCCATCTAGTCCCAAAGTAAACATGCTTAAACTAGCACTACCAAAACTAAACACTTTTATTTTTAAATAGACACATGCTATAGATAATTCAAAACCTAGAGAGTCGAAAATTACAGTGTTCAATACTTAATAATTTTCTACTCGTGGGGATCGAACCCACATCCTCCGGCGCAACAAACTATTGCCACATCCATTGCGCCAATCAAGTCGTCATATTCATTCTGATTTTCCAAAAAGCTTATAAATATATCGCAAAATTACGCCTTTTTAAGTGAAATTTATAATATCTCATATGAGACTCTACATTTCTAATCTTTTACTGCAATTAGTACAATAAGAAAATAGTTATACTAACGTGTTTAGGGTCGGGTTCCTATTTTTAGAAGATCTCTATCAAAATTTGGTATTATTGTAGAAGTTAAAAATTCTGAGCTTTTAACATTGAACTGTTTGAAAAAGTTGGAATTGCTTATAGATAAAGAATGTATATTTTTGATTTTAGATTGTTAACATAAATTAGCCAGCTAAGAAGGATTTTCATAGCAATTGTAAATCTTTTTCAGATGCTACAAACGATGCTATAGCCGCAGCATCAGCATCCGAAGATAGGGAGGTGGCCGTCCTCCTCAGAGGACCACACGGGAAGGTAGTGAGGCGAGAAGAGCTTTTGCACGGCAAAGTGACAGATGAAAGCGCTTTCTCCCTGTTTTATAATAGCAAGAGTAATAAAGGTAATTTGAAATCTCGCACTAACTATCTTGCCATTTTACAGGTTTTGACAGACGTACAGGTCAGAATTACATCTGTAATATTCATTATAAAAGTAACGCTCGAAAATGTCGCTAAAAATTTTCCTCACACTCACTTTATAGATGCATAATTATAGTTATAGAAATTTGCCGTATTATAGTTTGGCTGTTTTAATTTGTCCGTATTGTATTTATTTATTATACTTTATTGTACACAACAGCGAGAACAAACATAGATAGCAATTTACAATTTATACGAGTGTATGAATAAGCGGGCTTATTGCTAAACAGCAATCTCTTCCAGACAACCGATTGTAGTTTTAAGACAAATTGAATCTAAATCAAATTTTGTTTCCTATAATTCATAAAAACAACAAAAACTAAGATCCACCGAACTATTCGACCGACAGACCTGAGTACTGATCTTAGAAAGAAAACTCAACGCAACCTCTTAAAGGATGTATATAAACCCTATCCATTTTTCAATATCTAGGACAGAACATTATTTATTTACTTTACAATTCATCTTTGTTTGCAAAACATGTGAATAAATAAATTTCAAAGAGAACAATGAACTTGCAATTTCCATCGCCCCAAGTCCCAGGCCATCCATCATTCAGTGATCAACATGTCATTCTGAAGCGATTGATTCAGGCTAACGTGACGTATTGAATAGATGTGGCTCTTGCCTTTTACAGTAATATTGAATAATATAGAATGTTAACTAAATTATAAGGAAAAAAATCTGCTTTAGATAGTTTGTTAGAATAATAGACGCAGAGAAAAAAATGTAATTAAGAAAAGAAAATAATACAGAGAATATAGTTTATTATTGCTCTAAGGTTAACATTCATAAAGAAAGAAATCTTGAAATCAGATAGTCAATAATCAATTCAGTATAAATTTATTAAAAAATCAATTAATTGTATATTAACGCTATAAAACTGCCAAAACAATAGTCCAATTCAATTAAACGTATTCGCGGAACACTCAGTTTCAACTAGACTTTTCTGATTATGCAGCAGAGTTAGTTCAGTTCTGACTTTGTTCAGGGAAATAAGGAAACTTTTGTATTTTCATGATGATGTTATTTTGTTCATATTATGCGGAAAAACATTAGCAAACCTAAAATAAGTATCTCAACCTAAAACGCATTGAAGTATTTGCGCACAGAAGCGCGATTTCTAAATTGCAATTGTCAGTTTGTAATACTACTAAACTACTATATTTACAACAGATACTAGACTAAATTCAGTGCCTCAATAAAAATAATTTTAATTTGGACAGTAACGGCTAAAACTGTGTAGTTACACAAGATTTTTTATTTTCAGTATCCTTAGAGAGCCTCCATGGCGGTCACTTGAAGAGTATATCCTGGGGTCTCGGCTCCCACCCTCGGGAGACTTTGCTCCTGACTGTGACCCATGATAAGGTCAAGCTATACGTGGGCTGCCAACCTCTGCATTGGCATCCGATGTCTGGACGACATGACATTCTGGCGTTATTGGCTAATAAGAAATTTAAATTGGTAAGTAATGGCGGCTAGTCTGACACTAAAAAGAACTATTTTAATACTGTGATCCCTTAAAAAAGGAAAGTTTTCGTTTAAAGTCAGTAAAACAATGCCAGTTATTTTTTTGAACCCAATTAAAGTTGTAAACAATTAATTACCGACTTATGAATCGAAAATTTTTCAGAAAAAACTTTATTTCTATCTTGTTTTCAAATGTAATTTTCGTTTCCTTATTTCGTTGGCGTATTATACTAAAAAGAGATAATGTCAGGGAATATTTATTGTATGTAATTTCCCACCCCACAGTATCACGAGGAAAACGCACCCGTGGAAGTATACGATAACGAAAAAGCCGCACTCAGATTCTTAAACTGTGATCACCACGAGCTCAGCCCACCCACCTTAGTCACTGTAGATTCAGATGTGGAGGAAGTCAAGGATTTCATAGCCCGCGAAGAACGGCTGAAGAGGGAAGAAATGCAAGGAGACGATTATAGAACGAATTATATCGATCCCAATATTCTGCCTACTGTGCCTCCTACGACGCAGCCTGCGACTCAGAGAGGGGATATACCTAATACAGATATTGAGTCTTGTGATGGTAAGTTCAATAATTGCTTTTTACTTAAAAAAAATATTTCTTATTTTTATATTTAAAAAAATGTACATCAATTATATAGTTACAAAAAGTATGATTTTGTAAAAGCTATGTCCTGAGCTCCGCTGTATCACCCACGTACCGTTCCTGTAAGACTTTTGGGATAAAAAAATATCCTATTCAAAGAATCTCTGTACAAAATATCATCCAAATTGGTCCTGTAGTTTTGGAGCGTATTCAATACAAACAAACAAATCTTTCCTCTTTTATAATATAAGTATAGAAAGGAGTTTTATTTAATAATTTGTTTTGATGTTCATTCTGAAACATTTTAAATAATCGATAAAATCATCTTATCAATGGACTTTTTTAGTCTAAGATTTCTAATGTTTTATTTTTCCCTCAGACGAAATCATCCGTCAGTTAAAACTCCTTCGTCAAACCATAGACATCATGCGGCGAGAGTTAGGCGACCAAAAGGGACTCATAGACAGCTTACGTAACCAACTTCGCGCCTGTTGCAACCGAGTGCCGTCTCCACCTGTGGAAAGATGTTCTGGATCTTCGTGTTACCCTGGTTATATTAACTACTAATTATTACGTTTATAAGTCATACTAATTCGCAATTTTAAGACATCAATGTAGCTTAGGTCACGTTTAACTACAAACGAAGCGTCTTTGAGTATCTCATAATCATCAATTATGTCTAATGTAAAAATTGTATGAATTATTGTGCTAATTTTTCTTGTTAAATTTAAGTAACATTTGAGATTCCAGTTAGCATTATAACCACTTCGTGTGTTTGTTATTAAGAATCTACTTCAGAATTCAGAATGAGTTATTTATATTACACAGACGATTGTTCCACATTGTATAATTAACTCTTACATAAGGAAGTTCTCAAGACATTAATTCCATTACAAATGTTTTCAAAAAGTATAAGACTGTAAGATTATTGAATCATTGAAGTCTGAAAGGGTAACGATCACATTAACGAAAAGCAATATCATCGTATTACTAATAGTTAAGTTCATACATTGTTTAAGGTAAATCAAGCAACTAGTGTGGGTTTAATTAAATTGTACGTAACAGAAGCGCGTTTTATTTATGCCCTTTCTAACAAACAACAGAGTTTCAAGTATCGCCCACGTGTTTGAATCCAGTTGCTTGATAGGCCTTGGCAGTACCTTTAAAAGGCGCGAAATAATTTCATGTTATATAATTAATTCGTGGGACTGCGAGAAACTCTGTTTGAATTTTAGATGGAGAACAAGTTTAATTCAAGCTTGTTTGAATTGGCGTTACGATAGAGTTTAGCTAGATTTAATTACATGTTTTCGTTGTTAGTGGAATGAACTTTGAAGTTTAAGTTTTATTATGGTGGGTTATTATTATATTGAAACTTAATATTATATTACATTGAACATGGAAAAAGTTATAGTCCGATAGAATACTTGTTTATATACGATAATACTGTTCTAAACCGACTATAATAATCATAACGACATAAATATCACTTTTTTACATCAATGTTAGATAACATTTCAGGCCTACATGAGTGCTTAAACTTCACAACACAAAACTTCGTTAGTATCGCTAAAATTCGAAAACGGCTGAACCGCTTTAAATAATTTTAGTCTTTATATATTAGTGGGAAGGTTTAAACGTTGAGAAAATATGAAAAAAAATGTGAATAGAACAGTAGAAACAACATGTAGGAATGGTGTGGCGACACATGTATTCTAACCCGTCGCCACACGGGTGAAAGTGTATTATCATAAAATCATTATCTAAGTAACGTATTAGTTAAACCTCGCTCAAACATGAACATATAATAAGTAAAAAGATTCCAAGAATGCCAAGTAGCTTTGAATTTAGAAATATTTGAATAAAGGATTCTAAATAGCTCAAACCAAAATGATTAGGAAGTTTAACAAACGTTCTATACTAGGAGTGGAATGCCGGAATACGGCCGGCGGCGTGCAGTGTGGTCCCTGCCCTCAAGGGATGGAGGGGGACGGCAAGAGGTGCAGACCCGTGCCTTGTGGCAGAGGACGCTGCTCACAGAGTAAGTATGATGTAAAACCGTAAATTATTATCTATACTAATATTATAAAGCTGAAGATTTTTTTTTGTTTGTTTGAACACGCTAATATCAGAAACTACTGGTTCGAATTGAAAAATTCTTTTTGTGTTGATTAGACCATTTATCGAGGAAGGCTTTAGGCTATATAACACCACGCTGCAACTATTAGGAGCGAAGAAATAATGGAAAATGTGAAAAAAACGGGGAAAATTATTCATGCTTGAGGGCTTCCGTTGCGTGCGCTGCGAAAACGGTTCAACATACCAAAAATTATGTATAAAAGAATTATTCCTCTTGAAACAAAAATGTCCGGGATAGTATATGTCTATCTTTTAAGATTAACTCACTCGAACCGTTTTTATGGTAATCAAATTTGGTCGAAATTAATGCATTATTTGTTAAGAGTTGTATCGACGTAATTATGAACGGTTCATTTATTAAGAGTTTACTTAAGGGACCTTCTGTCTTAAGTTATTATCATATCAATATTAAATAAGAATTATTACTTACTTTAGTTAACGACTAACTTTATAATTCCATCAACTAATGTCGTAATCAATGAGTTCTAGGAAATGGATCTCGAAATAGGTGATACTAATTCCAAGTGCTTTAGGTAACAAGAACGATGAACATATATAAGGTTTCGAATGCTTAATGCTAATTGAGGACTTGAGATGCATCTTGCCTTGGGGCACTATATTGAAGGAGCCTCGTCTTTAACTATTGTAGGGATTCGTGGATGCACATATCATGTCTAAAACTAGCTATTCTGCTTCGCTCTCGTAGCATATGAAACCTCCATTTGACAGCAACAAAAAACTCATCAAGAATATCATTTATTTAAGTAAAGTTATCTATAGATAATTTTTGACTTTTGATAAGTTATCTGATACTTAAACGAAAAAATTTAATTGAAAATTCTTAACATATTCTTGTAATTATAGAGCAAAATTTGATTATAGCTGAATATTGTATTGACACGGATCGTGGATACCGCTGCGAGCGCTGTCCCGGCGGGCGGTCCAGTGATGGACAGACGTGCCGCTCGGCGTGCAGCGCCAACCCTTGCTTCGGAGGACGTGAGTCATTAGTATTTATATAGCACATTTATATCACATTATATCACATCTATAGCTTTAATATGGAGCGTGGATGACAACAAATGATAGGCAGAAGGGCCGCTCGGCGTGCAGCGCCAACCCTTGCTTCGGAGGACGTGAGTCATTAGTATTTATATAGCACATTTATATCACATTATATCACGTCTATAGCTTTAATATGGAGCGTGGATGACAACAAATGATAGGCAGAAGGGCCGCTCGGCGTGCAGCGCCAACCCTTGCTTCGGAGGACGTGAGTCATTAGTATTTATATAGCACATTTATATCACATTATATCACATCTATAGCTTTAATATGGAGCGTGGATGACAACAAATGATAGGCAGAAGGGCCGCTCGGCGTGCAGCGCCAACCCTTGCTTTGGAGGACGTGAGTCATCAGTATTTATATAGCACATCTATATCACATTATAGCACATCTATTGCTTTGATATGGAGCGTGGATGTCGCTGCGAGTGCTGCTCTGATGGATGAACGAATGATAGCTAGAAGTGCCGCACGGCGGGCAGCGCCAACCCTTGCTATGGAGGACGTGAGTCATATGTATTTATATAGATGTGTATCGCTTTGATATGGAGTGTGGATGTCGCTGCGAGTGCTGCTCTGATAGGTGAACAAATGAAAGGCAGAAGAGCCGCAAGCGGGGCATGTGGTTCACCTGATGTTAAGTGACTGACCGCAGTCCATAAACATCTGCAACCGCTTGCCTGCTGTGACATAAAAAAGTATGTTTGTCTTTCATTTATTTCAAGTATCACCCACAGATATTAAGCCGTTATTGTGAATCAGTAACAGTTCTGAGTAATATTTGAAGTATAAGTGTTAATTGTTTTCTTGATATAAAATTGCTTCCAGGTGTGCAATGTGAGGATCTACCAGAAGGCGGCTACCGCTGTGGCGCGTGCCCTGCAGGATTCACTGGAAATGGAGAGGAGTGCGTCAGATTCTCCTGCAGACAGATCTCTTGCTACCAAGGTATGAAATGATATGACTAGTATTGTTTTATTGAAAAAATCCTAATGACGACAGGTTTTTGCTTTTTCTCTTTATTTAAGTAGTAAGTTGTTAACACCTGTCTTGTGCGTGACTGAACATTAATAGGAGCAATAATACAGAGGCATTGTGGATGTATTATAGACTTCTCTTGCTTTTTATTATTATTTTTCACTTTCTGTTTAAACCCTCCTCAGTGAACTTTTATTTGGAGAAGCCACTGGCTCCAAACATACAGTTTTTTTTAACTAATTCGGGAGCCTATGAATTCATTTAATCGTATACCAAGTGTTTTTATGCCAATAAATAAATTTGTATTTATTTATTTATTTATAGGTGTCGAATGCCAAGAGACATCTTCAGGTCCAAGGTGTGGATCCTGTCCGCATGGGTATCTAGGAGATGGGCAGCGGTGTCAGCACATCTGTGACTCCAGGAGGCCTTGTGGAGACAGGAGGTGTACTCCGACGTCGGCCAGTCCATACTATGAGTGTGAGGGCTGCCCGAAGGGATATGAGTGGAATGGTGAGGGATCATTTGCAACAATAACATTACACATTTGCTTAATCAAACTATTATTTTGGTTCCTGTTTTTTAAGATAAAATGCCCATAGAAAATTTAAATTCGTTAAAATTTATGCCATTTAATATAAATTAATTAATGAATCCTACTACTATTATAAAGGCGAAAGTTTGTAAGTATGGATGTATGGATGTATGGATGTTGGTTACTCTTTCACGCAAAAACTACTGAACCTATTGTGATGAAACTTGGTATACATATAGATAAGGGTTCAGAATAACATATAGGCTACTTTTAATCCCGGAGCTGCCATTTAATCAGAAGTTACGCGGGTGAAACCGCGGGGTACAGCTAGTATACGATAAAATGGATAACATTATCAGGCTCGACCCAAAAACAAAGTATTTTAATATCTGCATAGTAGTTTTATAGTCAGAAGTGAAGTTTTTTAAAACCGCCAAAATGGATACTCAAAAAAATCTTGCTACAAAGTTAATTTTACTAAAGATTTTAAAGGTCCTCTTTGTCTTTAGTAATCACAAAATTAATCATAGTTAATTCATTTTACCCTACGTCATACATGTCAATTTCACAAAGCATCTGAGCTACCAAGGGCAGAAAGTTTGGTAATTTTCAAACACAAAGTTTAGTCTACTAGAAACTAAGTAATCTCGCAAGTGAATAAAGCTGTTTTGTCTCAGGATAAGTCTGTTATTAAACATAAGGTCCTATTGAGAATAGAGATCAGACTATTAGTTTACGAGACAATCATATATAGGGTTTGGCGTAAAGAGTGGATAATATGGCACGTGTAGATAGAGGACGATATGACGATTTAAGAAAATATCATGTTATATAAAAGTCTCTCGGTTTTGGAGATATTCAATATTTTCTAAAATTAAAAAAAATACACATTTTTGTGGCAAGGCTCCAAATGGAGGAATTTTGACAATCTGTTTTTGGAAACTTGACTTTAGGCTTTTGATCTATAAATTTATTAGTAAACACTGTTAAACACAAAACGCAATTCATATTTTGACAGGTAGACTTTATGAGTTTCTTTCTTTCAGGCTACACATGCGTTGACATGGACGAATGCGATTTGATCCGTCCCTGCGACGAGATGGTCTCATGCCGCAACGTGGACGGTGGGTTCATATGCGGGGCCTGTCCCCCGGGCTTCGAGGGCAGTGCGGGGTGGCGGGGGGCGGGGGATGAGAGGAGAAGGGAGCATTGTGTGGATGTAGACGAGTGCGCTGATGGAAGGGAGCCGTGTCCAAGGGGCAGACTATGTGTTAATACTCCGGTAGGTGTCCTGAGCCCATTGTATACATTTAATGAGAGATGTATTATTTAATTTAATTGAATGAATTATAAAGTGTGCAATTTTCAGGCAGAATAATAACCATTTTTTTTGTAAAATGTTTTTTTGTATATAGGAGTTTCTTTATGCTATAGCAAGCGGAGTCACTTAACAACAGGTGAACCGCATTCACCTGTTGTTAAGTGACTGACCGCAGCCCATGAACATCTACGACGAAGTGACGCAGATGTCTTGCTGGCTTGAAGGAAGGGGAGAGAAAAGGGAGAGGATTAATGATAGGAAGTTGGGTGATTTATGGATAAGAAAGGAATGGGATGAGAAAACAGGCCTCCGGGCACCCGCTCACCATACAAAACAATAGTAAAACAATATTATTCATCTAAATGTTTATCGTTGCAATAGGGCTCGTTCACATGCGTGCCCTGCGGTGGTCACTTCTACGTGAACACGTCTCGTCCGTGCGTGGACGTCGGCGACCTGGTGCAGCGCTGCGACCCCGCGCGGTGTCGCCGCTACAACGCTGTGTGCGGCTACGGGCAAGCGTGCGTTTGTGCGGTTAGTACACGCTGAATTTTAGACTAACTAAACTCGTAACTTATGGTATGTCGCGTTGCAACGCCGTGTGCGGCTACAGGCAGGCGTGCGTTTGCGCGGTTAGTACACGCTCTATTTTAGACTAACTTCTAACTAAACTCGTAACTTATGGTCTGACGCCGCTGCAACCCCGTGTGCGGCTACGGGCAAGCATGCGTTTGTGCGGTTAGTACACGCTCTATTTTAGACTAACTTTTAACTAAACTTGTAACTTATGGTCTGCCGTCACTGCAACGCCGTGTGCGACTACAGGCAGGCGTGTGTTTGCGCGGTTAGTACACGCTCTAGTTGAGACCAAACGTAACATTAGCTTATGTTGTTTGAGTCGTCGTGGCTTATCAAATCTTATTGGATCAGCAAGGAGAAACGGAGTGTTACTATCGATGACTAGGTATAACTGATAGATGGAATAAGTAATGATTCTTTAACAACTACAAGTTAAAGTTCAAATGCTACTAAAGTGCAAAGTTTTATTGTTAGGGAATCTCATCAGATAATGATTTTATTTATTACATTTTAAATATAAACTTTGTCATTGCTATTTGAATTTAGATCTATTTAATAAGTGTATAATTTTGTAATCATTTAATTTAACTTTTAATTGGTATGCTTAATATTAGAGTAGAATGTATGAGAATCCATTACTATTATATTCTGGCAAATTAAATGATTTGAATTTGACGATGTACGTTTTTTCAGACTGGTTGGGCCGGTAACGGTACAGTGTGCGGACCGGATCGCGATATAGATGGATATCCGGATCATCAACTGCCTTGTTCTGAACGGCACTGCGCTGCAGATAACTGCCCTGATGTGTCCAACTCCGGTCAGGAAGACGCGGACAAGGATGGTATTGGAGACTCTTGCGATCCAGATGCCGATGGTGATGGAATACCTAATATACCTGTAAGTTTTGGCATAGCTTAAAATGCGGTAGTCAGTGCATGTGTAATAATAGTAAAACAGAAAAAAACTTAAACAATTGCAAGTTCGGTTTTTCACTTTAATCCAGACTTTTAAAAATTAAATATAGCTTGATCTATTTTACTTACTTACTTATTCTATGGAGTTAAAACCCTGTAGTGGGTCTTGGCCTCCGAGACGAAAACTCTCCATCCTGACCGGTTCTGAGTGCTTTCTTGCTAGTTATTACTATTAGTAATTCTATTTTAATTGGTGTTAAACAAGTGTACAAGAAATTTAATAATAATTAATAATAATAAATCATTTATTTTGCCAGAACATGAGTTTAAATGGTTTAATTTTATTGTAAATCAGGACAATTGCCCTCTGATCGCCAACCCGGACCAACTAGACCGCGACGAGGATCGCAGCGACAAGCGAGGAGACGCGTGTGACAACTGCCCGCGGAGGTTCAACCCGGGGCAGGAGGACGCCGATCGGGACGGGCTGGGGGACGTGTGCGACCCTGATATGGATAATGATGGTGAGGAAATTGCCCTATCGCCAGACTGGATTAGTTACATTTCAAATGGGGTCATTATGACAAACTGCATTTGAGTCGACTCGAACTTGGCTCAAGATTTTAATCATATTTTAGCCATAAGATATATTTTATGGCATATTTTCCTTTCAGCTTCCACTTCGCTTACTTTATATCCCGTAATTTGTTTTTCAAAACTGCATTGATAAACACCCGGTATATGCTTATTTCTTAAGTTGATATATTTTATTTAACTTAAAATGATAGTTTTTATATTATTTAGTTTAATTTGAACTCTATAAAAAGTTAAAAATGCGAACCACAATCCACATCCCATCAATTTCTTCTTTCAACTCAAAATTTCCTTCTCCTATTTGAAAACATTCAATTATTTGACAGGTATACCAAACGAGAACGACAACTGTCCGCGCGTGTACAACCCGCAGCAGGAGGACATGGACGGCGACTACATCGGCGACCTCTGCGACAACTGCCCGCGCGTGCGCAACCCGCAGCAGGACGATGCCGATAAGGACAATGTGGGCGATGCGTGTGACAGCGATGTGGATAGAGACCAGTGAGTAGATAAATGATAACTTATTATGTGACGTCATCGACCTCTGTGACAACTGCCCGCGCGTGCGCAACCCGCAGCAGGACGACGCCGATAAAGACAATGTAGGCGATGCCTGTGACAGCGACGTAGACAGAGATCAGTGAGTAGATAAATGATACCTGATGTAACTAATGTGACGTCATCGACCTCTGCGACAAATGCCCGCGCGTGCGCAACCCGCAGCAGGACGACGCCGATAAGGACAATGTGGGCGATGCGTGTGACAGCGACGTGGATAGAGACCAGTGAGTAGATAAATGATAGCTTAGGTGACGTCATCGACCTCTGCGCAAACTTCCATATAAAATAAATAAATAATTTGCCCATGAGTGTGCATTCCTTCGAACACGATGCGGATAAAGGCAATGTAGGCCATGCGTGTCGTAGCATTGTGGATAGAGATCAATCAGTTAATATAGTGATATGATTAATGTATGAAAAAAAATATGACAGTAAAAATAACAAAACAAATAATATTCTTAGAGTGTATTGTATAGGTATTATGAAATTACTGTAACAGTAGAAGTAAGGCGTAGGATAGGAACGAAAAAGTTACCACACTCACATGATATTCATATAGGTGTTTTTATATTATATTTCTGAACTTATATACTGTTTTTAGTTCGTGCTTACATTTCTTTGTATTGCATCTTACTAAAGATGGTAACCTTCATATTAATAACGATTCTTTCAGGGATGGAATACAAGATGGTCTAGATAACTGTCCAAATCTAGCAAACAGTGATCAACAAGATGTAGATGGTGATGGGAAGGGAGATGCTTGTGATGATGATATTGACGGAGATGGCATTCCGAACTTGGAAGACAATTGTCCTTTAGTCCATAATCCTGATCAGCTTGATACAAATGGTAAGAACATTATATTGAAACCTGCTCGTTAGTTTAGTATGGTAATAATT
>LQNK01000927.1:334829-349174 GCA_001586405.1 Phoebis sennae
TCAAAACAACTAACTCTTTGCCCGCGGCTTCGCTTGCGTGGGCTACAATTTTCTGTATTTTGAAGAGGCGCGCGTACTGTGATATTTTGGTGAAACCTAAACCTATTTCTTTAGAAAATTATAAAACGAACTATAGACATGCGCATATATCAGCAGTCCTGCAACCGTAATTTTTTTAAACTTTTGTTGTGCGCCTCTACAAAATACAGAAATTAGTAGCCCACGCGTGCGAAGCCGCGGGCGGAAAGCTAGTATTATATAAAATGAATGTGCTTACAATAGTAAAAGTAAAAGATCCGGCTGCATGGATCTGCAGCTATCTGTTAATATAAATAAATAAAACTAAATTCTTACGAATGATAATTTTGATAGGCAAGCCTGCCGTACTCTATTCTAACAATTATTGACATAAAAGAAATCAAACTTCTATTTAGACTATTATTATAGAAATATTAAATTTAAATTATTGTTTTAATTATATCCAAAGCCGTTAACTGCTTTAAAACACTTTTCTTTCGGGAACATTTTTTAACTTTCTTCCGAACAAAATAGGATTTTACAATAATACATGACATGGATTTTGCAATAAGGCATGCTTGATATATTAATTGTTAGTTACTTGTGTGTTGTTCACGTTTCACACACGTGAACCTGCGGCTGCGCAAGGGGCGGTGAAGGGGAGAGGGGCGGAGTGGGCCCGGCGTGCGGTGAGGGACCACTCGCCTATAGATACGGTCATCGGCGGACGTAGTTAATTGTTCCATTTATGTAAACCGATGTGCCAAATATACAATTTATAATAGCGAGACGCCTTTAATTTAAATCTTAAACAATTGGCGACCGTGACAGGACACAATAAATTGATAACGCTAGACTAAATTTGAAAGCAATATTTCAGCTCAAATCAGGACCTCACTCGCAGCGCCTCCTGATGAGCGGTAGCCCTCATTAAAATTACCTTATATTACAGAAACTACATGACAGTCCGTCTCGACCCAGAGGGAACATCCCAACAGGACCCAAACTGGGAGATCGCCAACGAAGGCGCCGAGATCATCCAGACGCTCAACTCGGACCCCGGACTTGCGGTGGGCTTCGACAACTTTGGGGGCGTGGACTTTGAAGGCACCCTCTTTGTTGACTCGCAAATTGATGATGATTATGTTGGATTTATTTTCGGGTGAGTTTTAAGGCCGAAATTTATATTTCAATTTTCGGAAAAAAAGACATTTTATTGATACGCAAATATGAGGGCAAATCAATACATGGTATAAAACAAAGTCGGTTTCTCTATCCATATGTCCCTTTGTATGCTTAAATCTTTAAAACTACGCAACTAAACTAAGTGATTCAAGAGGAAAGTTTATATTATGTATGATAACATCCATTAAATAGTGGAGAAATACTGTTATTTTTTAAATTTTTTAATGTGACTGCTTTTTTAGCTGAACCCTACGAGAGTTATCAAAATAATGTACTAATTTTTATATCTGTAGTGCATTTAGTATCACCATTGCACTCGTGCAAAGCCGGGGTGGGTCACTAGTGAATGGATAAAACAATTGACACTTAAATTTCGCAGTTGTAAATTAATTACAGATCTGTATTCATAATACGTCTACAAATAATTCCCTTCCAAACTTAATTATGTTTGATTTTCTTTGGATACAATGACGATAAAAGAAATCTTAATTACAATTTCGTTTTCATTAAACATTTCAATTTTTCTCCGATTAGTTTTACGTTTAAAGTTAAATTATAACTTTCATACTCACTTTTTCAATTCTTATGAAGTTTATTTGTTAATAATTGATCATTAAAAATGTTTTATTGCTCATAAGAAATTTCAAGAATTACAGTAAGATATTTATTACCTTAAATATACTACAAGTTTAAGTAGACAGGCTAGTGAGTCTCAAACTAGACTTCTCCGATTAGTTTTACGCTTAAAGCTAAATTATAAGTTTCATGCTCGCTTTTTTGATTCTTATAAGTTTATTTGCTAATAATTGATCATTAAAAAAGTGTTTTATTGCTCATAAGAAATTTCAAGAACTCCAATTTTCATAACTTAAATATACTACATGTTTAAGTAGTCTCGGCTGGTGAGACCCAAACTAGACTAACCTCTGTCTCTTGGACCTCGCAATCGTTACGATTTTCTTATATCAATAGATATCAAAACAACAAGCGTTTCTACGTGGTAATGTGGAAGAAGAACACACAAACGTACTGGCAGACCACGCCGTTCAGAGCGGTGGCGGAGCCGGGCATACAGCTGAAGGTGGTCAACTCCAAGACCGGCCCGGGCAAGACGTTGAGGAATGCGCTGTGGAACACTGAGTCTACTCCTGATCAGGTATGAGTCGATTGCCGCAGTGGATGTGGCAATGGTCTATCGCGGGGGTGTGGGTTCGATCCCCACGAGCAGAAAATTATTATGTGTGTAATTTTCTGCTGTCTGGGTGTTAATCTATAGTATGTGTGTATTTATAAAAAAACATGTTTAAGTATGGCTATGACTTATCCAGTTTCCATAGTACAAACTTCGCTGAGTTTGGGACTAGATGGCGTAGTGTTAATTGTCCCTGATTATTTATTTATATTTAACACATAAGAAGAGTCACTAAAAGTGTGACATCACGTTTGAGGATATCGGCGCGTTCCATCGGAAATCTCGGACTCCTCAGTTTGTGCAAATGTAGGCCACCGAGAAAGTTTAAGTGCGTCTTTTTCCCCTAGAAGACGTAGTATTAGAAGAAGATATCCCCGTTTAAAAAAGGATATATTTCACTAAAATTTTATGATGTTCTTTTGTTTTGTCCTTGTGTTATTTTAATTTTTGTTAAGTCCAACGTTATTCTTATACATATTGGGTAGACTTAACTAAAATCAAAGGTGAAAAATTTTCTTCGCTACTTGTCTATAGCGTTGATTTGAAAAAAAAAATGTTCGTCCTAAAACTACGAATGATCATTATCATCATCAATTTACGAACGATGATCAAATGGCCAACCCATTTGCAATCCACATTTCATTCCTTCCCTATACGTCTTAACTTCTAAAGCATTGAGCTCAAAAAGAAACATTTGTTTCATCCACTTTATTACACTTCGAACGATTTCTATGAAGCTTGCAAGACACATTTTATATTATTCCTTACAGGTCACATTGCTATGGAAAGACCCACGCAACGTAGGTTGGCGCGAGAAGACCGCGTACCGCTGGCGCCTGCTCCATAGACCTAAGATTGGTCTCATCCGTTTGAAGATCTATGAGAACAACCGCTTAGTTGCTGACTCCGGGAATGTGTACGACTTCACGCTGAAGGGGGGAAGACTCGGCGTGTTCTGCTTCTCGCAGGAGATGATCATCTGGTCCAATCTCGTTTATAGGTGTAATGGTAAGTCCATGTGAAATTCCTTTGAGTAGGTATCTGAGGCAAGCTGAAACTAGTATGACGCCTCTGCTATTATACTCCGACATGGAACTGCAGATCTGGCTGATGAGTAGTAGTAGTAGTAGTAATATTCAATAGAATGACACACAAGTACATCCACTGGTCATCCACAAGCGCCATAGACCTAAGATAGGTCTCATCCGTTTGAAGATCTATGATAACAACCGATTAGTCGCTGACTCCGGGAATGTGTACGACTTCACGCTGAATGGGGGAAGGCTCGGCGTGTTCTGCTTCTCGCAGGAGATGATCATCTGGTCGAATCTTGTTTATAGGTGTAATGGTGAGTCGATGTGAAATTCTTTTGTATAGGTGTTAAAGGCAAGCTGAAAACTAGTATGACGCCTCTCCTAATATATACCGACATGGAACTGCAGACCTGGCTGATGAGTAGTAATAGTAGTAGTAGTAATATTAAATAAAATGACACACAAGTACATCCACTGGTCATCCCCAAGCTCCATAGACCTAAGATAGGACCCATCCGATTGAAGATCTATGAGAACAACTGCCTAGTCGCTGACTCCGGGAACGTGTACGACTTCACGCTGAAGGGGGGGAGGCCCGGCGTGTTCTGCTTCTCAGGAGATGATCATCTGGTCCAATCTTGTGTATAGGTGTAATGGTGAGTCGATGTGAAATTCTTTTGTATAGGTGTTTGAGGCAAGCTGAAAACTAGTATGACGCCTCTCCTAATATACACCGACATGGAACTGCAGACCTGGTTGATGAGTAGTAGTAGTAGTAATATTCAATATAATGACACACAAGTACATCCACTGGTCATCCACAAGCTCCATAGTCCTAAGATAGATCTCATCCGTTGGAAGATCTATGAGAACAACCGCCTAGTTGCTGACTCTGGGAATGTGTACGACTTCACGCTGAAGGGGGGAAGGCTCGGCGTGTTCTGCTTCTCGCAGGAGATGATCATGTGGTCCAATCTTGTGTATAGGTGTAATGGTGGGTCGATGTGAATTGAAGCATTTCTTTCATTTTGGTGTTGTATGTTTTCCTAAATATCCACAGATTTCTACACTTATATTGTAAATAAAAAAAAATAATAATCCATTTATTTCTGACAAAAAAGTCTATATTCATTTCATAATTTAGTACATTTATTTTTAAATTATTAAGAATACATTATTGAAAGGAAAAATTTGTTTGTTTCGTTCAAAAATTACTGGATTGCTTTTAAAAATTATTTTACCATTCGAAGGGTACATTATCCACGAATAAAATAGGCTATATTTATAGGCAATTGGATAGTGGATTTTAAAGATAAGTTTAAAAAAATCTAAACTATTTAATTTTTTTTCAGACAAAATTCCCTCCAACATAGTATCGGAGTTGCCAACCAGACTACTGAAGAAATTGGAAGTTGATCATGACTTTGTATACGCTTAATTTTCTATAATAATATAAATTTTAGTTTTGAAATTTAAATTATTTGAAATTAAACATCTTCATGACATTTAAATAAGGTGCATTTAAATTTGAATTTTTGTTAGTTTATCTAAGTTTGTTAATGACAAAAAAACTAAACACGGTAAACAAAATAAATTTAATTTAAAAAAACATTATTATCTATTAACAAATTACATATAAAGTAGTTTTAAGTGACCGCTACTAAATGCTTTAAAAGTTTTAGCTTTAATATCCCTGTAACCAAATAATAAATCCAAATATTTAATCCTTTATTATATGTTCTTGTTTTGTGTTCAATGTGCTGACGAATAATGTCGTTTGATAATAAATGTATACGTAAATAAGGTTTATAAGTGAAAATGTAACATCGTTGAAGAATGAACTTTTTTATAGCTAAATAGCTCCTTCATGACACAGCATTTTTTATATGACTAAGTTAAAATGTCTCTATCGTAATAAAAAATCCTATTTATTGAGTTGTTTTATTTTATACGACGTAATAATTATTGATAGGTAACCTTACAGACGGACAAAGAATGGACTGAAAAGCGAGAGCAATATTGTGTGTTCGTGTTTGCGATACTTACTGTCCATTACGAAATTATTTTAATAATATATTGACTTAATCAATGTGTTCAGACACAAATAAATATAGCATAGTTTAAAAATCTAAGCGTTGAGCTAATCGTCCAAGAGGACTATTTTTGGGTAGGTGTTTGGGGGCAAGCTGAAATCTTGTACGATGCCTCTCCTATTATACACCGACATGGAACTGGATACCTGGCTGATGATTAGTAGTAGTAATATTCTATAGAATGTCACACAAGTACATCCACTGCTCCGCATCGTATGGAACGCTATTTCTATACAATTAAAGAATCCGATGCGTACCTATGATACCGACCCATAGACGCATAGCATAAGCAGTAATGTTTAAGTTAGGTATAACTCGTAACAGTGAATGGAACTCTTTAGAAGAATTTTGCATAAACATTTAAAATAAACACCAATTTGTCAATTGTCATTAAGACTTATTTTGCTAGTAGTCTACAAGCGTTTTAGATAATTTTGAAATGAATTTTAATACCGAAGAAAATACACAGACATTAACGGATCAGGACAGCCCAACGGATCCTAATGTAGAGGAACCGAAACAGCAAGAAGTAAAAAGTAGTGTAGGAACAAACATTGGCGATGGAACTGATATGCAGAGTTCGAGAGTATCCGTCGAGCCACGAGCGAGTTCCAGCAAGACTACAAGAAAAAGTATTAGACGACGTCGAAAATATGAAGCTACTCGATCAATTATACCGCGCAGTTCTAAAACGAAGGCTAAAAATTTGATTCATAATATAGCTCGAGGTATTAAGCTGCGTGGAGAGGCGCAGTTGAGAATATTGCATAGTACAGCGATGCGTCGAAAAGCAGCTAAATCTGAGGCTGTGTTGAGACGCAGGTTACGCATGACACATTCGTCAGAATCCTTCATAACCTCAGGAAAGTGTCCCCGATGTGGCCACGCTTCTTGTAATTGGTATCCTAATAATAAATGAGTGACGGTTTTTCATATTTACATAATTATTTAGATTTTATCCTATTCTTTGATATTGTTGATATAAATAAATATTTGTGGTTTGAAAAACATTTTATTATTTATAGAATATAGTATAATGTACATTAAAGTTTTGCTATAAAAACATTTCATCTGGATTTAATAGATTTGGGTTAGTTTTTGTATAATCAGATGGTATTTTACATTTACATTATACGTTAGTCTTGAAAAAGCCAAATTGATTCAGCGAAATATGGTTTGATGTCAGTGAAAGAACTTGAATACTATAAAATTAATGACACTGTCTCTACATTTTACTAATATGTCTAAAGCAATGTACAATTCATGTTTCAACCTTATAAATTTATTATAAGGTTGAAACATGAATTGTACATTAAAATATAATTTTTGTCAATATACGCTTATCCTGTAAATCATGCTCCAGGTAATTCGATTCTCGTTTACCCACCATGGCATATTGGAACACGTATTACATCGCCTCTAAGCATAATATCTCATGTTCAATTTTTATGCAGATTACCTTTTTGTTCCCGCTTAAACCTACAAAGTGGGAGCCCATGATCATAAACTTAAGATACATATATGCGTTCTATTTCCTTGTACATTGGGACCGAAATGATTTCGGTTTCTGGCTTCAAGAATAATAATTTGTCCATTTTTCTATAATACCATAACTAAATAATTAAGGTCTTATAATTAAGGAATAATTATTACGGGTATTGGGAATCGTTTTCGCTATTATTTTAAGAAGTAAAGATATAAAAAAGAAATGTTTTAAGAAACAATGCTTAATTTATGCCTAGTGACGACGGCTTGAATTCAGAGCATAAACTAATTAAATTCTTTGGTTTAGGTTTATACCATTTCATATATTAAAATTCAGAATTTCTCATTAAAAGATTCACCATCTGTGCCGTTCTGCACTGCACAATTTGTGTGATTTAAATACTATTTTTCAGTAAAGGGAAAATGAAACAGCAACATAATATTACAAATATATTTATTGTACCATTGTACACACATTTGTATAACACAGATATTAACTATCACTTAGAGAAACTGACGAATTGTACAGCTAATAAGGAATCCCAATAAGGACAATTCATTGA
Organism: Phoebis sennae; assembly: GCA_001586405.1. NCBI lineage: Eukaryota > Metazoa > Arthropoda > Insecta > Lepidoptera > Pieridae > Phoebis > Phoebis sennae. The sequence continues at coordinate 342,400 of LQNK01000927.1, forward strand.
AATTACTTATAAATATTGTGCTCAAGCAATGTTGATAGGAATAAAATGTTTGTGCATACGCAACAATGGCCGTTGTTGGCGAAGCAATAGTGATGTTACTGCAACAGTAAAAAGTTTTAACAACTGTTTGGTAAAAATATTTTTTTCAGAAGTTGCGTAATTGATTGGCTATTTGTGGTTGTATCAGAGATTATAGATTTAGATAGTATTACAGTTTTTATGGAATTCACTAAAATTACTTCATGAATTAAAAAAAATGTGGACCTGTAATAATATGATCGCTGGCAATAACTACTATAATAAATGATCGAGGTGAACAAAGAAAAACTTTACTCATATTATAAAGCTGAAGACTTTGTTTGTTTGAACGTCTCTTAGGAATTAATAATTACTGGTCAGGTGTGAAAAAAAATATGTGTTACATAAGGAAGGCCGCCTGGAACAGCTAGTATTCAGTAGTCTTGCAGTAAAATCGCTATAGTTTCGCTTTAATTGATGGCGAAGTGAAGGAAGATAATCAGTCACTCGTTCGGTATAAAACAACAATCAACATTTACTTATTATTTACGAAGAAATTATTAATTCACTAAGTACATCGAGTAATCCAGACAACTTATCGACATTTTAAAATATTATTACAATTGTATTATGATATTTCATGATAATTTAATATTAAGTACGTTATCGTCCAATTTGTCGATGTTTGATATGGATAGAAGCGTTTATAAAAGGGTCTAACAACACGAGGTTTCTTACTTTTATGAAAATTTCGTGTAGCCAGAGAAAATTGGATTAACTGACGGCTCAGATGTATCAGCTTTTAAAAATTATCGATTTTCTTTTCAATTTAAATACATTTATAAAGTGTTACTATGCAATCTACAATATATTTAACAGATAATTTATCTTCATGTGGCTTTGCAGAATTAATTTAATATATTAGTAGGTAATATGTACAAATGTACCGTCAGTCATATTAACAAGTTTAATAATTTATTGCATTTGCTACCTTACAGTAATGTTGCTAAGATTTACACATTATTTAATTACAGATTCTATAATCATTGATGATTCTATTATATACACTATATTCCAGAAGGTTGCACAAAATATTTGGTATAATTGAACACATTGTGATGAAATTTGATGGTCAACAAAAGTTATAAAATCAAATTCTGTAAACTGTATATAAAAATCCTTTACGTTAAATGATTATGTTTGAAAAATTGCACATCAAATTTGTACAGATATAATTGATATGTTTAAATATAGGATAAAAATCAAGCGTCTTTGTCACAAAATAGATAGGTACCGAAGTCAAACTCTTAACAAAGCGCGAGCAACGCACACATTGATTCCATTCACCGACTCGATATTTCGGGTCACGTCGAACCGTTTATCGTTAGCGTTCGAGAATAGCGCCTGTGTGCGTAGGAGTGAAGAGTTAAATACATACACGAGTTTGACTTCTGCACCTAGCTACTTGGCGTCTTTGTCGAGTTTAAAAACAGCGATAAGTATAAAGCATTAAATAGATTTCATATAAAATTCTAATTTTAAAAATTCCAATCAATTCCGAAAAAGCTTTATCTAATTCTAATTTTAAACTATCATAATTATTAACATTATTCATTAGATCAGTTCCAATAAATTTAATGGTACTCGACAACGATATTTACACCTCACGTAGATTGTATTGTCTGAATGTTAACATATTCTATGCTGTACAATATTTATAAAAGTTGTAAAGATCAGAGTTGCTGGCGACTTTTTCATAGAACTTTATTTACTTGTAACTAATTATATATTATAATTTATAGTTACGCTTAAACTACCGCGATAAAGGCGCGTTTACATTGGTCGATAAGTCTCTCGTTCGGGATAACGTCCGACTTTTCGACAATGTAATGCAATTAAAAGCGCCGATCTAGAATGTCGCGTGCTTTCATAAGTGGCACATCAATAAACTCAAATTATCATTGCTTGTAACCATATCAATGGCAATAATAAATCAAGTTACAAGGACAAATTTAATTAAATTTTGTACAAAGGTCATAGTACATTCGTCTATTTTTTTGTAAAAAAAGCCAAATATAGAACAAACGTTTTGTATAAAGATCAAGAATAACAATTTCTAAATTATCCTAAATAAACCAAATCAAAGAAAGATTTACAACTTCATAAAGAACGAATACATTAAGTACATGCGTATTAAAAAATAAATCGTTTCAAAAATCCGTTTCGTATATTTCAATTCCATTTAATTGAAAAATGATGTATGTAAATCGTTTTTCAGCGGGCTCAATTCCATTATAATGTAATCTTTGTTTTTCTTCACCGTTCAGATGTATTTTTATGTTAACATAATTATTTTGTTTCTTCTTTTAAGTGCGAAAGGCCAAGGCTGTTTTTTTAATAATAGAAATAAAACAGATAATACAACGGTCCAAGTGTAAGTACATTTGTAGGTAAATGAATTCAAAATCAACGCAAACAGAGCAAAGTGAGCGCAATAATGTATTCAAAGAAATGCAAAGCCGCTGCAGATTTATAATCATCATAATTTCGCCATTCAGATGCACTTTAGCGCGACGATAGTTATTGTCCCTCATTTTCATTCTTATTGCTAGTCTTGCAAATATCGAAAGCTTTTCAGCTCGAGTATCGCGTTTATAAATACGTTCGTACTGTGGAAGATTCTGTAGTCATTTTCATGTATTATTCGTGTTAATCTAGGTTTTAAACTTCAGTGAAGCCAATCTCATTTAATTTGACTCTAACTGTGATTTTTTCACATCTAAATCAATGCGGCAGTCAAGAAATAGAAGGTTTGATGTCTCTATAATTATATTTACAAATTATAATGCCCTTTAATATCTCACGAAGCAAAACTATTTAAAATATTAGTTAAGTAGGAAGTTACTAATCTGAACGAATTCTTTACATTGACACGACTGATCATATTGTACGAATAGCGTAATAGGAATGGATACTCAGAATAATTTGATATAATGTTCAGTAATGCTTGACATAGTTCCTAATTAATGAAAACAAGCTGAAACATGCTCATTGCAGACTGAATGCGACATGTTGACACTGGTCCAGATAATAATTCAGGCTAATTCAACATGCTTTCAGACGCAAACTGAATTTAAATCATGATACGGCTGTCACTAGCAAATAGAAAGTTAACTATATCGCTACGTCTAATTGAAAATGCTCAAGCATTTACGTCTGTTTATGCGCTTGTGACCAAATGTACTGATAAAATTATCTGTCTGATATTATATATGAGTGGATGTAATTATCAGTGCATGGAACGGCTTTCGGAACGAAAATAATCCATCATTAAATTTATCCGATAAGTCGAAAGCATTCATGTTACGAAAACATTCGCAGAGTGCGCTGGCTATATGACTTGATGGAACTTTTAACGTCTTTCCCCTTCCCATTATATTTGACTGTAATGATTTTAATTAAAATAAGTTTCACACATTGCTGAAGTTAATTTACTTTCAAAGTCACCGTCATCTAAACACGTACGTGGAAAATGAACGCGTGGCATACTATTTCATCGCTATCGACGATACTGGATCGTTAACCAAATCGAAAAGATACAGTCCACTGGAAAACAGACTCTACTACAAGGTTATGTGGTATAAAATCGTGTTACTCTTGTCGGGACACAACTACGGGGGTGTAAACTGTCCGTGCATTAAAGCGACAGAAAATTTATGGCTACACTGCAGAATTAGCGCGATATTTTACAGTTTTTTTGCACCGTCCGGACCTTGAAAACTCATTTTTAAATGAAAACGAATAAAAATGAAAGGAAATTGATTTCGTGCAATATTTCAAAGCGAAATTAGCAATGAAATCCAATATATTATCAGGACTGGTAGATAAAAATATTTATTTTAATTTAAGTACTGAGAGTTTTGTGAAAGAAACTCGTATTTTTGTGTTGTATGGACGAGAGAGGTCAGAGGTTTATATTTTTCATGCTTCGTGCACGCTTAATATATATTAATACAATTTAAATAAATTCAAATATTTGAAAGTTTTCAATACACTTGGTAGAAATAGTTTGGATTCATAGGAGCAAATAAAGTGGGCTATTTTAGAAATGCGTCTTTTTATTGCGGGGTGGGTTACTTTTTATTACGATCCAAATGGATTTATTTCGATTTATGACTTTTATATTAAATGAGATTGTCACTTTTATTTTACTCAGCAATGCGTAAGAATCCCAATTCGGCAATATTCCCACCAAAATAAATGACATGCGTCACTTTGACAGATATCGGTAGCCATTTTTTATTTGCAACAAATTTTTGTATAATATGCAAAGAATATAATTTATTAATATAAAGAAGTTAAAACGGCCTTCCTGTGTAATAAACTGTAATGGCGAAAGTTGAAAATCGTTTATTACTTACGTACCTAAAAGCGAATCCGTATTTACAAACTTTCTATGCGAGTTACAAAATGTTTTTGTGGACATTGTTAGCTTTAAAAACCGGTGTGTTTTTTCAGTGTTTGAAGCTTATTTTGCTTTGTGCGTAGGAATACATTGTTAAATAGCTATTTTTAAATGAAACATTTTAATCGGATATGTTTTTAAAATAAATAAATATAATTTTTATGCAAAAAATGATATGGAAGTTTAAAAGTATTTATTGAACATTCATTGGTATTTGGTATGTTATTTTTTGTAAAGTCTCGTAAAGGAAAAAGCTTGCTAGGTCAACGCAATATTTTTTCCGCAGTGCTCCCTGGGCACTATGGTATTCTTTGAACTATTGTTATGTAACTGGTTTATGTGTTTTTGTTTTCTTTTTAGATTGCTTGAAATATTTTGTGGTAATTAACATTTATTGGTTTTTAAGTTTGATGGTTAATGGAGCTTACTTTTTTATTTACAGAAGGTAATATTTTTATAGGTTTCAAGCAGATAATCTCCGATCTTCGTCTCGGTGATTGTGACGAGTCAAACACTATGAAGGTTCTATTTTTTTAACAATGATATTGTATTTTTTTATTTATTTCAAACACTATGAAGGTTCTATTTTTTTAACAATGATAAGTTTCTAGCATCTCAGGTTGTGACGGCGCGGGTGGCTGCGGTTGCTGTGACCTTTGTCTCAGTAGTTGTGACGAGTCCAAAACTTTGGAGTAATCTACATATATTTTGCTTTTTGAGTTTTTTTATGTTTATTGATTTTTAGCATATAGCCCCAGTTCGTGACGGTGAGTGCGGCTGCAGTTGCTGCGGTTTTTTCGCAGATTGCCTTAACAACTGTGACGAATACAGCACTATAGAGGTAACATTTATTCTATTATTCCTTTTTACATATTATTATTGATTGGTTTAGCACATAGTCTCAGGTCGCGAGGGCGCGGGCGGCTGCGGTTGCGGCGGTTGTTCGGCGGACCTTTGCCTCGGCAGTTGTGACGAGTCCAGCACTATGGAGGTTATATTTATTTTATTATTCATTTTTTATATTTATTGCTATTTATTGGTTTAGCACATAGCCCCAGTTCGTGACGACGCTGGCGGCAGTTGCTGTGGTCTTTTCGTAGATTGCCTTAACAGCTGTGACGAGTCCAGCACTATGGAGGTTATATTTATTCTATTCTTCCTTTTTATATTTATTATTATTGATTGGTTTAGCACATAGTCTCAGGTCGCGAGGGCGCGGGCGGCTGCGGTTGCGGCCGTAGTTCGGCGGACCTTTGCCTCGGCAGTTGCGACGAGTCCAGCACTATGGAGGTTATATTTATTTTATTATTCTTTTTTATATTTATTATTATTGATTGGTTTAGCACATAGTGTCAGGTCGCGAGGGCGCGGGCGGCTGCAGTTGCTGTGGTCTTTTCGTAGATTGCCTTAACAGCTGTGACGAGTCCAGCACTATGGAGGTAACATTTATTTTATTCTTCATTTTTTATATTTATTATTATTGATTGGTTTTAGCACATAGTCTCAGGTCGCGAGGGCGCGGGCGGCTGCGGTTGCGGCGGCTGTTCGGCGGACCTTTGCCTCGGCAGTTGTGACGAGTCCAGCACTATGGAGGTTATATTTATTCTATTCTTCCTTTTTATATTTATTATTATTGATTGGTTTAGCACATAGTCTCAGGTCGCGAGGGCGCGGGCGGCTGCGGTTGCGGCGGTTGTTCGGCGGACCGTTGCCTCGGCAGTTGTGACGAGTCGAGCACTATGGAGGTAATATTTATTTTATTATTAATTTTTTATATTTATTATAATTGATTGGTTTAGCACATAGTCTCAGGTCGCGAGGGCGCGGGCGGCTGCGGTTGCGGCGGTTGTTCGGCGGACCTTTGCCGCGGCAGTTGCGACGAGTCCAGCACTATGTAGGTTATATTTATTTTATTATTCCTTTTCTATATTTAATATTATTGATTGGTTTAGCACATAGTCTCAGGTCGCGAGGGCGCGGGCGGCTGCGGTTGCGGCGGTTGTTCGGCGGACCTTTGCCGCGGCAGTTGCGACGAGTCCAGCACTATGTAGGTTATATTTATTTTATTCTTCATTTTTTATATTTATTATTATCGATTGGTTTAGCACATGGTCTCAGGTCGCGAGGGCGCGGGCGGCTGCGGCTGCGGCGGTTGTTCGGCGGACCTTTGCCGCGGCAGCTGTGACGAGTCCAGCACTATGGAGGGGCGCGGCGGGAGGTTCCCGCTTACCATGTGCGAGAGGGACAGATCGCTGGATGCGTTCGTGTCGCCTGAAATGGAAGTAATGTTTA
>LQNK01000927.1:352402-367558 GCA_001586405.1 Phoebis sennae
CACCCGCCTCACCCGCCGCCTCCTCCTCGTCGTATCTGCCCAGGACAGACTCCATTTCTAGGCTACGGTTTGGATTATCGGTTCGGTAGTTATTTGGTTTTCTTTTAAGTGAGGTTAGTCATGTTTATTTGAGATATGTGGTTAATGTTGAGTTAGTTTAACACGTGATTGCACACTCTTGTAATATTTCTGGTGGCCTCATATCATCTCGTTTTCGAAATTATATCTGAGACACCTTGTTTTATTTTAAGTGAGTTCACTGTTAGCTTTTAAATGTTGTATGTTTTTGTATGCTGAATGCTGATGTAAGTAAAGCCCGGGAGTACAGGCTGTAGACTGTAGTGTCTGTTTGCGACAAACTCCATTTCTAGGGTACGGTTTAAATGGCATCAGTTCAGCAGAGTTTTGTGATTTGCAACATTGGTTTAGTTTTTTATGATGGTAATTGGATGGACGGTATTTTAATAAATTGAATGATGGCAACTATGTATAACCCTCCTGTTTCCTCCGTAACTGTCAGAACAGGATTCATTTGTAAGGGATAAACATTATACCGGTTTAATAGTTACTTGAACTTCTAGCAGGGTTAGTCACACAAAGAAAAACTGATTTTTATCATTAAAAATTTTAAATGGATATTTTTTTTAAGTTATTTATAAAATGTTTGCGCTTTAATTTAATATAAATAACGTCTTGATAAATTCTTGTGCTAATATTAAATAGTCAAAGAAATTTAATAATAATATACTATGCTCGTGTATATACTATGTATACCTTTCAACTTTACCTCAACGCGGACAAGCTCGTTAAAACAATATTACCGATACAAATTTCCGATTGAAGTGTGGTCGATTTGTAAACTTTGAATAAGTCTGTGATTAAGTTGGAGTGTTACCGTGTTTCTATCTTAATAACACTCCAATTTCAATACTGGTTTGAAATTAAATTTGAATTTAATAATTACGATCAAAGTTGTAACTATGTTAAGTGCCATTAATGCATTAACGATTCGATTCATAGAAATAAATTTGATTAATAAGAAAATATTTTATCAAATAAAAATAAGATTTTTTTTTATAAAGTGTACTAATTTTCACGACAATGTATTGAAATGTTTTAGAGCGTTGTGTCAATTTGCCTGAAGCAACGCTCGCTTAGTTTTGTATTTGAAATGTCCCGCTTTCAACGAAATTATGAAAACATCCCATCCAGTGTTTCAATGTTCCAATTACATATCATATTATTTATAATTCATTGTAATTTAAATTTTGATACAAAATTAATATATTAAAAAGTATCAAGCGTAGATTATTGGATACTTCTTGTCTCTACGTTTTTAATTTTGAGTTCAAAGTTGAGCGAAATCGGTGGGAGGATTACAAAGATAGGGGCGATTTTCATAGGAATATAGCCGAGTGTGGTATGAAATGAAAGGTCTCGATTTATACATTACAACGCGATCTAGCCACTAGTTTATTAGTTTACACTATATCAGGAACTTGGCGATATACTTTGTGTAAAAATTTATTTGAAATGTATTTATTGAACTCACCGACGCTGTATCAAGTTCTCCATAATAATATAGTCGTCTTCTTCCGCGCCTCGTAGATGTTCCTTTTCCATATAAAGTGCGAATTCTGGGTTAGACATTTCACTTGCGTGGCGTCTTCTCACTGAGGGCGAAGTGGCCCTCGCCGGGGAAAGCAGGCGGGTTGTTATTGGTGTTCTACAAACAAAAGCATAGAAATATTCTTTGATTACTAATAAAACTTAGTACAAAGTATAAAACTTTTCTTTTTAAAGTTAAAAGTTTGGATTTATTAACTAAATATTTCATTCCTATCTGACGCTATACGTCATGTTTTAGTGTATATTAAAAGTGTATGAAACGTATTTAGATGGAGGTTTGAAAAGGCAAAAATAAATCATTTTTACAGCATTTCAGCCAAATATTTTATTTCAATAAAAGCTCTGTCAAAATCACAAGTTGTATACCAAATGGTGCGTAGAGCTCCACTTTACATAGCAATGTATATCTTCCAGATGTCTTGGAAAATTAGCTAAATGTAGTGTAAATTATTGATGTTCATTGCAAAGGGGTCTGTTGTGCCGAAACAAATGACAAACGTTATTTTGAATGATAACGGTCGCTATTAGTTACAGGAGGTATGCAAGAGGTTTAGGAATAATTACTGTCGTAAATAAATTTCATTTTCACAAAGATTGTAAAGGCATAATACTATGTTGATTTAGGGATTGTATCTTTGACTACAGAACAAGGGGTTTAGGGTTCGAATTCGTGTGAGTCCATCACATTTTGCTGGTAAATAAGGGAATAGAGAGTGCACCTGTATTTGCGTAAACAGTGCATTATAAGATCTCCTGTCCAGTTAACAGAGATTATTTGAAATCGGCCGCCCGTAGTCGAAATAAGATCAGTAAGAACGTTTATCTGGCCGCTATTCACAAATACGAATCCGATCGGAAAGCGTCGAAAATCGGAACGAGATTCATATATATTTCGATAGAAACGTCTTCTTTCCGACCCGAATCGAATTTGTGAATAGGGAGCATGATGATGATGAAGTTATTAAAATTAAAAGAATCATAACTTGTATCAAAGTACCCAACTGCAAATGCATATAGCGTGTATGTGATTGCTCTGCTACAAATCAAGTCAAGATAAATTGTACGGTAGTTAGAACCCGTTGGAATAGGAGACCGGTTGGCACTTTGCCGGTTTTATTTCACTGGTACTAGCGACTCCCTTTTATTTTATAGAGTTGAATAAAACGTTGGAAAATGTCGACAGATCGACCTCTGGATGTCTAGACAATGGTCAGACATATCTTTTCTCGTCCCAATTTAATCGAGATTGGAAAAAAATAATTTAATTAAAATATAATTAAACAATGAAAATACTTGTTATGCTTTGCAAGTAGGTACCAATCTGTTTCTAATGGCCATTAGTTCTCAAAACCACATCATTAACAAAACACCTAAGTTGCATTGGAATATTTTGCAGAATATAATCTAACTACTGATCTGCCCTCGCTTCGCACGGGTGAAAAACTGTGAAAGTTATATATAAAAATTAGTACATTATTTTTATAAATATCGTTGGGTTTGCAATGTAAGCGAAAAAAGATAATTAACGACATCACGTAAGAAACCTCCAAAATAACGGTATTTCTCCACTATTGAATGAACCTTCCTCTTGAATTACGTATTATGTATTTAAAAAACCATATCACCATCCGTTGCGTAGTTTTAAAGATTTAAGCATACAATGGGACATAGGGATACAGAAAGCAACTTTATTTTTTACTATGTAGTGATTATCAGGTAGAAGTAACTCGCTTTTTTATACAATGTCATCTATCTGATGAAAAAAGCGAGTAGAAACATTGGCTAGACAAATAATAAACAGAATACTCCCTGTGTACCCTACACAGTCACATTATAATCCGCTTTATATAAAGCTTGATACGATAAACATTTGCCAAACAAAATGAATGAAACAAAATGTTTCATGAATTTTTTCCAATGAAACTGCAAAAGCTTTTAAGTGGAAAATTAAAAATAATATATAATGATAAAATTAAAATCTCCGCAGTACAGTTTGCCACTGTAAAAGGCCATTACCTTGAGCCAAACCACATCATTAACATTACACCTTAGCTGCACTGGAATATTTAGCGAGATATAATCTCATTATCAGGATGTTTCACCTCGCTTCCGCTATATACAAGAAAGAACATTATTTTCAAACCTGAACACCTTCTATCCTATTATAGACCATATATGTATATATGCATGTATTTTTCTTTTTTTCATTTTGAGTTTTCATCAAAATTTACCTGATAAATCTGATAAAGCTTCTGTGTTGCAAATTAAGGACACGATCATTAAAGTCTTGAAACCTTAAGTAGCGTGGTCCGCGATGTAATTAATCTCTCTAAATGGCCATTACGTTGAGCTAAACCTCATCATTAACATTGCAACTAAACTGCACTGGAATATATAGATGAAATATACTCATGACAACGTTGAACAGACATATTCTTACTTGTTGCATAGTATAGACAAATTCATCCACGAAGACGCGCCCCACTATTCTTCAAAATCGTTGACAATATATGTATGCAAGCTTCTGCTTGTGTGAAGTTTTATAGGTACACACTCATTACCCATGTGTGCACACGCACAATAAAATAAATAGACTAATCAGGACAAAGCATTGAGATGATATTCCAAATTTCAAAATTAAAAAAATAGTGAGGCGCGTCGTCGTGAATGGCACTATCTATAAGCTAGATGCAATTAAATTCACCAAAAAATAAATTTCGTCAAAACGTCTTTACCAAAGGCTCAAAAAACTTATATTGTGCGATTTCAGTAAATTTTCACTACTATGTCAAGCCTCAAGTTTGGTCACAGAAGTGGCACAGAACAATTTGTTACTCTAAATGGCCATTACGTTGAGGCAAACTACGTCCATTGCACCTAAGCTGCACTGAAATATTCCGCGAAATATAATAATATTATCAAACAACTCGCTATAGATAAAAACAATAGTTAAGCTAAACAGACACCCTTCTGTACACTATAGATATAATACAATTCACTTAGAAATGAAAACTTAAACAACAAAGATTGAAAATACTTCTCATAATTTGCAACCTAAGGACATTATCATTAAAGTTTTGAAGTTCCAAGAAGCGTAACGGATTCCATACAATTTGTCACACTGAATAGTCATTACGGTTAGCCAAACCACATCACAAACATTGCTTATAAGCTGCACTGGATAAAATCTCATAGCAAAAATAATGTCATTATCAGGTGGTTGCAAGTCGCTTTTACAATAGACATAAATTGATTGTTCAAGGTAATCATAATATCTCTAATCTCATACAGGCTTATTGGTAACTCGAGGGCTTAAAATGCTATAAAATAAGCCATATTTATGTTTCGCGAAAATGCATAGTTTTTGATATATTCGAATTATAAAGTTTTATTTGAAATGTCTACTTCAGACATTATTGGACGTATTTAACTTTTATTATATTGCAAACTAGGGACATTATTATGAAAGTTTTAAAACCTCAACTGCATGGTCCGCGGTACAATTTGTCACTGTAAATGGCCATTACGTTGAGCCAAACCACATCATTAACATTACTCCTAAGCTGTACTGGAATAATTAGCGACATATATTTTTGATGGATTCAGAGGGTTAACAGTTTAAGAATATTATAAATAGCATTTCTAGTTCTAGATGGATAAGAATTAACACTAATTTTATGTATACAATATAAAATAAGAGATATGGTTCATTTAGTACGGTGAGTGTAGAATATTATCTAAACTAATATTATAAAGAGGAAAACTTTGTTTGTTGGGTTGTAATGAATATCCTCAAAAACTACCCGACCGATTTTAAAAATTCTTTCACCATTCGTAAGCTACATTATCCACGAGTAACATAGACTATATTTTATAGGCTATATATATAAAATTCTACGGGAGCGAAGCCGCGCGGATCAGCTAGTCAATAATATTTTTGTACATTACCGTAGAACGTTCAGACCTTCTATTTTTGTGATTGACGACCTGACTAAGGAAAACAGTGAAGTTGAATAAGTATTAATTACCTTGGTGTATGTGGTGGTGAGAACAGTCCATACACGGTCTCCAGTTCATCCGTGATGCTGGTGTACTCGTGCATGGCCAGCAGTAAGGATCTCGGAGCACCGCCCACGCGAGACCGGCCTGAGGCAATACCGGTCGCACCACCTGTAGCTTCCCAGCCTGATTGACGACCTATGATGATATTTATAATTAGGCTTATTTGTATGCCTAAAACTAATGCTAGGGTGATAGGAGAAGGGTTGGAATCTTGATCCAGATGTAAAAATATAGCGGATATAAGATAGTGGGCGGAAAATCTATCTCGGCATTATATAGCGGTTAGGGAAACGGTAAAATGTACTCAACTTTTGAGAGAATAGATAAATACCGTTCCCCTTCTTGGGGACTAGTGGTAATAAAATTAAGCAAACTGCATAATATGTATTAGGATTCCATCCAAGAAATAAATATACGTTTGTATGCACGGCTCAAGTCTTTGTTGGATCTAAGCGAGATACTAAAAGTTCCATTATTCAAATTGAAATTTGAATACTGCCTTCAGTCTATACGAAGTATTTGATAAGTTGTGGATTTATTAAACTTAGTCTAAGCATATGCTGAGACAAGTTTACATAATACAAAACTAACAGTCTTGACCTAAAATTTACTCGTATACCTAAAGTAGGCTCTACACAACCAAAACAATTGAATTTTACAATAGTTATTACAGATTAAGAACAACCATTGGTGTTTGTTTTTAAATAAGTTAAGCATTCTCAGTTTATATTTTAAGGTTAGCAACAAAATAATTTCAACAAGCTAGTACTTATTATTCAACAAAATACAATTCTTGAATAATTGGTTTACCTGTGACTGAATTATGTAACGAGCTTGCGTCCACAGCAGAATTGTCGGGTTCAGAATGCGTTTGGCTGTGTTGTCTCCGCGGTGCCAAATGTTGGGTGGAGTACGGCCCCCCCATACCACAGTCGTTCCCACCTTCTGAACGCCTGTTGGTTACCAAAGGAATATTGTTTCAAAATCCATCACAAACAGATAAGTGTTTTAGTGGCGTATTGTGAGCTTAAATGTGTTGTACTTTAATAAGTACAATTTTGTGTCTTTGAAAAAGAAAGTTGTGTTGATAATTATTTTGCGAATTGATATATAATCTTGTGATAAGAACAATTTCAAATCTTACCTTTACGTTATAGATAAGGTAAATTTAAGTAATACATCAAAAAACGTTATCAAAAATGCAACAGAGAAAATGCTAGAAGAAACGTGATCGCAACTGTAGTTATTACGTGAACAAGATTCAAGAGAAATAGTTATTTAATTTAAAATGATTTATTTAGAAAATTGCATACTTTGCTTTTAATGTGAAATATTTAATACTAATATGTCTCAAAATACAACAGAGAGGCGTTTCAAATTTAATGCTTGTTCAAACATGATGAAATATTATAAATTTATAGACAGGTTTACTTAGTGATTAAAAGTAAGTGCAATGGTGTTAATGTAAAGTAAAATACAGCATATAGACTAAGGCCCGGTTCCTATAAACGACGGAACGTCATACAACAGATACGAATCGTTTTCATTAACGAGGGGTTATAATCCACCAATCGAAACCAAGTTTGGTAGTTATGTTGACGACACGTTTATTATAGATACGCTTTAGACTTGTGCCTATTAGAATATTGTATTGTCCGTTAGTAAAACGAATCGTTTTATTTTTATAGGAACGGGGCATAAATGAGCTCGTGTAGCTACTCGATCGTAAGTGTATCATAACATTGATAAAATGCATTACTACATAGCTAGAAGCGAAGCCAATTGCGTAATCTTCACTTGACTTACTGTTTCCACAACCGTCTCCTAACAGATGCAAGTAAAAAAAGAAATTAAAATTAAAAACAATAATGGCGATGATCAATTTGGTGTTCGTCAACAAATCTGCGACTGCCAATCTGGGTGAGATGATACAAACAAAACATTTCCTATTGCGATTCATGGCAGAACTAAAATAACACATGCTAACTCAAACGTTACGAATGATTCATGAACTAAGTCTTATACAGCTGTGTCTTGGTGAATCTACGATTTTGTGGCATCTAAACTTGAATTTTTATATCTCACACGATATCACTTTTTGGATTATTTTAATACATTTTCCAATGTGAAATATGAAGTTTGCAAACTATCATTTTCTAAAACGTGACTGTATTTCAAGTAACATCAGATGTTGGATACTTTTTTATACTGTGATATACATAACTTCGAAATTTAACTTTAATCGTTAAAGGGGTGTTTTACATAGTTATAAAATACAAAAACATACCGTCTTGCGTTTGCTGTTCGCCTGGTACCAGCTGAAGTGGTTCGTGGTCGTAAGCTGTGGTTATCCGGAGGTATTTCTCGCACTTCTGGCAAGAACGCGTCATCCGTTGATGATGGCACTAAACCGATTGTTAATACTTTTATATTTTATGTTTATATAAAATCTTCCTTATTGAGGTACAATCAATACCAAAACATCAAGACGACTGAATTATTGAAAGCATTAAGCAAGAGTGATTAAAAATTATAGATTTTATAATTACGTAATTTAGGTTTAAGACACGAAACTGCCTATAAAAATATTTTACGTTTATCTCTAAATGACCATAAAAATGTCCCGTTCACTTTAAGACTTTTCATTTATATTTATATCTTATATTTATTACAATAAATTACGTTATTTAAGATTCAACTGTTATTTCCAAGTAGTCTATATAGTAGTCTTACTTCCTTACTAATATTATAAATGCGAAAGTAACTCTGTCTGTATGTCTGTCTGATTTGGATAAAATTTTGTACAGATTGTTTGAAACCCAAGAAAGGACAGATTTTATCATTTTAGTCGCTTGTTTGTCGCCGGCGGCTCGTAGTAGCTTGTATAAGGCCGCACATGTACTTTTATTTTTGTGTTATTATAGTGATAAAACGATTGAATCGAATTTAGTGTTATATATCACCTTTCTTGTCATCACTAGGTTCCGTCCTATTGCTATCCGAGGACCTTTGCCTTGCCGGTGTTATAACTGTAGGCTTCACAGTCGGGATAACAGTAATATCAGGACCGGCTACACTCGCTCCTGAAGACGTTGACGCTGAATCTGCTTCCTGTTCCTTTTCAGTAACAGCCTCTGGACCGGATTGAGGCATTTCATCCTATGTATGGAAATTATTTTTTATTACAACACTAGTATGTAATACATGTGTCTCATAAATCCTACCAATCAATAATTATGTCAAAATATTTTGTATAGTAAAACTGTTTTGTATAGAACGCAAATAAAAATAAGGTTAGAGCAAAAAAGCTTAATTTTACAACACTGAAACACTATATAAATACGGAACGTAACACAAACTCAATAACAATATAACAACATGTAATGGAAATTGAATCTGCATTAGGGTTTTCGCATGTAGAGGATAAGCTTAGCGAGCTGCAAATAATGTTTAAATTGTTTGCACTTCGCTCTGATGTTATTAACTGCAAAGCAATATAGAGTAAAATTACCGTGTATAGCAATATACTTGTTATATTTACAGTATGTAAAGATATACTAGTATTTTAGAACTCCTTATAAATTTGGTTTTTGTATGTAATTAAAAAAAAGATTGAACCCCTCTACACAACCAAGGGTGGGTCTCAATTCTTTAGATTTATTATAATTGTATGCTTTTTTTGGATTCAATATAAGCAAATTCAAAATTGCATATTCCAAAGCATCGATGATATATTATAGTTTATAGATACGTTATGCTTAGAAAGCTATCGCGAAAAAATTTACCGATTAAGAATAGTATTTAAATATATTTTTCATTAAATTTTCTAGATGATGATTAAAGTGATGATAGTTTAAGAAAGGAAAAAAAGATAGTAAAGGTCATGAAGTCCTAAGAGTACGCAAACGCAATATCATACTGATAACGGACTTTGGTGTTAATTGATACCAAATCTAAGCCTCAAATAAATGCGCTAGGAAACCATCTACAAACTTTAAATATCATCGCATAATTTGCTTACTTAACTGGTGGTACTTTTTATTGAGTATTTTCTTAAACTTTGGAATTATATCTATATTGTAATATGATTGAAAGTCAGTGAAGCATTAGCATTAGGTGAAAAGCCGCGGATTACGAATGGAATGGAGGCGCTTACGTCGGAGGGCTGCGAGGCCTCGTCCTCCTCCTGCACGGGGCGGACGGCGAAGCGCGCCGCGCCCGTGTCGCTGTCCGACAGCACCTGTCCGGTGACGATGCCACATCCACTTAGTGCATTGTGATCCGTGACATTTAGGTTATAAAGGCTTGAAGGAGCGTGTTTCTCAAAATTATATAGACGCAGTAAATAGTTCTTTAATTATTTTTTTTCAATTCTTGGGCGATTATGACTTAATAATTTAAATTCAATAGATGTTGCCGTTTTTTTAATTAATTTAATGAAGGAGAACTATTTTTGAAGGAGTTTTACATTACGTAATTGTGCTCTCTTGTAACGAATTTTCGGGTGATTTCTTTTAAATTTATTAGTTGACATTATTTGATATAACATTAGGATTCCATCAATTTCAAATTTAGTCGAGTTTTCGATATTTTCTCAACATTTTACGAAGTATCTGTTCTATTATTGCAGCAATAAATGATGAATAATTGAAATCAAACAAATATGCATTAGTTTTGAGAAACCACAAATTCCTTGGATCGCGGATCACAATGCAATATAAACGAACTTCTAGACGATTTATTCTAGAAATTCGTTGCGCAACACAATATATGGAATGGATACGAAAAAACAACATTGGACGGTTAATAATGAACATACATGCTGACACAGCAAATAAAAATACATTGGTGAGTAATTTGACAGTAGGGTCACAACACCTAATTAGGGATATCTTTGTACAATAAATTATCATAATTGTGATTTAACATTCATTAAGTTGTGGCACAATTTCGATTCAGTCGACTTTTTAAATTAATTTTGCAACTAAAAACCAATTGATTTTTTTCAACGTCAGTTAAATCACCTTTAAAAACACAAACATTAAAAACATCGGAACATTTTTTTCTGTAAAAAAATCACTAAAACTGACCTCAGATCGATCGCTAGCTGTTCTCAACCTGGATCCACTCGCCTGGAAGGTAGGTGGTGGTGGACCCAGCGTGTCCGTGGAGCCTCTGTTGACGAGCGAAGGGTGAGTGGCCATGAACCGGTGGATCACTGCGAGGTGATTCATTGTCTGTTCCGCTACGTCTTCCAGCTTTCTTAACCTAAATTCTACACTCTGCGGAAATAGCACAAATTGTAATTTTGTAAAACTGTTGTATTGCGAAATAAGAAAATAAATCTACACTAATATTATAAAGAGGGAAACTTTGTTTGTTTGTTTGGATGTAAAGAATAGGCTCAAAAACCACTGGACCGATTTAAAAAAATCTTTCACCATTTGAAAGCTACATTGTATGTTTTATAGGCTATATATAATATAACATTACGCTACGCGAGCGAATCCGCACGGATCAGCTAGTAAATAATAAATTGAAAGATAACAGGGATAAGACAAATAGAGATACACATACAAAGGATGAGTTTATAAAGCGGGTTTTTACGGCAAAAACTAACGGTACTATGGTTAAGCAATAGTGTAGGAATCTAAAGATCGATTTTGATGAAAAAGATAAGTTTAGTCTGATGAGTTAACGGTAAATTTATTATTTTAAAGTATAATAAAAGTTTACTTTACTATATTATTTTTATAAGAGAATGGGAAGGTCTTAAAACATTTATGTTTAACAAACAAGCGAACCTTACCTGTACTGATTGTATTTGGCAATTAGCTTTTTGATTTAAGTCTTCCATTTTGGTCGTGATATGTTCTACTCTATCTGTTGTATTCCTAACTCTTTCTTCTAACGAATTTGATAACTTTATTTCCTGAAATACACATAATTTATTCGTAAAGTATTTTTATATGTACTAGTAAGATTACGAAATATTCTTTTGTATATGTTTAGATAGTCATACAAACTTGTACTTACTTGTTCCCTAAAATAGCCTTCAACGCACTCCTCTTCAAAATCATATAACCTCTCCATATCTTCTTTTTCCAAGAACAGTTTCAATCCGTTATCATATTGAAACCTTTTGTGCGATACGTTTCTTGTCACCCATTTACAAGTGGCGTATATGTGACAGAATATTATCAGTGGCGGGGGAAGCACTGGCTTCTGTTCGTACTCCATAACCACTGTGAATCTTTGGAACATCCAAACCTATAGAGAAAGTCAAGTTAAATAACGTGAAATCTCGTGTCCCCTATTGGGACATGTGGCGGATTTTAAGTGCGTTTTACTGATCAATTTTTATTAAGAGGCAAACAGTCAATCAGTTTTCTATAACAGACCGAGACTTTTTTTCTTTTTGCACCAGGGATCGAACCCAGGACGTTGTAACTTGATTTTGTAACTTAAACTGTAATAACAGTAATTGACTATGGTAAAATAAACAAAATAATTGCTGTGCAAATTACTCCTTAACATTTTCGTACAAAAATTTAATGGTGGCAATAAATATTTAATATTTGGCAGAATAAAAAAGGTTCCAGCAACGGTAGGTATTCCCGTTAAATATTCAAGAAAAGAACGGCTAATCATTTATTCATTGCAAGGCAACGTTATCCTCTCACAAAAATAACGAAATAAGCTCACATTTAATTTCGAGCTGACCGTTAATGCTAAATAAACATTTATTATACATTAAGTATCGAGTTATAATATCATTAATATCAACAAGCTTTATAAATATTTAACATGCGAACGTTATTTCTGAACGTAGAATAACTTATACAAAATCTGAAAGAATATTAAAACTACTCAACAGTTTCAAACTTTGTTAATCGACGTTCAGAGCAAAACGAGCAAACAAAAATAAAGCAAAACAAAACCTGATGCGAGACTTCATTGACTTCGTTAAAAATATTATTAAAGACGGCGATAAGTAGGTTTATGAGTAATATGTTGGCGACGAGGAGGTAGATGGTCATCGCGATGGGCGTGATCCAGCGGCCGGTGACGCACTTGCTGTCGCCCACGTCCATGCCGCAGGGCGGGTCGATGTCGGTGGCGAACACCTCGCCGTATAGCATGAAGTAAGGTTGGAAGAATATCTACAAACAACGAGTGCGTGATAATACGATACATGCCAATACTGAACTTAAAGTAAAAGAATGGTGTTAGAAGCGAAGGTGGTCACTAATTAAACGATAAAATGATAAATTAATAAGAAATTGTGATGGTGATGATAGAAAGTATTAGCAACACTGACGATTAAATTCAAATTAGGCAATTACAATAAATTCAACGAGATCATTCAAATCTTGGCAAGATGTGTCAGTGTAGCGATACTTCCGAAAAATAGAAAAACTAAAGCTAGTGTTACTACAACGACCACAATACTAAATACCGCAAATAAACGTCAAAATCAAATAAACCTAAAATCTCGCAACAGGCAACACTGACTACTATACAAAATCGGAACCTGATGCGAAACGCCGTTGACTTCAATAAAGATGTTATTGAAGACGGCTATGAGGAGATTGACAAGGAGGATGTTTGCGATCAAGAGATAAATGCTCATGACTAGAGGTGGGACCCAGTGGCCGACGCGGCACTCCTCGAGGCCGGGGAGGCCGCAGGGAGGCGCCATTTGTTCGGCGAATACCTCTCCGTACAGCATGAAGTATGGTTGAAAGAACACCTGAAATTGTTAGTAGTGATGCTAATGCGATTTTAGTTAACTTCTTAAGATATTTACTGCTGAAAATAACACATACATTTAAATTTAATAGAGAATCAGACTCTTGAACTAGACGTATGATTAGAATTTTTCCACACCTCTGTAGAGCTTATAAATGTTCTTTTACTTATAGACCGAATAGACCAGAAATCTAACGTTTTACAAGCATCTTCAGTTTGAAAGGTCAGGTCACACAAACTTCAGATAGACAAGTTTCACAACTCCAATAACATTTTCTGATAAGTACTTCCGCCTTCGATAGTAGCAATCCTACTAATACATATTATAGATGCGGGAGTTTGTGAGGATGTGTGTATGTATGTTTGATGCTTTTTCACGCAAAAACTATTGAACCAATTATAATGAAACTTGGTATACATAAAGGTATGAGTCCAGAATAACGTAATCAAATAGTTTACTGCCCATTAAGTAGTCAGTATAAATGATGTAGTTGTTTTGCAAAAGATCGTAAAACTGTTAGTAATTGCTACATTTTATTAGTGTCTTAGAAATAACGTTTCATATTCTTACTTTTTAGATAACTTACACAAAATGAAAGGATTTTCTAAGTCAAAAGTATATATAAGTATAATTTTCACATATAATATTCTTTACATCGACAATCCGCGTTTACTTTGGACTCAAAGGTTCTAATTAGCTCAAACATTTGCTAAGAGAGAAACATTAATTATTTACAAATAAGACTCGGCTACATTAAGCAGTGCTATAACACCGTTAATTTCGTAAATTAAAGTCAGAATTTACTTGCTACTTTAAGAAAAAGTATATCTCTAACGAAATTAGAAATATTTTTGATATTTGTTTTGATAGCAAGAAAAGACACTCAATTTTTAACGTTAAATATAGTCAACAAACAAAGGCTTTGTTTCAATTAATGAAAAACTGGAATATAATATCGATCTGACGTAAAAATAAATTTAACTTTACAGCATTATAAAATGTTTCTTTGAATTACTATTATACCTTTATGATAAGACTTGTTTTTTTAAAGTTTATTGTATGACGAAATACCATTACTCTAATTTAAAAATAATTTACATTTTTAAGAACTATACAATTTAAATTTTTGAATTATTATTACTCTCTAAGTTGTTGACCTAATTCCTTTAACTTCACTGTAATGTTAGTTATCTATGGGAATATTCTAGAACAATCTACTTACTTCTCGAATCAGATACCAGCTGGCTTCCTTGTCCGGGTAAAGTATAGCTTGCCGCGCGACTCCGAACGACATGAGTACGACTAGTAATAGCACCACGAAGTATATCATATTCTTAACCATTTTACCCATCATCGTGACTAGAGGACCTGTTGACAATGCCAACCTTTATAAGATGCTTTTTTGAGATTTGGATCAAAACTATTGTACAATGAAGGTTAACACAGGGCAATCCTGGTACGTTAAACAAGATGGCGACACAGGCTTGCGTCACTTCATACAGCAAACATTGTAATCTAATTTCATATTAAAGTGTACATCCTTAAAAGATGAATTATTAACATTACAAACACCACTGTCCCAAGCTAAGCAAATCGTTATCAGGATAATAAAACCCTCTTTTAAACTATTTGTCCAGAAATTACCTGTTTTATTTCATGTCAAAGTATTGTTTAAACAAAGAAATAAAAAAATATCTTTTTTGTCTTACCTA